>CM030900.1:17633007-17939406 GCA_018136845.1 Heterotis niloticus
TATATATATATATATATATATTTTTTTTTTTTTTTTTTTTTTTTTTTTTTTTTTTTTTTTTTTTTTAAACTATCATTTGAGATTTCTGAGGGGTTTTTGGGGGGTATCATAAGTCCACTGGAGAAAGGGTTGCTTTAATGACACAAGCGAGTTCAGTTGGCATGCAGCACAGTCAGAAGCAATATTTTTGTGCAGAAATCCTTTTTGTTCAGATTTTAAAAAAAAAAAAAAAAAAATAGATGTTACCTATTATATTGTAGATTACCAGTTTGTTTTAGTTTGCCCTGTGCTTTGTGTAAAATAGTTCAATGAGGTTAGGATATTTTAAAGCTCAATTTCTGACTCTTTAAAGGAATTCCTATGAAAAATTCTGACTGATTCTGCTATTTCAAATGTATAATTTTTATTTTATTTATTTATTTTTTTTAAAGGTAACAGCTACAATGGTCGTCAAATATTGGATATTGTCTTTATCTTGCGTGTTCTGAGACTCTTAAGAGTGATTGACAGTATAAAGAGGTAAGGCCTGCAGAAGTTCCCTACACCTGTGTGCTGAATGGTACTGTGATGCAGCAGATGGCACTGGTGCCCCACAGCTAATTTGGGATACAGGCATCATTCTGCTTACTAGCGTAACCCATTTCTGGAAATACTCAGGGCCATAATTACGGTTGTGACACTAAGATGTCTTTTTATTTTTAAGCATGAACAATCTGCCTCATATTTGGCTGTAACTTGGCAAAGGGTATTGAACAATCTCTCTCATGTATGTGAAAACTCCCAAGTCAAAGAGGGATACCTGCACTGCTAAATTATAGGAATCTAAACTATGAATGTATGTGTCAAAAAGTATTCTTTTGGCTTTCTAAAGTTTATTTATTGTCTCCTCAGGTTCCGGGCCATCATTAACACTCTTGTCAGGATTGGCCCAACCTTTCTCACATTTGGGCAACTTATCCTTGTGAGTATTTTAATTCACAAATAGGCACTGTATTTGCTCTATTGTACATAACTGTTTGCCCCATTGGCTTTCTGTGAATGCCACCCCTTGGAGAAGAGATTATCTTATGAAAATGTTCCATTTAATTTAATTGGTATATAACCTACATGTCCTTAGGTGGTGTATTACATCTTTGCAATGGTGGGAATGGAACTGTTCAAGGGGAAAATATCATTTTTTGAGAGCTCTGCCAGTCCAGAGAGTGGATACTGTGGAAACCCCCTCCTAAATGGGTCTACATTTGCAAAGAACAACTACTGCAAAAATAACTTCAACAATATTTGGTCTTCCTTTATTCTTCTCCTGGAGCTCACAGTGGTCAACCAGTGGCATGATATCCTTTTCCACAAAACAAAACCTGAGCTTGAAGCAAACGCCTTTTCCTTCTGTAGTGCAAATTGCACGAAACTACCTGGTGTGACATTATTTTAAAAGAAATATGAAAATGGTGTACAGGGATGTATATTGTTTTTCTCTAGTGCTTTTATTTAACCACCATGATGAAGTGATAAATTACAAATCAGTGAAATAACGTTCACTAAGCACAGTGTGCAGATTTTCCTTAATGTGAGTTCACTGCTGGCCAGTGGTTTCACTGCAGTGACCAACATGTCAGCCAGAATCTTTTTTGTTATGTTCCACGTAGTGGTTGTCATCATCATCATAAAGTAAGATATTTTAAGTTCATTTTGAATTAAACTACAGGAAGATATTAATGTTTTTCTTCTTTGTTCCATGTGTGATTAAAACCCAACTTCAGCGTAGTTTTGGTTCAGGAGGAGCTGCTTATCTAATGTTGCTTAGTTTGTGGCAGATGTTTTCTACCCTAGTTTTGGTGAAACTCCAAACGTGGTTATTGTGTCAGCTGAGGCCTTGAGTAGTTTGACTGAACTACTAATTTAAATGTAGCACAAAATAAAAACGCTACTTTTAAGTATAAGTCTTAATACCGTTTTAAAATGTGTTCAGTGTGGATTTTACCTGAAGAATACACTGGCTCCTCATATTACAAATGTTTAACTTTTTGAAAATATATGTTTTTATACATTATTTTTTGGATAATTGCATTTAAAAAAGGTCTATCTGCTGAAAAGCAAAAGTGATTTGCATTTGCATCTCCCATGTTTATTTTGCAACAAAAAAAAGCCCCTTCAGAAAGAGGAGGTCAATAAGATGGAAAATGAAACGTGCTTATGGAATTAATTAGTTAAAAATGTGAGTTTATGGAAGTAATGAATTTTTAATTCTCAGTACTTTTGAATTAATTTTAATGTAATTAATAAAAATGTCTTACTGCACATTTTATATGTATTATAGTCTTTTACAGAATCCAACCTGTGAATAAACTGAGCCCTCAGTATTACTAACCTTTGATTATGTGGGCACAATGAAATTGAAAGCAGACAGACACTGCATGATTATATATGCAACAAACATTGCATATATAATCATTATAGATTAGCAATTTTTTTCAGTCATTTTAAATTAGTTTTAATACAAAAAGTTTTATTTTATGCAGCATAGCGTTGCAAGATTTTTTTTTTTTTTTTTCTTCTTTTCCTCTCCACAGTCAAGTGAATAAATTCAGTGACTCAGCTTCCGGTTTAAACCGCATTTGTATGTTGAGGAGTCAGTGCATACGTGAATGTTTATTTAAAAAAAAAAAAAAACAAAAAAAAACCATATAACTTTTTTCTTTGCCTACTGGTTTTACTTCAGTTAAACTTGTATAATTTAGTCTTAATCATTTTTACCTTTTTAACATTTAAGTGGTTCATCAGAAACTTTTTTTTTTCTATTCACAATTGATCAATATAAATAAACATTATATTGGCATCCCTCCTACCTTTTTTTTTTTTTTTTTTTTTTTTTTTTTTTTAAAGCCAAAACTAGAGTATCAAGACCAAGGCTGTTAGCCCATGCATGACATGTCAGCAGTGTTTTTACAGTGTATTTATACTGTAAATACTTGGTGATACTGGCCTCCATTTATTAATCTTGATGGCATCCTTTTAAAAAAGCTCTTTATTCCTATATCAGTGTCTCTAAATGTGTTTTTCAGTTAAACCATCAATTCTTTGTGTATTTAAAGTTAACCCAGCTTTTAGCTTTGTTTTGCCTGTGTTCTATCAGGATCATCCAATTATCAGAACTTAATACTTTCAAGTTTTAATGTAATGTGTACTTTTCCTACTCAGCATTTTTGTAGCATTTGTGTTGGAAGCTTTCTTTGTGGAATACACATTTTCCAAGAGTGAACTGCAGACATCCTTAGAAAAGAAAATTAAGGAGCTGGAGTTGAGCGTTGAACAGTAAGTTAGACATCTGAAAATGATTTAATGTCTGTCTGCCTTGCCTTCTAGTACCCGGAAGTAAAAAAGTGGACACAAGTCCTGAGCCTCTGTTGCAAACCAGTTTTTGGGTGCATGCTGTATGTTAACAGGCTTTCGGCTAAATAAGTTGGAAATCTAACACTTTTGTCCTTTTTTAAAATCAGAGACACGCTGGATAGTAACTTGACTGAGAACATGGAAACACAGGAGAATGACCTGGGTCCTTCTGAAACGGTCAAAGGGAAACCTTCGCTTATGTTCAAGATTACCTCAAAAAGTAAGAACCACTTTCTATTTTTCCCACTTGAATCAATAGCTTCTCCTCACTTCTGAAGGAAAAAATTGACTTTAACTGGAAATTTGAACAAGTGTAACTTGCTAAGGGAGGTGTTTACTATTCAGAAAATATTATTAATTTGTTTTATGCTAAAATACCACAAAGCCAGGCAGACATTTGCAACAGCATGGAATGGTGCCAGCCACATTTTGTGGTTATGATGTCCTCTTTATTCCTTCAGGATACAGGACTGTTGATGGATTATTACAGAGGATGTTTGAGGCAGACCTGAGCCCAGAGGACAATGCTGATGATGAGGACCCAGATAATTTGACTCCTCCAGACCACAATTTCCCCAACCCATCTTATGATGCCATATGACTCTCCAAAGGGAATGTACATACAGTATGCATGACATATACAACTGTTCCTATGCAGATTTGTTTTTATCCATAAAAATGACAGGCCTGTGCTGTAATTGTTAAACTGAACAAAGATCTGGATAGCTCTGCAAAGCAGTGTTACATTTTCATGAACTGATTTTGGGTAAAATCATAGCACCCATAAAAGCTTTTATTTCTATGAATAAAAGAACTCCTATGTTTATCATGTATGGCAACTGAGGATATGTAAAAATTATTTTAAATATTTTCAAAATTGGCATGATTTTCATTTACTGGGACCCAACATTGATATAAAAAAACTTCCAATGATTTAAACAGAATTCAGGTTTCCAAAATAAAGCTGAAAGTTTTCCTCTGTGATAATTTGACAGCAGATTAGACCAGTATTATTTAAGCGATAGAAGCATGTAAAACAGTGAATAGTGCACAATAAAGGCAAGTAGTAGTTGCCTTTCGTGTGCTTTATTATGGATTAAAATACTATCCATTGCAATGTGCTCTGCTGCTAACTTTGCCCCCTTAAACACATTTGGTAGCAGTGCAGATGTGCATCTTTTAAATTTACCACTTTGTGCTGTTATCACCTTTGACTGCAATATGGCATTTGGAATATGTGGAGTTGAAATGTTCATAATCTTAGCCTGCAGCTATTCTGTGAACACAATTTGAGGCACAAAATGGATACAAAATTTTGCAGTAACAATGCAAGGATAGCTCACCTGCCTTTAATAAATATCGGCGTTTCTATACGGCAAAACAGTCCTTCGTTTTTAAGAGAATAAGTAAAAGCATAACAGGCAAGAAAAACACCCTGAACCTCAGCTCCCCTATCAGTTCAAAGAACAAAAACAAAATTTTAAACAGTATTCTACTACTATAAAAAGGAAACTAAACTATATTGTAGCGCTGGGCGCTACGGCTCAGCACCCCTATTGGTCGGTGTCGGTATCGCGTAGGTGAACCGTAGGATAACAGTTAATGTCCAACTGTGGATGCAATGTTGTGCTGTGTTGTTGGGGTTCGCCCGGTTCAACGGCTTTAAGGGGCTGGGGTAGTTAACCAGCTTCAGTGTGGGTGTTAAAAGAGAGGCTGCTCTCCTGCGTCCAACAAAAGTCCGCGTTCTGGAGATCGGTGCGATGCCCTCGCCCTCCCAACCGAGCCCAGCCCAGCGCTCATTACAAAATTCAAAAAAATCCATGGAGCCATAATTTAATCATGTAACTTTTATTTTAGATTTCTCAGAAATATGAGTTTCATGGAAAAATGAAACGATTAGCACGAAGACCAAAGCTCATGGCTACATTCGTCCTTATTGCTGTTTGAAATGAACGCACTGACCTCCAGCCATACCTGAACGAGTAGCGGACAGCAGATGCTGCCGGTTGGCCACAGAAGGGGACTCCTTCAGTTTGACACTGAAGCTGTTGGGGGAACTTCGAGTTTGACACGATAACAGTTTGTAACAAAACGTTGCTAAAATAACCCAGCCCAGTACATCAACACATCAACAGCCGTTGGTACTAAAACACATTAACAGAAAATGTTAAAGTTGTTCTTAAATGTAAACACAGTAACAACACCTGTATGCAGCGCGCCTCACACCCTACTGTATCCACTGTATTGATCATCTTACATTTCAATGATCGGAAAATGCAAAATACATTTATAACAGATTCAAATCCGATTTAAATCGAACACTTTTAATTCAGGGTTTGGCTTGTGTTGGGAATTGTAGTTTTCCGTGTGAAGAGAGAGGATCGGGTGCAACTATTTTCTTTTTAGAACAACGCAGTATTCCGAGGCCCAGCCACGCTGCCAAACTTCATTCAAAACTATTTTTAAACAAAAGACCGCCTGCACCTGCTGCTTATGCAGGCGACACTTACACGCTTGATGGCCGTTTCGGACGGCCGGAACCGACCCGCAGCGGTTTGCGTGTTGCCGGGGAGGGGAATCGGCGGGGCACCAGCCACGGCGTGTGCGGGAGCGCGGTGCTCGCGCGCCTCCTGTCGCGAGGATGCCGCGCTGATTCCGGGCGCCCGCCGTAGCTGGGCTCGCGCTGCACTGCGGACAAATACTGTGACGTTAGGAGAGGAAGCAAGCGCAGGTTCGACACGGATTCTGTTTAATATATATTTATTTATAGGTTGATTTTGGGGAAAAAATGTATAGCGGTAAGAAGGACACATCTTTGCCTGAAGCGTTTTAGCGAAATTAGCTTTTGTATTCAAGAAGACCTATTCGTCTGGAAATGTATGGCGAGAAGGGTTTTGCTAACACAGATTTATCAAGAAGGTTAAACTTTTTAAAAATAAGTTCGCGTTAATACGAAATTATTACGTGAATTATTACCAATATTACCGATTCCTGTAAAATATCATTTTTTTAAATGTATATATTGAAACGTATTTTCCAGACACGGTTATTAATGAAGTGAGTAGACTAGCACTTTAATAAATTGGACAAAATAAAATGTCAGACATGTTTTGCGTGTGTATGTCTGTAACAGTGCTGGAGAGGGTCTGTGTACGTATTTCCACATGTTCGGAAAATTCATTATGCTATCGTCATTAAAAATGCTAGCGGGATATACTGTTTCAGGGTTTTGGGTTACAAATCCAGCGTTCGTTTACCTCGCTTGAATTGGCACAAGGTTACACTGCAGCACCATGACGATTTAGACGACAGTGAGTGTTGTTGCGGACGGGAAATGCGCCGAGTCGCGTTCTTAGCTGCAGAAAAGCGGTGCGGCGCTCAAAGTCAGCGGGGCGCGAGGCGGCAGCGCTGCAGTGACGTCTGACGTTCCGCCACGCCCCCGATGAAGGTTACGAAAAGAAGCCACGCCCATCAGCCTTAGTCTCTGCGCCAGGTAAGGGACCAAGTGTGGTGTAAATACTGTATTTTCTTTCCACAGGCGGAAGGTGGCGTGATGGTGCAGGTCGTGAGTCATTTTGCAGTATGAATCTGCCGGGTTCGAATTATTGTGCCTTCTGTGTTGTCCCTGAATAGGGTGACGAATTTCTCCAGAAATAAATGTGAAAAGACCATTTAACTGTATGATAATATATATTTCTTTCCACTAAGCAATTTTCACTTCCTTGTTTCCACCCATTGACATCTGAGAATTAAAAATCTGAGAAAAGTGGAATTCTCAATTTTTAGTTCTTTGGCTTGCTCCATTCATAACTTATGCTAGGTAGAAACAGGAATACTGAAGACATGAGAAGTAGATATAACACCCACTCTTTATATGTAACAGCTTCTAAGGACTAAATTATTGTTATTTGTATGAATTTATCCCAGGAAATTTATTTCTGTCACTCTTTAGTTGCTTTATTTGATTCTGTGTCTAACCCTAAGTACACTATATATTGCAACAGTAATTCATCATCTGTTGTTGTACTTGATCATTTTTCCTGATCTTTGCAAATGGATTTTAAGCATTACCTCTGTTGCTAAATATTACATATAGTTGTCCATTTTTATGGACTCTGCTAATATGTGCTAATAACTTTACTAACATGATAATATAAGTAATATACTATAATATATATGCTTGAAGGAAGAACTGTCTCCATCCAGTGCATACTGTTTATTAAAATTAAGAATACTATGCACAATTTTTAGGACAATTATACTTGATACTCTTTGAAATTGATGTAACTGTAGTTTTTCTGTGTTGCCTTTTGGTCTCATTGTTTCTGGGCCCTAGTTTTACTATTGTTGTAATAATAAAAAAGTGAGGAGTCCCGTGAACATGAGTCAAACCCTACTTGTTCCCTAGTAGTTATTGTTTCCAAGGAAATACAGAGGTTAGTAACACTAGATTTAGCCAAACGGTGGCCAGATTGATACCACTAAGGGACAAAAACCTTATCTATTTGAGATACCAAGTTATATCTCAGTTCCAAAACATCTGATACATGGGCTGATGCTGCTTGGCAGAATAAAATACTCACTATGGAAGGAAAATGACCACATAAAGAGCAAAAATGTCATTGTAATGAATAATAAGCCCATTGTATGAAAAATAATTTTATAAGCCATCGTAGTTGTTTTCCTTATACAGTACAAGACCCCAGAATCCAAGGCCTAGGTACTTTTTCCTGACATTGACCTTGGTCTTCAGTTTAACATTCACAGTGCTGTGAAAATACCCTCCCTATGGGTCCATTTTACTTCATATTCTGTCTCAGTGTATTGTTGACATCTAATGGCAAGGAGTGAAAATGCAAGCCTATTTTCATTCTGCAACAGAGAAATTTGAGAAAATGTAGCAGTGAACAAAATCCAATTAAAATAAAGGAAGAAGGAACAAGACATACAAGCATATTTCCTTCCCTTTGTGTTCCCATAGCCCTGTAAGTCAGGAGTTTAGATGAAAAGACAGCCTCAGTCAGACATCTTCAGAGGTCCTCCCAGACTCCCCCTCCAATTGTCAGACTAACTACTTTAAAGTGGTCCTTAGTGACTTTTCAGTTTCACTCAACTGGTCACCATTAAACCCATTGGCTAGGCAGGGGCAGACAGCAGGAAGGTGTCTGTTAGTTCTAGCTTCAACCCTGCCAGGACAGCATAGCCTATTAGCTTACACATATCCAGGTCTACCTGGCTCAAAAGTAGCATCCAAGTACAGAGTTGGAAGGAAGTTTTGCTCTCTTACCTTCTTGGTAGAAAAATGCAGGGTCATTCTTTGGGTGCCCATGCTTTGTCATGACTGTTCTGGAGCCCCAGGGCAACACCCTAGCTCAGGAATTGGTGTTGACTCGCCTTCAGGCCATAACAACCGGTTGTCATTAAGTCCTTTCAAGTTAGGCAATGCCAGGCAGTGGGGAACTGTCCATCAATTCAGGCCCCACCCCTACCAGAGCAGCACCACCCACCAGCTCACAAGCTGTACAGTAACCAGTGTGATAACTGGCCAGATTTAACAAGCATAACGTGAACTTTATCAGTGTACACTTTCTCACATCTGGTGTACAGTTCCATCTGATTGTGGGCAATGCATACAGAATGTCTTAATCACAGTGAATTGGCTTTGATAAAAATTGTTCACAACTGTTAAAATTGCCAATTATGAATAACTGAATGGGACTTTAGTTTCAATAGTCATAAAATGTTAATCACCTAAACCTTAATCTAAATAAGTGGAAATAGTGGAAATAGAGATAAAATAGGGTAATAGAAAGTCAGAAATATTTGGCACAGAACAAAATGTTAAGCAGCTCAGAGTCATTTCAGTGTTCACTTATGCAGTTTAGGATTGCAGTGGTGCAGACTTGCATGTCCTGAGAAACATAAGACAAGGATGCCAGTCTATCATAGTGCAATCTCATAAACATATTTTAGATGTACTGTCCATTTTCAAGATGTTAATCCTGGTGAGAGTCACGATGGCAATAGGGTAAGCTGGACCTGATTGCTTCCTTTTAGGCAATCTCCATGTCTTCCTCCTCCAGTGTTCCGAGGCCAGTTCTGAGATATAGTCTCTGCACCATATTGAGGGTTAGGACCTTTCCCCTGATTCATCATTTTAGCTGGACCACATGTTTTTAGATTGTGAGAGGAAACTGGAGCCAGAGGAACCCTGCACAAACTCAGGGAGGACATACAAACCCCTTACAGAAATAGTTGGATACAAGTGTACACCTAAGCCAAGAGCACATGTGGTATGAGGCACCACCACTAGCCACACCACACATCAGCTCAAATCAACTCTTTAAAATGTACTATTTTGCTAATAAAGCTAATATTAACAGAATATGTGAAGATAAAACTATCTAAAATACATAGTGTTAATATTTTTTCAGAAAGCATTGATCTTCAAATTACTTAAGGAAATAACTTTTGGTTTTCTTTTATTTGCTAGTTCTTTTTTTGTTTTGCCATTACTGATTTCTCTGAAAGCACAGCATCCTTGCTTATTTTGGAGTGGTGAACACAGATACCCCTCCTCTAATTCCCATGTTGTGTGCTGCCCTTTCTTTTAGTTCAGTCTGTTGCAGAATTTTTGAACGTACATTGCACACTCGGAAGATAGTACTATTCATCCAGTTCCACCCACAGTACTATGGGTGTGTTTCTGTGAGCACAAGGGGAACCGAATGCCAGGCTTCTGAAACACCCAAGGGAAAATAGCCAACATGTGTTCTCTACACTTTTTTTGCCGCAGATGGTTGTGGTGGAATGCTGAGGATTCAAACCAGGGTTCCTACTGAGGGGCACAAGGAAGTGCACAGGCCTGCTGATTTTATTTTGACATAATGCTGTATTTGCATTTTGCACCAGCCATGTCCATGTTAGGAAGGCAGCTGTATTTTTCTTAGATGTGCAATAAATGGGTTTCGGTCCAGACTAGCCCATGAAAAAATGTCTCCTGAAAGTAGGATAGCATTTGCATTGTACTTAGAGGCATCTGTTTGTGATCAGAGAACCTAAGTGTGCATCCTTGCTCCTGCTCTGCAACTCTTCAGAAAGGTACTTACCCTGAATTGTATCATAAAATTACTCACTTGCATAAACTGGTGAAAAGTCATAGTTTGGTATACAAACCTAACATCTTAAGGCGTCTTGGACAAAAGTGGTGTTAGCTTAATGAATGAAAGACCTCACTCTAGGCAGCTGTGTTTCACATTTCTTTGGTCTTTTTTTTTCTGTTACACTGCAATAATTGTTTATATAAAGTATAATATTTCATTTTACAGCAAATATTTTGTCTATAGGCCAAGTATCTTTGACATGTGGTGTTCTACAGTAGTAGCTCTCCCTGGTGAGTTCTACCGTAAATGTCCAAAGATGCTGGTTGATGAGCAATGTAAGGCCATGATCATGTACAGTATAGATCTTTAAACATGCTAGCCATTCATTTTCAGTCATCAAGAATTTTGTATGAGTTCTATGTTTCTTTAAAACCACTTAGGTTTTATTTATCTACTTGGACAGATTTTTTTATATTTACTCTAAACCAGTATATTTACTATGCTGATGCACACATAATAAATCACTTTTATTTATACTGAACTGAAAAGTAAGACGCATTTTGAACGAACATGCAGTACAAAATCATAAAGAAACTAACATTTTTTCCCCATCACTAAATCCTCCACAGGTAAATGGCGTCTTTAAGTGTGAAGCTGCCTGAGTCGTGTCTACCTGGCAAATGCAGCGTGTAGAGCCAGCTTACCAGGCCGAAACAAACATGAATGGGGCCGGGGAGCAGGCTGACATTCTGCTACCCAACTGCATGGTCAAGGACAGATGGAAAGTGGTCAGTAAGTCCTTCCACTCCACTGTTAATTGGAAACAATTATATTTGTTGGTGCTGGAAATACCTTCTCAAAGTTATGAATATTGTAGTAAGTTTATATACCATGATATATTTGTAACAGGTTAACTGAAATGTAGAACATTTTTTTATTAAACAGCTGCTTGAAAGAATGTGAACTCCTTGTGCAATTATAGATTGCCAAAATCATTATTTAATCAGAACCAGTCTTTCTCATTTGATTAATAGGCATGTAAATACCAATTCTATATTAGTTTGGAAGAGATTGTATGTAATAGAAGAACAGAATTAAAAAGAAGAATTAGTTTAGGTGCATAACCCCAGGTTGTACTGATTAAACCAAGCAGGCAAGTAGAATCATGTGTGTAAATCATCAGGAGCCAAATAAACTAATCAAAGGAGATGCCTTAAAGAAAGAGTTTGGGTGGATGTCTGATAGACAGATATAAGCATCTTGGTCAGGTTGTTGGTACTCCTGCAGCTGAATGCGAATGCAACTAGATCAAGTGGAAAGGAGCTCTTCAGGAACAGGCATTGAGAGTGCATCAGTCTGAAAAAGTTTGGTTAAGATAAATGTGTGACACAGATTGGTTGTAAAAGATGTTTGTTCCAAATTATCTCAGCTCATGGAGGTGCTGCATGTCACTGACTTAAGGGGTTATAATTTTTTTTAACTGCTTTACTTAATGGCAATATATCATTTTGTTAATGTTTTATGTCCTTTATTTGGAATGTCTTACGAATTAATGTTTAGATATTTTTTTTTTTTTTTTTTTTTTTTTTTAAACAAGCTATGGTTATCCCTGTAGGTTTCACACATTTTCAAGCAACATTATATACCTGAAAGTTAACAAGCTATTTCTTAAAGTACCATCAAGAACTTCTATTTTCAGTATAGAGAAGAAATGGTGCAGTTGCTTCTTGCTATAAATTAGCAAATAATAAATTTGAGGTAGCCTTTAATAAAGGTGCCTTTGAGGTTGTAGATCTTCCAGTTGCAGCTGCAAAAAAATGAGGGCTGCGTTCGGGGTTTTTTTTTTTTTTTTTTTTTTTTTTAAAGTCATCGTGTTTGGTGAGGCTCAGTCAAATTTAACCACAGCGTGTCATTTAAATGTATCTGAAGGCCACTATTCAATGTGTACTCATGTGCAGTATCCTAATTCTTCTGAATATGCATAGTGCAATGAAAAAGTATTTGCCTTGTTCTAATTTTCTGTTGCAGCTTTTTCAAATAAACTGTCAGGTTTGGTTGTAAATGAATTTAGTCTGAAGGAGAGAAGTGAAAGTAATATTTTTGTTTTTTACATCATTAAGAGAAAACCAAGTAAATCATGTAAAAGCGATACTTGGGGGTCATTTTCTCTCTTAGGCCCTGTTTGTAAGCATGAAGATGTATTTACTGGTTGCACCATTTTCAGCTGTAATGATTGCAACTAAGTACTATTTGTAGCTGGTGATCAGGGTCTCACATTTCTGCTTTAGCTCAGCACTATTTACAAGTTTTTAGAACATGAAAGTCTTTCAGATTTTGCCACAACACCTCAACTGAATGCAGTTAGGATTTTGGCTAGGCCATTCTATAACTGAAACAATTTTTATTTTTTTTTAAGTGAGCAGTAGTTTCTGCCTTGCCTCTATCCCTTGTATTTTGGTGTCATGAACCATGAATTGATCTGAGGCAAGAAAGACCTGCACCCTTTTGAGCTCATGATTTTGTGTTCTGCCTGTAGAGAGATTCTGGCAGGTACATTCTAGGCACATTCCTCATTGTTCCAAAAAGTCTCTGTTTGAGTATGGCTGTGTCTATTCAATTTAGGTCCAACATGTTAGACATAGCTGTTTAACCATGTCCAGATTCATAGGCTTTGGTTCTCTGATGGTGTTCAGAAGAAATTTCTTCTAATTAGGGCCAACTTGACATTTGCTGGTTATGGTTAAGTATCTGAAAAATGTAATTGTACAGGCCCAAATCAGGCTTTCCTGTAGTTAGACATCTAACTGTATGTACCCCCCTCCCCCCACAAATTAGGTAGGCTTGCATTGGACAGCATTTAGTTTTTCACACCTATAACTGCACACCAAGGAAATTGTTTTGCTAAAATCAGAATGAAAACACAAATGACCACGAACAGGCAAGATGAGAACAGAAAGCTGGTCTTGTTGAAATACACTGGACAAGGAACATAAGATGTACAAGAAGAATCAAGAATCTGATGAACTGATGTGCACTCGGTAGCATTCGCAAAGCAGGCAAGGCAAAGAGTCTGTCTGTAGAA
This sequence comes from Heterotis niloticus, assembly GCA_018136845.1. Taxonomy (NCBI): domain Eukaryota; kingdom Metazoa; phylum Chordata; class Actinopteri; order Osteoglossiformes; family Osteoglossidae; genus Heterotis; species Heterotis niloticus. Next base: position 17,646,583 of record CM030900.1, read on the forward strand.
GTATAGATAGTCCTCAACAATTACCAGGATAGGGACTGATAGCCCAGTTGTAAGTTGAATTGCTTGAAAGTTGGATTGTACTCATGAGAGGGATTGTTTCTAATTCTGTAGGCCCCCATACAGTAACTTGTTTTTGACATTTTGTTTTATTTCTGGCAACAGTATATTATCCATTCCATTATTGAATAATTCAGTGCTGTATTCTTTACCAAAGTTTCTTTTGAAAAAGTACTTAATACTTCAGTATTCTGTGCCACACAAGTGAGATGTAGTAAGTGCAAGCAACATGATCTCTTGTGTCTGTCAGTCGGGTGACTGATTGAGGAGGTGGTGCTATGGGGGTGGACGCTTTCAGCATGAGTTCAGTTCGGTTATGAGCACAATCAAGGGAAGATGTATGCCGAATTAACCTGCTGCATCTGTGTGATATAACTGTGAAAACAAGACAGAAGGGAGGGAGAAATGAGAGGGCAAGAACTGCAGTGGAGCAGGTGCAAGAAGATGGTTTCTAGCTGTGCATGGTCGTATCCCAGCACACATGTACTTCATATGCCATTCACCTTACGCAGTTGTTACAGTATGGAGTCTCACGTGCATACATTGCTGGTACTATACACGTCATCTACAGTATGAACTATAAAGTGCTTGGTTGCATCGTAGTGCTGTATATGTTTGCGTATGGCTGCCAGCAGGTGCTATCATTAGACTACGATATCATGTGTGTACTGTACAGGTACTGCATATTGTACATTACAAGATCATTCATGTATATATGTTTTAATGAACTATAACATGCTTATTTGCTTACTAAAATTCAGAATATTATTAAAAAATTATTTTTGACAGTTTCAGTTTTTATTAATGCTACTATTTAATTACAATTGACTGTCGCACAAGTTGGTCGTAAATCGAGTACATCGTAAATGGAGGGCTACCTATAATGAGCGTTATCAGACACAAAGAGAGAAACCACTTGATGCCAAACACCACTGACATTGCGGTTCCTAACTGATCTGGTTTATGAAACACGTATGCAACCCTTGTCAGGTCTGTACAGCGCTCTGTGTCACTGCAGTGAGAAGAGCGCTATATAAAAATAAAATTGAATTGAAAGAAGTGTCATAAAAACAATATTGGTGCCATTTTTCCCTCTGTCTCCTTTTGTATATTGCAAAAGCTGACAAAAAAGAAGTGGTGAAATTTAATGTCAGAGAGCTTCAAAAACAGAGAAAATTGAAGTGGGTAAATGCTTTCACAATGCTGTATTTTAGTACAAATCACTGAAACTGCTGAAGAACAGGGTTGGCTGTTGTGAGACTGTGCTCAGGTTATTTTACATAATGGATTAGCTTTATTTTTATAATAATACATTGTTACAGACAATAAGATGATCAGTTGTATGTGTTAAGTGATTCGAGAGTTAATTTTTATTTTCCCGTTGTTTTGGCAGTTATATTTTTTTCTGTTTTAATACTGTCTTAAAAATTTTGTAAATTTTACTGACTTGCAGTTAGCCTGCTAAAATATTCTGTACTAAACAACATTAATACAAGTCGTATAATTTGTGATATAACTCCACTACTAAAATACCATATATATTTAAAAAACCAGCAACAAACTTCCACAAAAAGTGAAGAGATGTAAAAATGTGTCTAGAGACACTGCCTTACTTAGTTTCACAAACAATCCCTGATCCAGTATACCGGTGTTGGGGTTTTTCTTCTCCTTTTCTTTTTACTTCATTTTTACCTCTGACATGGTTGCTAATGCAGTTTCATTCATGCCTCTTTGACATGTTCAGTTGAAGAAAATTGGAGGGGGTGGCTTTGGGGAGATATATGAATCTCTTGATCTGCTGACGAGGGAGAATGTGGCTCTGAAGGTGGAATCTGCCCAGCAACCAAAACAAGTCCTCAAGATGGAGGTAGCTGTCTTAAAGAAACTCCAAGGTAAGTTAAATCTGTTACAAAGGCTATGCAGGCATTTCCTGTTTTGTTAATAATTAATGAATAATGGGTGAAAAATTATAAATGATTTTTTTGTAATTTGTTAATTGGTTTCATGTTGCATATTTTCTATTTTGAAAGATATTTCTGTGTTGTAGTATATACTGAGTTGCCAGTTTATTAGGTGTACCTATCTACCTAGTGGCATTTTGTGCCTCATTCAGCCCTTAGAAAAGCATGAATTCACCTGGGCTTGGATTGTGCAAGATGCTGGAAGTGTTGTACAGGACTAATATACCAGGGGGAAACAATTACACTGTAGTTGCTGCAGATTGGATGGCTGCTAAAATATTCTGTACTAAACAACATTAATACAAGTGGTATAATTTTACATAATGGATTAACTTTATTTTTATAATATATTGTTACAGACAATAAGATGATCAGTTGTATGTGTTAAGTGATTCAAGAGTTAGTTTTTATTTTCCCGTTGTTTTGGCAGTTATATATATATCCCCTTGCGGCTGGATTATATATATATATAACATATAATATATAACTGAACATGCTTAGCTCTCTTAATTCTGCAAGCCACTTTAGATCATCATGAGTAGAGGCCAGTAGAATAAAACTCTTTGCTTATTAAAGATGTGTAATTTTGTTTTTGAGAATTTTTTTAACAATTTATTTTCAGGTAAAAATCATGTCTGCAAATTCATTGGATGTGGAAGAAATGAAAAGTTCAATTATGTAGTCATGCAACTTCAGGTATTTTTATTTACCGAGTTGATTGTTTTGCATTAATTTTATTTCTTCAGAACACATATTTTAAAAGGAGAACAACACTAAGTGTATGTTTTAAAATATCTGAGCATTTGGAAAAGGCAAAAAGAATAACACTGGAATATAAATGTATAGGCAGTAGCAAAAGTTTTAAGCACCAGAATAAGCGCTGTGAGATAGTTAACCCTAAACTGTCCCATAAAAAAGGTTATAAATCAGTTTATGTAAGTTTGGCTAAACAGTTTAAGTATTTATGTGATTAACAAAGAATGCATTCAGTTAAGCCATGTGCAATAAAATAGTTTTGATAGGTTAACCTATTGATCAATAGGTAGGCACAACCAGATATGATGCCTAAGGTCTGGGCAAGAGTTTACCTAAATATATGTTGAGAAAAACAAGTGTCTATAATTTATGTATTAAAATGTATTAATATTTGTAATTTTTTTAAAAGCCAGAAATCACATTAAATCTGCACTGTATGAAAAGGGTGTCAAACAAGGTTGCAAAATAAGAATGAAAATGTTTGGTTTTGATATAAAGGCTTTTTTCCTTAGGGAAGAAACCTTGCAGACCTCAGAAGAAGCCAGCCTCGAGGAATCTTCACCTTGAGCACAACCCTGCGACTGGGAAAACAAATACTAGAGTCAATTGAAGCTATTCATTCCGTTGGGTTCCTGCACCGGGACATCAAACCTGTGCGTTTGTTTTTCTTAAAATCAAAATTGCCCGTTTGTCATCTCATTTCATAAGAAGATTAAAATTAAGAAAGCGATTATGCAAACGCAAAATATAATATATTAAACTATAATATAAAATATAACCGGTTTGTTTTATAATTAGTTCATAACAAATACAAAATAAATGTATGCAAAATGCATACAAATACAAAAATTCACACAGACTGCTTTGTTGCTATAAAGGCACTTCATTATAAAAACAAATTGCATGATGCAAAACATGGTATATTTGAAGTAATGGACACACAGTTTCTTACATTAGCATATACACGTAGAGAAATGATTTACTGTGTTTCAGCTGAGTTGAGTTAAACTGTATTACTTAAGTAGAGATTCTTCTTTAGCACCACAGAAATCATTTAGCCTTCACTGCAAGTGAAGAGCATTGCATACTTCCATCTGTGAAGAGGTTTATAATAAAAAGGTTATATATTATTGTTACAAATTCTTTATATTTCTCTATTAAAATCCTGCGAATTTACTGTTTTGCACTTTAAATGCTTCTCAGTTACTTTTACAAAATGTATTATTTTTTCCATGAAGGTGAAGATTGTAAAAGCTATAAATAGCTACATTTATATTTAAGTGGAGCTTACTGTTCAAAATATGTTATTAACTGATTAATTGAAATCAGGATTAAATGAAAAGTTAATCCTACCCTTGAATATTTGGAAAGTAAAGAAACAGCTTAGACAAATACAACAATTAATGACAGTACATTATGTCCAATTTTGTTTGTTTGTTTTTTACAGTCGAATTTTGCAATGGGAAGGCTTCCATCTACATACAGGAAATGCTATATGCTTGACTTTGGCCTTGCAAGACAGTACACCAACACAAATGGAGAAGTCAGACCTGTAAGTCCTTTGTCACAGTCAATAGTTATTGCGCTTAACTTGTAACTTAGTTGGGTGTCAGTGTGTCAGTCTATTAGATGAAGCAGTAAAATAAATGTGCTAAAGACACTGTTTAAAAGGGATGCAGAAGGATTCAACAACCATATTTTGTATTACGCAGAGAATCATGGCCTATCTGTAAAGGATTAAATAATTTTTATAAAACTCCACTATAATACCAGGATTTTAAAACCTGGCTAAATGAAAATCAAGAGTCAGTTAAGCTTTAGTAAATTAAGATTACTCACGGGTAATTTAAAAAGTAATTTACAGTATTCTTTACAAACAAAGTCAGAAGGACATGTTATATTATTTTAAAACATTTTCTCCTTCAGAGAAGGTTTTAGGTTGTTTCTGAATCCATCTGCACTGCTTTCATCTATTCATCATTTCCAAAGTGATTTTGCCCATAAAGCCTCTTGTAGTGGAATGAAGATATGAAAACCACATGTTGTCATGTTGGGACTGTAAGGCAGGTGTGGCAGAACCTTATTCTCAAGATTTGGAATTGTGTCCAATGTTGCAGCAGCACATATGGGGATGTGCATTTTCATGGAGCACAAGAACAGTTTGGCAGCAGGTTTCAGATTCACTTTTAGCAGAAGTGAGTAACATATACTGTTCTCAGCTTGTCTTGATAATATTCCAAAATAGGCCTCTTCAGATTGCTGAAGGTTGAAGAACTTTTAGCAAAGGAAGCACTTAAAGTTCTTTCTGTTTTTTCCACTCATTGCATTGTCTGTTACTTTTGGGATCAAAATGACACAAAACACTTTACCAGTAACAATCCTTACCTGCCAGAATCTAGTTTCAATTGCTTCTACCCAACTGGTGTAATTTTTGATAAGCACATTGTTCAAGAATTCCATTTACTTTAAATTCCCGCCAAATGTGTGAATGGATGTGTGTATGTGTTCATGTAGTGACTGGATAGCATAGCAGATAATATCACCTAGACTTTTGGAACTGATAATAAACTGCCACCGGAAAGCATGCTAGCGGATATGAATGCAGCAGTATCCACCATCCCAACCATCATAAAATCAAAGTCACCCATCCTGGATCATCCCTCAACCTAGCTAAGCTAAGACTGGAAGTCAACATAAAGCAGCTCGTAATGAAGAAGATCAAGAAGATCAAGATCAAGAAGAGTTTATTTGTCAAGTACATAGCAACCGAGTATACCATGCAACGAAATGCGCCCTGATTCAACAGGAGACTGTGCGTGGCTACATTCCAGAAAGAAGAAAATGTACGAGTACAGAACAACACGAAAAAAATTTACGAGTAAAGAACAACAAAACAAACAGTCAGACAGTCAGACTTCATAGAGTACATTTTGAGTACATTTCACTATATTTTCAGCCATCGTGTCGGCGCCATCTTGAATTATAGTAGATTTTGGTGAAAAAACGAATGCAACTCATGCAACTCCAGACGAAAACAAATGCCGCGACATTTCACAAACTTATCAAAACAATGCCACGGTAAATCAAACCCAAAGGCTTTAAATAAAATAAACAAAACCAAACCGGAGCATGCGAACCACAGAGAATGAGTCCAGCGGAGTCACTGCCTGGTCCGGCACTAGGGGGGTCAGCCATGTCCCAGTGAAACACAGGATTTTACAGTCCCTCACGTCCCGCTGGAAGATCACTGTTGCTCCCAGATCAGCCAGGCCACTCTCCCAACTGAACATCAGCGAGCAGAATATGGCGCGGGTCCCCCGATGTCTCTGTGTGTGTCGCCGCGGTGTCTCTCGGCCACGTCCCTAATCGCATCGCCGTGTGGTCCCTCGGTAGTGTCCCAATCGCCATCTGCCATCCAAAGCACCCCAGCTGGCCACGACGAATCGGGCCTGAAGAGCACCGGCGCGGGTCCCCCTGACCCCCGATGTTTGCCTGTGCGGCACCACCGTGGATACTCCCAACCCCCAATGTTTCCCTGTGCAGCGCCGCGGGGTCTCTTGGTCGCGTCCTCAATCGCCATCCGGACGAATCGGGCCCGAAGAGCTTAGAAACCACGCAAGAAATCTGATTTCCAATCTCTCGAAGTGTCACACTGTCAGACAGTAGCGGTCCCATTGATGTGCGAGGGAACAACAGGCAGAAAATCAAAAAATCTAAGAAAAAAACGCACAGTCCTCCTGGAGCAATCAGATAGGTGTCTGAACACAGCAGCGCCATCTTGAAGGTAGGAAGTAGGCAAATTTACTTTATCACACAGATAATGCCTACCAACCAGGCACAGGGTAATAGATAAGGAGGAAAAACAGCAGTGGAGATGGATGTGGTGATTCCAAGTGGTAGAAATATTAGGCAAAAGGAACATAAAAAGCTGAAGAAATACCAGGGATTAAGAGAGGAACTGGAGAGAATGTGGAAGGTGAAAACCAGGGTAGTCCCACTGGTTTCCCAAGTCCCAAGCCTGTGGTAGGAGAACCAAGTCTGAGAGAAGATACCAGCCATAGGGAAAAACAGGCTGAAGAAGAAATTATTATACAGATAACCACAAGAGTGCATGTGTGTATGAAGCAGTATCTAAAGTAATGGATACTTCATGCAAAAACAGCTTGATTGCTGCTTAGAAGTCCAGTTTAATTTTGTCAGAATTCTGTGGCCTCCATTATTTTGTTTTAAGAGCAAACGGTGAGTCCAATTCATTTTATTAATGTACATTATGAAGTGTTTCCATATATATTTATGCACATCATCTGTAACAAAGTGCTTATTTAGAATATCTATCCATCCCATCTCCTAGTTTTGAGGGTGAATTGCTTGTTGTTGAGACAAGGACAAGTCAGATATACCCTAATATGTTTATCCCTCTGTGTTCATTAACCACCTGCTCATGGTTGCAGTACTCTGGAGCCTGTCCCAGAATCACTGGGTATTACACTATGAGAAGGTTCACCCTGAATGGGATTCCAGGTGGTTCAGTATACATGCACACACTGCAGGCAATTTATAGTAACCAAATAACCTAAAACACATGTCTTTTGGCTGTGGGAGGAAACCCACACAGACATGGGAAAAACATGCAAGCTCCATACAATGAGCCAGATTTGAACCCACACAGCCCAGGTGCTATGAGCCACCATGCCACCCTTAATATGTTTAATAATAACTATAAATTTATTTTAAGATCTGTGCATCTTATTTGAAAACAATTCTAAAGTAATGACTTACAAATGAGTAATAATATAATTGTATCAGTAAAATTTAGAGTGGTACAGCCTTAGATATCACCCAGCCAATACAAGATCCGTGCACTGTAGATATTAATAGCGCTTGCAGTCAGCCCCTCCATACAGTTGTGTGGTTGAAACTGTCTGTTGAGGACAGCTGCATGACATGAATTTTTAATGTGCCTGCATGCGTCAGAAGGCAATGCCCTTAAGCCTGAACAAGGAGGGTGTTTTTCTTTCCTTTTTAGCTGAATCAGCTGCTCCTCACTGATTAGAATAAAGGCTTCTATCAACTTGCTGCTGCAGTTATCCTGTTTTCTGTGCTTCTCACCACTGACAGGGGAGCTCAAGAGGAATAGTCCTCAGTCCTGTTATTGACAATTATGGGCCACCGACTCTGGTCAGTGGTGTTGTAGGCATGACCAAAATTAGAAATTTGGAAAGATGCAACTATAAATAGTAATGCCATCACAACCCAACACATCATGTATGATTTATTGTATTAAGTATGCTTTGTGCATCATTTCATGTCCTTGCTTTGCAAAACTCTGCACCTTACACTCGCTTTCCTTTGGTGCCCAGTTACTATGATTGGATTTGAATGAAATTTTTGAATGTTATGTTACATTCACTTATTCAAATTGAGAAATAGGTAATCAGTCAGTTGTATAAGGATGTACATTCTTTAAACGTAAATATAGAAAACTAAGGTAGCGGCATGCTTCATTATCCAAATCTAGTTCATTCTTGAAAATGCGTCAGATAGCTAATTTTTAGGTTGCAGAGGTCATACATTCCATAATTTTAAATGGGGAAAAATAATGTATTCCTAGTCCTTTAGTAACCCCCTAACCGATTTCCCCAGATATCACTAAAATACCCTTAAGCACTTGCATAACAGTCCACCAAGGATTTTTGTATAATGTGAAGCATTTAATACACCAGTTGCCTAATTACTAAACACTGAATGATCTCATTAAGTGGGTATGTTTGTGTGCAATATGCATCAATACTTCAACAGTATCAGATACAAATTACATTTTCCTTCTTCACTGCAACAGACTGTACTGTAATGTAAATAAACAATGAAATGTGTTAAAGATACATAATAAATGCAAATTATGTCTTATAAGACATTTTCACTTATTAATGTGGGGAATATAATGTAATAGTGCACAACACATGTAAACAATGCAAGCATGCATTCTAAAGTAATGACTCAACAAATGAGTAATAATATAATTGTATCAGTAGGGTTGCTGAGATACAGCTGTAGTGCACTCTACATCCGGACTTGCATGCAATTTAAATTTTTTCACTGGTGCACACTTTTTCTAATGTGGATTGGTTAAAGCAGAATTTTGGGTCAAAATTTTTGTAATTTGTTCAAACGAATATTGACAGCTGATAATGTGCAAATCATAGAGAAGAGGTTGCCTGTATAATAATAAAGTCTCTCTGTCACTCAACCACTCACTTCTGCTGACTACTTGTCAAGGTTGCTGTAGTCCAAAGTTTGATCCCAGAATCACTGGGTACCAGGCTAATTCGGGTACAACCTGGAAGGAACCCCAGTCCATTTCCAATGTAAAAATCTGTTTACAGACATAGATAAATGAAATCTGATGAAAGAATTCCAAGAGGCAAACCTACAGTTATGCTGCTGAAAACTTGTTTTCTTCTAGAGGATTTATTTAATTTTTATTTTCACTCTGCTTGCTATAATGTCACGTCCATTAAAGCATATGAACTGCAGTATTAAGTGTGTAATACATATTGCAAAATGAATTTACAAGTTTATGGTCTGCTTGAAAAAACTTTTTAGGATTTCTTTATTGTACGATTTAAGAGATACCCTAATGTTCTTTTGCACATAGAGCAAAAAATAACGGGTGATTAAAGTCACTGCTTTGCATGGTTGAATAAGTTTGAAAAGTACTAAGAAACATCACTGTCCAGCACTATTTCTGTTGTCAGTGATAGAGATAATAGAAGGAATAAAAAACAAATAAGTAAAGGAATGTAGTCATATAGATTTTGTTTTAGTTTTGTGTAATCATTTCATTTAGTCTGTTGAAAAATTTTCACGGTTCTGTTACATAGTTTTTTTTTTTCTTGTTCCTTTTTTCTTCTTTGCTTTCTTTTAGAGTTCCTTTTGGTCAGTTTTTTTGAAGAATTGCTCAAACCCTTTTCATCCATCTTATATTTGCCACATCACAGTTACAGTTTGACTTTGTGAGTGCCATCACAAAACTCTTTCTTCCTCAGTATGGTAGTCTCACATCGACCTTGTCTCATTTCCTTTTGTGTGTCTAAGTACGTTTCAGCCCAAACCTCCACAGAGTGCAGCTACAGGCTACTGCAGTTTTGAGTGCTGATTTCTTTACCCAATTTTTTTTTAATTTTGGTATGTGCTGGTAACAAAACCATATTAACAATGGACTGCAGAAATCATGGTGATTTAAGACATACCCTCATAATCTGATGTTTCCATCTCCAGCCAAGTATCCTTTTCCATACCAGGGTTATATTTTGACCTGATGAAATGAAACTGATAAGAAATATAACATTAATACAACTTATCTCATGTAACAGTCTCATTTTACAAGAATTCAAACTTACAAGTAAATATAATATGTACTGCTGAATTTACATAACCAGTTCCCAAGTCTTGGACTCATGAGCAAAGCTCTACAGGTACAGAAACTTCAGTACAGATTTACAAGCCTTAGTGAAGTGGAGTACCACATATAGCAATCAGCCTCCCCTCCCCTCTGCTTGTAAGATGGCTTCTCTTAGCATCTTAGTTGCCTTGTAGCCATGTGCCTGTATGCAGGTATTTCAGAAACTTGGTTACTTTTGCTCTTCTGTACTGATAATAAGACCTAAAGCAAAAAAGTGTTTAAAGAAAGTGCTAAAAGCTATAGCGATGAAGGAAAGCCTTATGGGTTTAGTTTAAAGCTAAAAGTGCTAAAATGCATGGAATTCCTTTGAAATGAAAACTCATTAAAATGTCTTTTGTTTGATTTATCATTTATTTATTAATACTTAGACACTTTGTAAATAGATCAAAAGATTATGAGGGTACATTTGATTATTTCACTGCCTCAAGTAGCAAGGTAGTGTCAGGCAGTTTTTTTGTAGTAATATTTTTTGCACATGCACATTTAAGAGTAGCTTCTCGATAAAAAGATGTACAGTATGTATACCAAGAACAACAAAATAAAAAAGTAATAATTAAAAGAGAAGGTAATACTGAGATAAATAATGAAAGAATCAAAGTGGAAAGTGGATAGAAAAATGGAACACACAAATGTGTTATATAAACCTGACTTGAACTTGTTGCTCTTTTAAATCAGGATTTAAAGGTGAGCAACCAGAGCAATTCTGATTTTAGGGAATGTTTTTGAATTAAAATTTGTTGCTGCTTAAGAGAAATTTTGAATGCATTATTTTTTCTTTAATATTTATGAGGAATTCTTTTTAAGAGAATTCATTTTACGAGCGAATTGTAAGAAATTAATTAGATACATTTTATGTGAGGCAGGTCTGTGTTGTCTTCTGTGAACTATAGTTGCTGTATCTTTTTCAACACAACTGTACATTCACCTTATTCATTGCATCCCTGAAGGACTGGCAATAAGAAACGTTTATAGATAAGAATTTGGCTTTGCTTTTTGTACTGGGCATTTTGATTATGTACTGTTTCATTTTGTGTACCAATACCAATAACTATAAATGGTTGTATTAGCAGAGGGTTGACAACATGACAAATATTTCATCTTTTCTATCGCCATCTCTACCCCTCTTTCATTCCTTGCATTTTTCTTTTTGCATACCAAAAACTTCATTTTTTGCTGCTGTTTATTATTACTCTTTAAAAAATGACTGTTTAATTTGAACACTTACTTATGGTGTGTATTTAGCTTTCATTATGTAATTTGTTTTTTTTAGCCTAGACCTGTTGCAGGATTCCGTGGCACCGTTCGCTACGCTTCGGTAAATGCACACAAAAACAAGGTATGTGGGATTTCTTGTACTTTTTTGTTAAGTATACCTGTATTGTGCATGTTTTAATCTCAGAAAACGCAGTAACAACATTGCTAATAATTCTTGTTTCGTATATAAATACAGATGTGTTATTTTTTTCTTTTGATGTTACATTATCAGTATATCTTCTTTTTAAAATTTTTACATAAATTCCTATCACACGTCCTTGAATGTCATTAGTAGAGAACATGCTTTGCTCTATATATATATATATATATATATATATATATATATATAGTTTCCTACTAGAGATAAGAGTTTATCTGTATTCTTGTACAGCTTATAGTGTAACCAATGAACATAACATACAGTTGCTCTCCAACCTACAAACATATTTGTGACTGAGGATTACTTATTTAAAAAGACTGAAAGTGTAATATGGAGCTGCCAAGGGGCTTGTCATGAAACCTGTATGAAGGTTTTAATGTAATGCCCACTGGAAAAAAATTAAAAAATGTGTTTGTACTAAATATTCAAGTATTGTGTTTCTATATCTGTATCTTCCTGTCTGTTGCAGAGATGCATTTTTGTTTATTTGTTAAAATGATCATTTAGAGTAAATAGCGAGCATTCAGATAGCAAGGGATGCCTGTACAATAATAAAGGTAAATTGCTAAGTCATGCGTTAATTTGGAAAAAAGCAAATGCTAAAGCAAGAAATGTGGTGTAAATGTCAGCAACCTGGACAGTTCCACAGGGTGGGAGGTAACAGCAGGGTTTTATGGGCAGGAGCACAACAGTCTTTTTCTCCCTCCCTCTGGTCAGGTGGGACACTTCATCCACATACCTGTGCATTCTTTATCCCCTGGCACAAGCACAGTATTTTTGACAGTTGTGCAAATAAGAAAGTTCAGTGAAGAGTGCTGGCAGAGAATTAGAGAAGGGTGTTGGTGCTCATATACAAAACTGTACAATGCTAGAGCATTCATAAGAAATAAAACCATAATTCTGAGAAACTTTGAAATCAAATTAAGTTCTGTGTTATTTACCATAAAGCACAGACAACAGAGCCTATCCTGAAACCCCTGGGTGCTAGGTTAGGTGACTACACCCTGGATCAGACACCAGTTGAGCTTATTACATAGAAATGGAGGATGACAGAGAGGAACTATACTGACAAAACTCAAAAGTAGTACATGCAGAGGGGGTAGACCCACGTACTGCTTAATATCATCCTGTTTACTTCTTTCATACCTTCTTCACTCTTTTGAGACACCTAGGGCAGTGCTCACTAGTCGTGATCTCTGGTGTGCCAGTAGTCTTTTTTATGAATAAGTAAATGTGATATACTGTACTTCTCAAAAAGGTTTATATGAGAGAAAGGTTTGCTACTTGAAAGTTTTTTACAGAGGACCAACTTAAAAAAATATTTTCTGTGTTTTAAATGTCTTTCAGATATAAAATTGAAATGCAGCACATTGTTATAAGTTTCTTCCCACACTTTCTCTGTAGCGTAGCCCTACCAAAAATTGTGAATGCAAGTCAGTACCAAGAACTGTACACAAAATTGAGTGCCACACACTTCTAGTTGTTATACTGTCATCATTTTTTCTCCATTTTTCTTACTTGATACTTGTTTTTACTTGTGCTAAAATATAATGTTGTATACATTTAAACAATAAATTTATTTTGTTTCTCTTAACCAGGAAATGGGTCGTCATGATGACCTGTGGTCCTTATTCTACATGTTAGTAGAATTTACAGTTGGCCAACTCCCATGGCGAAAAATAAAGGATAAGGTACGCACACCACACTGTTCACACCCAATTAATATGGAAAGAAAATGTATTTAAATATGTGATGACTGTTTATAACATACTTATGTATTACAATATATAATATATTATATACTACATTCCTTTTTGGGTCAATTGGAGACTTTACATATATTTTAAATTCATAGTAATATAAAACATTTCAGTTATGTAATGGGATTTGACTAGCATTAAATGTAAAGCCTTGTTCGTAGATTCATGCAAAGTTTCTCCATATCGATCCTGGTTACATTTCTGTTTTTTTGCTCTCCTATTTTATGATTTACAGTATAATTTTATGACAGTTTTATAATGAATACATTTACAGTTCATTTCTATTTTACTGCAAATTAGAAAATAAATACACTATACCGCTGTTTTAGACTATTTTATTAATTTAGTCAGTGATTCTGTGTTTAATTTCAGCACAAAATCATGTCAGTTAAAGAAATGAAAATGTAAATAAAATGTTTTTGCATAAACACAGTATGTTCACTGTAACCACACTGCTTGGCCAAAAAAAAAGTCATACACTAATTTTTTGTTGGACTGCCTTTAGCTTTGATTACAACACGTATTCACCATGGCATCATTTTGATAAGCTTGCGCAATGTCACAAAATTTATTTCCGTCCAGAGTTGCATTCATTTTTCACCAAGATATTGTATTGATGGGAGAGTCAGATCGCTCCGTAAAGTCTTCTCCAGCACATCCCAAAGATTCTCAATGAAGTTAAGGTCTGGACTCAGTGGTGGCCAATCCATGTGTGAAAACGATGTTTCATGCTCCTTGAACCACTCTTTCACAATTTGAGCCCGATGAATCCTGGCATTGTCATCTTGGAATATTAAGAAAAAATCCATTGATGGAAAAACCTGGTCATTCAGTATATTCATGTAGTCAGCTGACCTCATTTTCTTGCCACATAATGTTGCTGAACCTAGACCTCACCAACTGAAGCAACCACAGATCATAACACTACGTTAAATCCAGGTGGTGACTTCTTTTTTTTTTTGCCGGGCAGTGTATAATTGCAATATATTTGAATTTGCATACTTGCAAATGACACAAATACATTACAGGTAAAACCTGTTTTATACACTTAAACACTGTGCAAGCTGAAATTCTGTATACAGTATTGAGAATCTATTTCACCTTTTTTGCATGTTACCAACTCATCTGAAAACTCTAATCTCACTTTTACAAATATCACTGAAACGCCATAAAACACACTGTAGCACACACACACAGGGCATCAACCCCTCTGTTCACAGTAGGGACATCCGACTTAACCAGAAGCATAAGTGACATAGGAACGAGAGATGTTTATTCAGGAATGAAATTTACATTAAAATTAAGTGACGTTACACTAAAATAAATTGTTTTGGTGCACTTTTCTAACCTTATTGCTTTATTTCTATTTCCATTTCTTCCCCAAGCTTTTAATTTTTTTGTCCCCCTTTTCTGGATTATACTTTCTGAGATTAAAGTGGAGACACTCCACAAACAAAGCTAACATGAAACATGAAACTGTAAGCATGTTAACAAAGTCTCCCCCTCACCAACTGGTATACTGCAGAGTGTTGTGCAGCAGGGCAGAATGGTGCAGGAACAAACTTCAAACATGTGTACTTTGAATTTCACGATTTCTTGTAGACGAATTTCTGGTGCTGCACTGTCTCTCTGTGTTATAGTGGGGTTTCTGTTGCGCTAACTGGGAGCTCATATTAAAAGTTCAGCTGTGTTGTAGCAAAATTGCATATACCAGGGCTGCGTGTGGTGGGGTTTCCCGCTGCATATTTTTTCATGTTGCAATACATTTTGTTTCTTTCTAAAAAATAGTCAATTTTCTGCATAGTTCCTGTTTTTGGGAACTATTATTGTATTATTTTAAATTAAATTTAAGATTAAAAAATATTCTAAAATTTATTTTGTAATTAGGTAATTTGATTGAGTAAACTAACAGAGTTCCATGGTATAATGGTTAGCACTCTGGGCATGGATCTAATGATCTGGCTGAGACTTGCTAGTTTGACATTTGATTCCTTCCTGTTTCTGCTGAACATTGAATCAGAGGACCTTGGCTTCCAAAGTAGTACCCTTGAGCAAGTTTTTTACCCTGAATTGTTCCAGTACAATGTGTCTATTTGTATATATATGCAAATAATTGTAAATAGCTTCAAAGAGAGAGCATAAGATAAACAGTAATAATATTACTAAGTACTCAAAACTCATTTCCTGGCAGTAGTGTTGCCCAGATCACAAGCTCTACCTATAGAATAAGTGCAGCAAATGCACACTGCCAACATTAGCAGTTAAGAAAAATAATCTGCATCACTTGCAACTTTGAGGTGCTAAATAATTGTTAACAAAAAATGTATAGAGGAAGATGCAGGAAACAGAAGAAAATCTGAGCCCCTAAATGTGCAAAGTTAACACTCAAAGTTGCACATTTAGGGGCTCAGATTTTCTTCTGTTTCCTGCATCTTCCTCTATACTTCTTCTTCTTCTTTCGGCCGCTCCCATTAGGGGTCGCCACAGCGGATCAAAAGCTTCCACTTCTTCCTGTCCTCTGCATCTTTCTCCGTCGCACCCACCACCTGCATGTCCTCCTTCACCACATCCATAAATCTCCTCTTAGGCCTTCCTCTCTTCCTGTTGCCTGGCAGCTCCATCCCTAGCATCCTTCTCCCGATATATCCCGAATCTCTCCTCTGCACATGTCCAAACCAACGCAATCTCGCCTCTCTGACTTTGTCTCCAAACCGTCTAACCTGGGCTGACCCTCTAATATACTCATTTCTAATCCTATCCATCCTCGTCACACCCAGTGCAAATCTTAACATCTTTAACTCTGCCACCTCTAGCTCTGCCTCCTGTCTTTTGGTCAGTGCCACCATCTACAACCCATAAAGCATAGCTGGTCTCACTACCATCTTATAGACCTTCCCTTTCACTCCTGCTGGTACCCTTCTATCACAAATCACTCCTGACACTCTTCTCCACCCACTCCACCCTGCCTGCACTCTCTTCTTCACCTCTCTTCCACACTCCCCATTATTCTGAACTGTTGATCCCAAGTATTTAAATTCATTTACCTTCACCAACTCTATTCCCTGCATCCTCACCATTCCTCTGTCCTCCCTCTCATTTATGCACATGTATTCTGTCTTAGTCCTACTGACCTTCATTCCTCTTCTCTCTAGAGCATAGATCTCATCTGTCAACCTGTCCATTACCATTGCAAACAAGAAAGGACTCAAAGCTGATCCTTGATGTAATCCCTACCCCCCACCTTAAGCATCCGTCCACTTCTACCGCCAGGTGCCTCACCACTGTCACACTGTCTTTGTACATATCCTGTACCCACTCTTACGCCTGAGCACACTGACTTCCTCATACCATGCCTCCTCCTCTCTAGGTATCCTGTCATATACTTTCTCTAAGTCCACGAAGACACAATGCAACTCCTTCTTACCTTCACCGGTACTTCTCCATCAACACCCTCCAGAGCAAACAACGCATCTGTAGTACTCCTTCTCGGCATGAAATATATTGCTGCTCACTAATTGTCACCTCCTTCTTAACCCTAGCTTCACTATTTTTCCTACTCTTCATGCTGTGGCTGATCAGTTTATCCCTCTGTAGTTACTACAGCTCTACACATCCTCTTATTCTTAAAAAATTGGTACCAGTACACTTCTTCTCCCTCCTCAAGGCATCGTCTCACTTTCCAGGATTACATTAAACAATCTGGTTAAAAACTCCACTGCCATCTCTCCTAAACACGTCCATGCTTCCTGAGGTATGTCATCTGGGCCAACAGCCTTTCCATTCTTCATCCTCTTCATAGCTATCCTAACTTCCTCCTTGCTAATCCATTGCACTCCCCTATTCATAATCCCTACATCATCCAACCTTCTCTCTCTCTCGTTCCTGCCATTCATCAACCCCTCAATGCTCTTTCATCTGCTCCAACACACTCTCCTCGCTTGTGAGTATGTTTCCATCACTATCCTTTATCACCTAACCTTTATCTTTAGCTCGGTCCCTCTTCCTAGCCAATGCAGTACCAGGTCCTTTTCTCCCTCATAGTGTCCAACCTCTCCTTACAATTCACCATCGCCTTTTTCTTTTAGCCTTTGCCACATCTCTCTTCGCCCTATGCCTCATCTCCTTGTACTCCTGTCTACATTCTTCATCTCTCTGTCTATCCCACTTCTTCTTTGCCAGCCTCTTCCTCTGTATACTCTCCTGTACTTCCTCATTCCACCACCAGGTTTCCTTGTCCTCCTTCCTCTGTCCAGATGTCACACCAAGCACCTTTCTAGCGGTCTCCCTTACCACTTCTGCTGTAGATGCCCAGCTCACTGGTAACTTTTCACTGCCACCCAGTGCCTGTCTTAATTCCTCCCTGAACTCCACCTTATAGTTTTCCTTTTTAAACTTCCACCATTTGATCCTTGGTTCTGCACTCACTCTCCTTCTCTTTTTGATCTCCAATGTCATCCTACAAACCCACCATCCTAACACTAACTACGCCACCACTTTGCAGTCTACAATCTCCTTTGGTCAGCCCTCCCACCTGTGTGCATCTTCCTCCACTCTTGTACGTCACCCTGTGTTCCTCCCGCTTCTTAAAATACATATTTACCACAGCCATGTCCATCCTTTTTGCAAAATCCACAATCATCTGACCTTCTGCGTTCCTCTCCTTGACACCATACCTACCCATCACCTCCTCATCTCCTCTGTTCCTTCTGTATGCCCACGTGAAATCGCTCCAATCACCACTCTCTCTCCCTCAGGTACACTCTTCACCACTTCATCTTCCTCTCTACATTTTGTAATAAAAAACACAAGAAATCTATATTAACTCCTCCCAGGCAATATGTCAATTAAATATAGTTTAACTAGAGTTTAAATATAGTCTGTTTAAATATGAAATGTATATTCAAGTAGGGCAGTGTATGTTATGAAATGGTCACTGTATGTTGTCCTCAGTAAAATTTAAATCAATTTACACAAAAATCTCTTTTGTTGGCCTGTATTTTTGAACACAAATCACTAGTTGCAGTATTACAGCTTTTATGTGTGTATGTGTTGACCTGAGCAGGAACAAGTTGGACAAATAAGGAGATATGACCACTCCTCCTGGAAGCACATGCCTACAGAGTTCTACACACCTTCTAGATCACATATTAAGCCTTGACTACTTCACCAAGCCAGACTACCAGGTATACAGTTTAAATATTTTTTAATTGTCTCAAACTGCAAATTAATTCCCAGTTTAAAAAAAATGTTAAATTTTTTTGAAAATGATGTTTAACTTCAGTTTTCTTCTGTCAGTAATATATTAGTTTCAGTAAATATGCAGTAACTTCTGTGTATGTGTTTTGTGTAGGGGAGGGGGCTGGTGTATTAGGACACAAGGGTAACTGAGGAGCAAAGGGAGAATAAAACAAAGAGGAGAACTTGTAAACACATCAGCTAGTGTCAGCTACTAAAATACAAATTGAACAAGTAGATTTTAAGTCAAGTTTTTAAGGCTGCCACAGAAAGGGGCCTGCCTCACTACAGGAGATAGAGTATTCCATAATTAGAATTGGGGGGCTTGGGGCTTGGGGCCAAAAATGCAGCCATAGCCACCAAGGTGATCAAAGAACTCGAGTAATAGGGCAGTATTTCTGGGAGCTAGTGACAATGATGTTGTGGCATTGTGGATGAGCTCAAGGGGAGAGGTGATATACCGTAGACAAGGTGACCAGACAACAGAGAGTTGCAGTAATCAAGCCCTGGAAATGAAGGCAAAAGGCACAGCTTCTCAGTGTTCAGAGCAGAAAATAACGTACAGCAGAAAGTGTCAGCTAGCTGCAGGACACAAGTATTCATAACTGAGTTAACATGGGGCTGGTAAGAAAATTGTGGGTCAAAGAGATCTCCAAGGTTCCTTGCAGATGATGCAATGCTGAAATATTGTGATTGTGATTAGAAGGCTGGGACTTTACTTGCTCCATCACTACCCAGACAAGCAAGGTAGAACATTGTGATAGTGAGACAGGAGCTTGTGGTGCGCATAACTGAAATAAAACTGAGTGTCACTGGCATATGATTGAAATTTGATATTGCTTTTCTTGAAAAACAATGCTGCCAACACAGGTCCCTGAGGTATTCCATATCAGGCTGCTGATGTATTGTAATGTGTTTGGGATGCAGGAGTTGAACTACCTGAGCACAGTACCAGAGAGGCCTAGGCATGACTCCACTCTGTTGCAAGAGGATGCCAAAGTACATGGTATTTAAGGCTGCACTGAGACCAGGGATGCTCTTGGCACTATAAACCGACAGGAAGATATCATTGGTGGTGCTGACCATAGAAGTTTCAATACTGATGTGTGTACGAAAACCAGACTGAAGTTTCTCATCGTTTGCACTAAGATTATTTGCAGTAAGATATAAGACTAATTGTTCTGCAGCAATCTCTTCTAGGACTTTGGAAATAAATGGGAAATAGGTCAGATGTTGCTGAGGATAGGAGGATCCAGTGCTGGTGTCTTAAGATATAGTTTGCAGGATTTCAGTCATAAATAGATCTGGCACCTCTTCACATAACAGTGAGGTATTGATTATACTAAGTATGGGTTTGATAACCACTTGGATTGAAAATGTAAGCCATGTCGTTCGTATAGGGTCCAGTGGGCAGGTAGTCGATTGAGATGACTTGATCAACGTTGCCAGCTCACACTCATCAAAAAGCTGGAAATGAAGTGAAACAGCACCCAGGTTAGGAATGCTATCAGGCCACAGCAGCACAACTCAGGATCTCCTGCTCAATCTGTAGTTGTATTTTGTCAATTTTGAAGTTAAAGTAATTAAAAAATTCAGGATTTGTCAACCCTGGGGATAGCCAAAATCCTTCAGAAACAGAGCACACAGCCCTAGTGACTTATAAGTAAGGACTACAAAGAAGGTAATACTCAGTTTGAAAATGAAAGTAGTCCAAAATAGGAAAAGTAATGGTGCTTTCATTCAAATATGGACAAAGTCCTTAAGAGCATTAGCTAGACCCCCACTGGACAGAGTACCTAGGATTGCAGAGCATCTGGCAGTTAAGGAACAGCAGCTATGGGGGTGTGAGAGGACCGAGTCAGGCACAAAAGGAATCCTGGAGTTAATTGTAAGAAAAATCATTTATTCCAAAAAAGTAATTATCATGTCAGCAAGAATAAATTGGGCCCATAAAAGGTCAACAGAACATAATACCCAACCTTTATGCATAACTGGAAATCAACTAGACATACAACTGACTCACAAATACTCCAAACAATAGGAGAAACTAAGCAGCCAAGCTGATCAAGACCATTCACATACAACTACGCCACAATAGGGAACACCAGAACTATACAAACACAAATAAACTACAAAACACTACACACCAGTTGATTTAAGCAAATGTATACATAACAAAATCCAGCAGAATCAAAATACTAGTAATAAAAACACAAATCAGGAAATCAAACCAAGTGAACGTCTACACCGATATTTATGCTGCAACAAAGGTTTATCGGCCCTGGATCCACTTCCCGCTTTCCAAGGCCCAATTTCCTTCCTCCAATCCTCCGTTCGGACTGGTACCTGGATAAGCTAATCCCCGGAGACCACCAACCAAACCAGCAACGCAAAAATAATTTCCATTCAGACCCCAAACAAATTCAAGCCAAACATCTCACCACCCAAAACTCTCCAAAGCAAATCAACACAAATAAAAATTCAAACAAAAATATATTTAAACTATACACTCATCTGTGGAGTGGCCCATCACAGGAGTTCTCAGCCAGCACAAATCACCTGGGTTGGGCTGTTTCTGACAAAGAGACATATTCAGGCAAATCAACTGAGAAATGTTTAGGCCTGTTTAATAAGCCACAGGGTTCCTATGTACTGTTCCAACTTCCAGATTCACTCCACAAGCTTGACATTTGTGGCAGGTAAAAGCTCTCAGCCAGTTTAGCAGAACAATCAAAACCCTACATATTACAGGATACACATAGAGCCACAGAGGGGACCAGGGAGAGGAGAACCCCGGTAGCAGCCTCAAGGGACCATGGTAAGCAAAAGATAAAGCACATTGTTCCAGTGCCTCTTCCATGTCCGATTGCTGAACAGATACTCGGGTGGTTAAGGTGGTGATGCTGAGGATGCTGAAAAGATTTCAAGTTCAGACAGTGAAACCTTTTAACGCTCTGGATGTTTGGGTCTCCAAGTTTTGCCATATTGCCAGGCTACTCATATGAGGTCTAAAGAACAACATGGTACATAGGCTAAATAATTGCCTTTGTTGCTATTATTCAGGATTTACATAGTTTTTTTTATTGTGTGTTGTATTTAAATGTTTCTATTACTATTCTAACATACTGTTTTACTACTATTTTTGGGAGCTGTTCTTCTTAAATTATATAGTGTTGATGTAAAATAGTGCCTTTTTTCTTATGACTTTAATTCTTCACAACATGTAGTGTTACACAGCAATGTAGTATTCTAATATACAGTACGCTAACATGTATGTACATTTAATATAAATGTTTTTTTTCTTTCAGATGTCATATTATGTGTATCAAAAAATAAGAATGTGATCATTAAAATGCCAACTGTTTCTCCAGGCATCAGTAATGCTTCCTACTTATTCATCTCCCCCATAGCTGCTTATGTCAGTAGTTGACAACAGCATGAAGGAACGAATAATAATGGAGAATGAGCCATATGACTGGGAGAACACAGGAACAGATGTGTTGCTCTCAACCATCGCATCAACCCCCCCTCATCAAAACACAAGACAGACAGCTGCCATGGTGGGGTGAGGATACATACATGCTGTAAACTCTTACAAATTTGAATAAATGGGACAGAACAGCTGAGTAATCGTTGGTTAAGGGACACAGGCTTACTAGCGAAATGATGACTGCTAGTTAAGGTCCCTTGGGTTATTGAGTCATGTTCTTGATCCAATAACTTATTCAGATACAGTACATTTATTTTATAAAGTGTCCTACTCAACAGATTGTGTTACATAAAAGCACTTCATTTAAGAGAGGAAAATTAGAGGTATAATTCCTCATGGGTATACTAACGTTACACAGTTGTTTTCCCCTTGTGATCACCTATTGACCTAAAATTGCAAGTTAATTCTATTTTAATCTTCAGAATATACTTAATTCATTTGCCTTTGAAGGTGAATTTTTGTTCTTATTTTTGGAAACTGTAGTATTTTCAGTTGTTTATCTTGGTTCAAGCCTTTTATTTATGGCTGGAAAAGAAGGCATACAGAAAAATTGTGTTGTCACTTTCTTCAAATTAGTGTTATCAACATGACTGCAATACCTGGAGACCTTCAAAGGGAGAACACAGATGATGTCCTGCAGGACGAGCACTTCAGCGACCAGGAGAGCGTTCCACTTCTGGGGTCCGCGCGGCCTGGGGATGGCAGCCAGCTGCCCTAATGAGAGAAAGCCTGGAAGATGCAGGCATCAACCACTTAACAAACTCAGGGTGTGTGCACTAACAAGGTGTGTCCTCTGCCCTGGCTGAGAGTTTACTCAATCAGGGCTTTGTCTTTAATGTGGGTTCCTTATAATTGGTTTGTCTATATGCATATGAAATATTGCCACCCGTGATAACCCAATTTCTCCTGACGTTCAGTCAATAGCTTCTCTTGGCAACCACACAGACTGACTGCCTCCAGAATACTCTGCCCACTACTTGTGTCCCTAGGCTAGAGATGTATTGTAACTCTCTTAGACAATCCATCTATCTCAGTGCTGGACATCCTCTTCTTTTTTCCCTCAACTTTTCTAAGAATTGCCTTCTTTTTGAGAGAGTCTAGCAATTTATAGAAATCTGCTCTTCCTATCCTGCTTCTGGTAGAGGCCTTTGTGCACTTGAATATTTTTTCAGACCTTTCATTACATTCTGGCAAGCACAATGCCGCCACTTCATAGAAGGCTACATCGCCTTTTGATCCCAAGACAAAAATTGTGCTTCTTCAGTGTTTTCACCAGCAACGATGTGACAACTCTGTAACAACAAGGACTAGTACCCAGGTTCAGATGTGAATTTTGTTATAGTGAAACTGTAGTTTTCAAAGGTGAGATTTACACTGATACAAAGGCAGAGAAAAGGACTCCAGTGACTCAAGGTAAGTCATGCAAGAGAAACTCAGAAACTCTTCTAGAACAGGAATAAGCATGACAGTACAGAGTTTCTCACCCTCTTATTTTGTGAAGGATGCTATGATTATGTAAAAGGAAAAAGTTGTGCTGGAGGTCTTGTAATACGTAGGAGAGGGACCTGTTAATGCCGTCATAGGTCATGAAAGTACCCCCATCCCACGAGCATCTCTAGATGCAGGTGTTTGATCTGCAAGAGGACATCCTTTAATTATAGTGATGAGTAGTATGGTTGGTTTCTGTGGAAATCAAAGATTTTCCAGACCATAGCTTTCATAGTTCAACAATTATTGTAGGTCCTTATGTTGATATTTGTGGTCAAGAGAGAGGAGAGCAAATATGCTATTCAGCCATGCACCTCAATAAGGGCAAGAATTTGTTCTAGAGTTCACAGTACTATAGATAAAATGGTTTTAATTTTGTTTTTGGTTTGGCTTTTAATAAAATTTTAACTGTATTTTTAGTTGTAAACCACATTTCTTTTTAGCCTTGCTTCTCTCAATTGAGTTGACATACAAATGGAAAGGTTCTGTTAGCAAGTGTATTCTGTCCAATTGTGCAACTCATTACTTAGGACTCTCAGTCAAATATGGTATGCCATTTTCTGAGCACTTTCCACATGGTCAAGTCTTTACTGTAGTCGATATCAAACATATTAAACAGCCTGATCGTTAAAAGTTGAGTCCCTAAGATCTGATGCAGTCTTCAGCATCCTTCCGACAACTCCTCACCATTCCTTTAAATCCATCAGCAAAGTAGTGAGTGAAATCTGTAAAAGTACCTGCTGCCGACCTTCCATTTAACAGATTCCGCTTGCCAGTTATCACTTACTTAAAAGTGGGCTGCCTGCAGCCAATAAACTTTCTCAGTGGGCACTTTAAATTTTTAAGGTCTGTAAATGACAAGTCAAAAATGACAAGTTAACTTTGACATCTGTGGATTAAGGAAAACCGAAGTAAAATAAGTTTAAAAAAAACAATGCTTAAAAATCCTTTGGTATCTTCTAACACATGGACCTGTATATGAAACCTTGATTTTAAGAAAGATACACAAACTATTAGTGAACTCCATCAAGCTGTACTTAACAGCGATAAGCTGAAAAGGCTTAACATGGACTCGCCTGCACAGAGAAGTCAGAGAAAAGGACTGTACCTTCTGACAAGGAACAAGCTTCAGTGGACCTGAGATATAACATGTTGGATTTGCCATTAAGAATTCACTCCCGCAGATGGGGAAACCACTGGTACTCTGTCACACCTCTGATGATCCCTTCAGCCTTCAGGTGTGTGTGCATCTCAACCATGGGTGCTTCTCCCAGTGTCAAGGATACATTTAATATGAATCTGGAGGCAAAATTCAGACACAACCACAAACTGCAACAGTTGTCTCTCTTCGTCAACTTCATTTTTGGAGTTGTTTGCTCATGTCAGTATGTTTAGGGAAAGATAAACTGCAAGATGAATGAAAATGAACAGCATACAGTATGCTTTTTTCTTATCACAGCCTCCACTTTCCAGACCAACCACTTCACAAAATTTCATGACAAAGCATTGTTACCAAAAAGATGTTGTCGTCATCAAGCACTCATTCCTGCAGCATGCAACACTTGCTCACACATACCATGCAATACTGATGGCCTCTTGGTATGCTGCAAGGTCAGGTTCCAGCTTAGTCATTCCACTGCTCCAGACAGGTGTGAACATCACACTTTGATGATAGCAAGATGGTTTCCCAGAAATGATGCATCAGGGAACAGCACACCAGCAACCTCTGTCACATAAATAGAACCACCTGGAGACACAATCTACACTACTACTTCAAAAAAGGGGGAGGAAAGGCTTGGATGAAGAAAAGCAAACTTTCTGTGAACTATGATGCATTCAGATTACAGCTGATACAGTGCAGCCTCTCCAACAGAGACTGTCAATCCCAGATCAGTCCCCTAATACATAGCTGACACTAACACCCGGAATCCTCAGGGTGCAGGGCCACAGTCAGTAGTGACATGGGCTTACTACTTACTACTAGACTCCTACTCGGTCTTTTACATTACTACTACAATGATCTGTTGTTCTGTATTCTTTTCTTACAGTGATTTGTACATCAAGAAGTTCTCTGTCCATGAGCACTGATCTTGAGCATGACCTTGCTGGCCTGCAAAACTTGTGAAATAGGGTAATAGTCTGCATACTCCGGTGCATCTTCTTACTTTGCTACTGGAATGTGAACTTTTCAAGTTTGTCAACCATCTTGCTTCTTTCAAGGTTCAAGGCTTAACTTTATTAACATTGTTGGTTACACAGATGTATGAGAGAACAAAATGTGGGTCCTCTAAGATCTTGGTGTACAGTGCACTAAACAGACAACAAGGCACAAGACAGACAAAATGAGGCAATTCATAGTAAGGGTAAAGAAATAGATCAGAAAATTATATTTAATAAGTAAGTAGATAAATAATTGTTATAACCAAGCAGGTGCAAAAGTGTAGTCATTACAGTGCAAATGGACAGTAGTAGTGTTGATGATACAGTGGGGGGCAGTCAGTGGTGGTGGTGAAAAACCTGCATAAATTCATTAGCATCTTGATGGACTCATCTTTTTGGTGGTAAAACAGACAATCTGATGTCTTCTCTTTCTTTCTATGTAAATCTTTGAATGAGTACTGTTATTTTCATGAGTGCTGTTGTGAAATAACAGTATGGAAGTTCCTTGCTGTCCAAACTGTATCCACTTGAAAATTAATACTGTATCTGAAGGGAAACTTGACTACCTGCGTATTTTTATCCGAACCTTATTCAAACCTAAAACATTAAGTTTTATTTAAATTTAATTAAAAATGATTTTATTAATAAAAAAAATCTAAATTTATTTTTTAAATTAACAAAAAAATCCATACACTGTCTTCTTCTTTAAGCCGCTCCCGTTGAGAAGTAGCCACAGCGGATCAAAAGCTACCACTTCTTCCTGTCCTCTGCATCTCTCTCGGTCACCCCCATCACTTGCATGTCCTCCTTCACCACATCCGCCGTCTCCTCTTAGGCCTTCCTCCTCTTTCTCCGCCTGGCAGTTCCATCCCTAGCATCAACTTCTCCGATATATCGAATCTCTCCTCTGCACATGTCCAAACCAACACAATCTCGCCTCTCTGACTTTGTCTCCAAACCGTCCAACTTGTGCTGACCCCCTAATATGCTCATTTCTAATCCTATCCATCCTCGTCACACCCAATGCAATCTTAGCATCTTTTAACTCTGCCACCTCTAGCTCTGCCTCCTGTCTTTTGGTCAGTGCCACCGTCTCCAACACATATAGCATAGCTGGTCTCACTACCATCTTATAGACCTTCCCTTTCACTCCTGCTGGTACCCTTCTATCACAAATCACTCCTGATACTCTTCTCCACCCACTCCACCCTGCCTGCACTCTCTTCTTCACCTCTTTTCCACACTCCCCGTTACTCTGAACTGTTGATCCCAAGTATTTAAATTCATCCACCTTCGCCAACTCTACTCCCTGCATCCTCACCATTCCTCATCACTCCTCTCATTTATGCACATGTATTCTGTCTTAGTCCTACTGACCTTCATTCCTCTTCTCTCTAGAGCATATCTCCCACCTCTCGGGGTTCCTCAACTGCTCCCTACTCTCACTACAGATCTAATGTCATCCGCAAACATCATAGTCCCACGGTGACTCCTGTCTGATCTCATCTGTCAGCCTGTCCGTACCATTACAAATAAAGAAAGGACTCAAAGCTGATCCTTGATGTAATCCTACCCCCACCTTGAAAGCATCTGTCACTCCTACCGCAGACCTCACCACTGTCACACTGTCTTTGTACATATCCTGTACCACTCTTACATACTTTTCTGGCACACCCGACTTCCTCATACAATACCACCACTCCTCTCTAGGTATCCTGTCATATGCTTTCTCTAAGTCCACGAAGACACAATGCAACTCCTTCTTACCTTCTCGGTACTTCTCCATCAGCACCCTCAGAGCAAACATTGCATCTGTAGTAAATACCGACATGAAGCCATACTGTTGCTCACTAGTCGTCACCTCCTTCTTAACCTAGCTTCCACTACTCTTTCCCATAACTTCATGCTGTGGCTGATCAGTTTTATCCCTCTGTAGTTACTACAGCTCTGCACATCACCCTTATTCTTAAAAATTGGTACCAGTACACTTCTTCTCCACTCCTCAGGCATCGTCTCACTTTCCAAGATTACATTAAACAATCTGGTTAAAAACTCCACTGCCATCTCTCCTAAACACTTCCATGCTTCCACAGGTATGTCATCTGGACCCAACAGCTATTCCATTCTTCATCCTCTTCATAGCTATCCTAACTTCCTCCTTGTTAATCCATTGCACTCCCTTATTCATAATCCTACATCATCAACCTTCTCGCTCTCATTCTCTTTCATTCATCAGCCTCAAGTACTCTTTCCATCTGCACAACACTCTCCTACCGCTTCGTGAGTACGTTTCCATCGCTATCCTTTATCACCCTAACCTGCTGCACATCTTTCCCAGCTCGGTCCCTCTTCCTAGCCAGTCGATACAGGTCCTTTTCTCCCTCCTTAGTGTCCAACCTCTCATACAATTCACCATATGCCTTTTCTTTAGCCTTTGCCACCTCTCTCTCTTCAGCCCTACGCCTCATCTCCTTGTACTCCTGTCTACATTCTTCATCTCTCTGTCCTATCCACTTCTTCTTGTAGCCTCTTCCTCTGTATACTCTCTTAGCCTTCCTCATTCCACCACCAGGTTTCCTTGTCCTCCTTCCTCTGTCTCACACCAAGCACCTTTCTAGCGGTCTCCCTTACCACTTCTGCTGTAGATGTCCAGCTCACTGGTAACTTTTCACTGCCTCCCAATGCCTGTCTTAATTCCTCCCTGAACTCCACCTTATAGTTTTTCATTTTCAACTTCCACCATTTGGTCCTTGGTTCTGCCCTCACTCTCCTTCTCTTTTTGATCTCCAATGTCATCCTACAAACCACCATCCTATGGTGCTTAACTACGCTTTCCCCTGCCACCACTTTACAGTCTACAGTCTCCTTCAGTCTGGCCCTCCTGTACAAGATATAGTCCACCTGTGTGCATCTTCCTCCACTCTTGTACATCACCCTGTGTTCCTCCCTCTTCTTAAAATACGTGTTTACCACAGCCATGTCCATCCTTTTTGCAAAATCCACAATCATCTGACCTTCTGTATTCCTCTCCTTGACACCATACCTACCCATCACCTCCTCATCTCCTCTGTTCCCTTCACCAACATGCCCATTGAAATCCGCTCCAATCACCACTCTCTCTTCCTCGGGTACACTCTTCACCACTTCATCCATATCATTCCAGAATTCTTCTTTCTCATCCCTCTCACACCCAACTTGTGGGGCATATGCACTAACAACATTTATCATCACACCATCAATTTCCAGTTTCATAACCATCACTCTGTCAGACACTCTCCACCTCCAAGACACTCTTGACATACTGTTCCTTCAGGATAATCCCTACCCCGTTTCTCCTCCCATCCATACCATGGTAAAACAGTTTAAACCCCCCTCCGA
This sequence comes from Heterotis niloticus, assembly GCA_018136845.1. NCBI lineage: Eukaryota > Metazoa > Chordata > Actinopteri > Osteoglossiformes > Osteoglossidae > Heterotis > Heterotis niloticus. The sequence goes on from CM030900.1 coordinate 17,675,744, forward strand.
TGCACCTAGCCTTACTCCCGTTCCATTTGGTCTCTTGCACACACAATATATCAACCTTCCTTCTCTCCATCATATCAGCAAGTTCTCTCCCTTTACCAGTCATACTACCAACATTCAAAGTTCCTATCCTCACGTCCACTCTCTTAACCTTCCTCCTCTCCTCCTTCCTCCGGACATGCCTTCCTCCTCTCTTCCTCCTTCTTCGGCCAGCAGTAGCCCAATTTCCGCCAGCACCCTGTCGGCTAGCAGTGCTAGTGGCGGTCATTGTTAACCCGGGCCTCGACCGATCCGGTGTGGAAATTTCTATTTTTGTCCGCATATTCGGTTTGGCAAAATTTTTACTCTGGATGCCCTTCCTGACGCAACCCTCTCCATTTCTGGGCTTGGGACCGGCACAAAGAAATGCACTAGTTTGTGCATTCCCTTGCAGCTGGATTTAAAAAAAAAAAATCTATACACTGTAGTGTAATAAAATACTGTGTGTATTGTAATAAACTGTATTGTGTGTACTCTTATGCAGTTATCTGAAGGGAAATTTCAAAACCTGTGTGCTGGAATCTTGTCAGCTGATTCCTCAAGTTCGGCGCTTTCTCTGTCTGACCGCATTTTGCACATTGTCTCCGCATTTACTGTGATTTAAGCTGAATAATTCAACTGGATACCCATCAGACCTCAGAAGCAGAGGGAGGAAGAGCAAGAAAAATTCTTTCTTGTGCAGGACAAGAAAACTTTAAAACAAGATGTAGAGCATCTAGATGATCTCACTAATTATGAAGCACGATAGTGACCTGAACAGGTTTCAAGAACACATCTGAAGATGGTGTCGCAGGTTATGCAACGATTTAACATTTTTCCTTCACTCCCCTTCCAGTTGTTTTATTCTTAACAGAGACAAGTGACATGGCTGCCTCGCTCCATCACACAGCAAACCTCACAAGCTGTTTTTCTCCAGTTCATTTGATGAGTTCCTAGAAGTGGTCAGCCTCGCTTGGTTAAATCATCTAATTATCTGCATTTTTTTTTCATTTATTTATTTTTTTTTTTTTGTGAACATTTATTTAAATGATGGTGGCGGCACTAATGTGTGAACTGTCCTTTACTGTACACACCATACCGTGGATTACGAACAGGCAAATTAATGACAGAATTAAGTGTTTGCTAATAGGTAGCTGCTCTTGTCCTGCTGAAGTTATCGCTGATGGATACAGGTGTTTTTGGATGGGCTGGCAGTGGACTTTTTTCCTATTTAAACTAACAGGAAATGGTCATTCTATAATCAAAATGTTGGTATTCGATGTGCTTTCAGATACAAATTAGATTCAGATACTGAGGGACTACTCTATTGTTTGTGGCTACTGTGCTTGCCTCTGGGTATAAGGAAGGGCTGAAAACGTCCTGCACGGCTCAAGTGTTTTGTGTGAGTTTTAGCAACTACAGTAGGTTTAATAGCTAACATCTCTAAATATCAGATGAATGATGGCCTGGAGGAAGACCCCAGTCGAGGAGCCTGCCCAGTCTCTCCAGTTCGACTTGCTGAGTCAGTTAGCAACCCTGTCCGCTCCTTGCGCCAGCAGCGGGTCAACGGTCCCGAGTCCGAGCACCTGCCTGCAGCCGAGGGAAGGACCGATAGCTGTGCACAAAGGTAATTTTTGTGGAGCTGAATGAAAAATTAGAAATTGTTAGCATCTGACCACCTGTTTAATAGCTAAGGCAGAATGCAAACATACCTGTAGTTTTTCAGAATTGCACTGCACTGTTACTGGGAGGATATGATGTTGTCCACAAACTGTACAAAAAGGACTGTGAGGAGTCCAAATGTAGTGTTCAATTTCTTATAGTTTTGTTCATCTCATTTTTAAAATATATTCCTTGTTTATCTTGCAAAAGCAACATTAAATGTTAAACTGCTTGCAGTCATTTATACCTTTATACAGCTTGTCGATGTTTACTGCAGTAAGTTCCTACCCGCTTTGATCACTACCCTACCTGCTGCCCTGCCCTACCTAACTGCTGACTTAATAGGGTGCTGCTCTCCTACTTTGCCTTGGAAAGCAGCTTAACTAAGTTTAACATTGCCATTAGTGTTTATTGCACATTCTCCTCTAATGCAAAAAACAGGAACAGGAGATGCATGCATACTTTTTCTTTTGCTGTCTGTTGCAACAGATGCATGCGAAAATAAAATCACCATGTAATGGGCAAAATGCCAGCATGCTGAGTTATTAGCCTGTTACACAAGAAAACAGTTGATGTTTTCTCAAACCATTTAAGTGGTTTTTCATTGCATGGGCACCTGCTGTGTGAAAGATGGTTGTATATTTGGGATTTATGCCTTAGTCACAGTAGATATAGATTTATACATACAGTACCTTGCAAAACAATTCAGTCTTCAACGTTTGTTTCACATTAGTCTCAGTACCTCACTTAGAAAGTCAGACAAATTGTTTATTGATTCCAACTGTGTAAGAAATTACTTCATCGTGGTTTGTCAGATCTTTTGTAAATACAAATAACCCTCAGCACAGTAGAATTCAGATATGTGAAGTGATGACTAAAGGACGTTCCAAACAAGTCAAAGACTGTAGAGAGGCACAAATTTGGAAAGAAGAGTGCAGAAGTCCCAAACAGCCCTAAGCTCCATACAGACCATTGTATGGAAGATTCATTCATTCTGGGAAGTGTTTTCCATTTGTATACTCCACAGAGTAGACATAAAGAACCCATTTTCAATTTGAGAAACTAAGTGCTTGATTTTTCCATTTATTAGCAATTTTTTTCAAATGTACAGTTTGCAATAAATTCACTAAGCTGACCTTGAGATGGATCATGATAATGGGTGTTTGTGCCTTTCATCAGGTCTCAAGTGGACATCATCGTCTCACCAACCAGGCATGTGTACTCCTCCCAGCCTGCCCAGATGTTATCTGTGGACCACAGTCAGGTGCAACAGCCAGACAACGGTGGACCAGAAGTATTTGCCTCAAAGGGACACGAGGTCCATAGCATTGCCTTAATCCGGTCAGTGCCACTGGCAGAGGAGGAGGACTTTGACAGTAAGGAATGGGTGATCATTGACAAAGAGACAGAACTGAAGGACTTCCACCTGGGTGCTGAGCCCACCACCTCAGGCACTACGGATGAGGAGCCGGAGGAACTGAAGCCGGTTGAAGAGTATGAAGAGCGACGGAGGCGTGGGGTGAGCCATGAAGCTATGGCGTGGCCCAGAATGCAGGAGGACAGGAGTCGGGGGATGCTGCCAGTGACAGAGGAGGAGATGTCCCAGAGAAGCAATGGCCGCAGTCAGATGGAAAACAAACAGGAGGCAGCCACAACACACCAAGTCCAGTCACCTTGTCACACACTGCCTTCAACCCGACCTAAACGCAGGGAGTCCGACTCCAGTGGGCCACACAACCAGGTGAGAGCCCATTTTATGACAAGAGCTGTTTCCAGCATAAGTATCCATCACATGCAGGATTTGTCTTGTGCACAAAAAGACTCTCTGGTATTTGTAGCATGGAAAAATAGTATCAAGCATCAAACAAGACAAACCGTTCTAATTTATACATTAACTGTGCAGCACAACGAGGGCTTTAACATGGTGTGTGCTAGCAGATTTTAAAAAATGGCCACACTCTCCAGCTTTTATAGAGTGCTGGTTGTAACAACCCCCAGTAACAGAGATGGAGATGGCGATCAATAAGCAATAAGTACCCTTTAGACTGAGCCATAGACCCCCACATACTTCCTCATGTTCCTGGTGGGGATCTCAGACAAAGAGGCAACTTGATCTGCTTTTACAATCCAGTGCAATGCAGAGTCAATCCTTTGACCGGTGTTATGACACCTTTAGTTGTTCTCGGTAAACTCTAGGGGTCCATGGGGCCTCATGTAAATGGGAAAAGGGGAAAGGAGTTTAAAGGGTTCTGGATAACCCCCTAGGAACCAAACCAAAAGGTATTTGTAAAAAGGGTTTTATCATGACAAAGGTTTTTGATCTACATAAAATAGTGATGCACTCAAAGGTGTCAAAGTGAAAACAAACTAACTGTGTGACTCAAAGACCAACTACCTATCTTAAGTTTGCAAAAAAAGGTATCAAAGCCAAAACAAAGTTTTTCTGCCTGACTGACTACACTGAATACAGTTAAGGGAAGAGACCAGAGGAGATTAACTGAGGGGTCAAAAGTAGGCTTTCTTTTATTTATAAAGCTGTAGCATTGACAGAGGGCAGCCCTTTTGTGAAGCCAAAACAGCATTCCTTTCTATTAGCATGAAGACCTGATGTCAGAGAGTTGCAGGGACATTTTGTGCTCGGTCAGCAAGTTCTGACCAGGACTGACTACAAATGACCATGCTGTTGGTTGCGGGATCCAATCCATTTACTGCTGGAATATGGCAGGCACCCTGTGGACCCCAAATAAGCAAAAGTCGGTAGTGCAATAAGATGTTCGATGTACAAAAAAGTTGTCCTCCAATGGGATTCGGGGTCAAGACATAATTGCCAGTAGCCTTTGCTACCAACATGACTAGACTGTGTCCCATATCCAACATGTGCTGTTCGTCGGCCCTCACGGCTTCTCTACCCAGTAGGGTTTTCATCATGTGGGAGATAAGATGGGAATAGCCAGGCAATTCAGAAAATACTTTTTTTAAGTTATTTTATACATTCAACAATTCATGTTGCTGCTGGGATTTGAGTCCTGGGCCCAGTTGTCACTCTTTGTGGATCGGGTAGGTGTGGTGTCGTTATACATGACGTCACGTGTTCTCTTTCGATCAATTTTTTTAACCAGGTTGCCATTATACAGTTGTTCTGGCTTCTGGCAGCTAGTCTGGCTCATCTCTAGGTTCAGTTTATATCTACACATCAACAGGGTGACCCAGAGCACTGAACAAAGATCTAAGGCATGAATGTGGAGGAAATTAGACAACAGATTATCTTCTGTTAAATCAAATGGACGGTTACAGGTCTAAATAAGTCAGATTACTCCAACTGTGGAGCAGAACAAAAAAGCAAGAGGGACAGAACAATGACCTAAACTTGTTTCTTAGCTGAAGCTTTTTATGTGAAGAGACAATATTTCACAGTAGTTTTCATACACCTGGATAGCTTTTAATTCAAGGTAAATGCCTTCCTTGCTCAAGGGCACTACTGTAATGCACTGCAGAAGTCACAGGAAGTATAAGTGAGAGTCTTAAACCACTTTCTTGACCACTGGTATCCATTGTGGCTTGTACATTAATGGTGCTGTACTTTTAAGGAGCCTGTGTGGCCTGAACCAAACTGCAGGAAGTCTAGCATTGAAGCTGGAGTTGCCCCCTTTTTCTGTCTGTCTTCCATTGGACTGATTGTACTGATAAACAGAGGTCTTCAAGCAGGAGTTGTCCTTCTCCGCTGACTGCTCTTCCTCCATCCTTTCTTTCAGTCGGAGGACGAAAGGCCGCAGTCCCAACACTCCATGCCAAGGCCCAATCAGCTGAGACGGCTCGCTTCCTACATGTTCTCCTCCTCAACTCTGGAAACCGAGCAGTACCCCCACCCAAGCGGCACGTTCATCCAGCGCAGCCGCTCAGCCGAGAGCAGCCCGGCCCGCGTGCCCTCCCGAAGGCATGCACCTCTGTCGAGTGGGGCCCCGCGGCGCCGGCCATTGGTGCTCAACGTGTCAAGACAACAAATACAGCAGATGCTAGCCAAATTCATGAACAAGACATGAACCACAGCATTGCTTTCTTCTCCTCCATCAGCTTAATCCTCGTTAATAAAAAAAAAAAATCTTATTGATGCAATAAATACCAGTTATGGTATTGGTGCAGTAGGAAAGCTTGAGAAGCTGTTAAATTACACGCCACTGGGGGAGGCTGTGGCACTGCGGTTTCCATGAGCCACAAGATGTGACATAATTTGGGTGCTGGTTTCTTCACGGCTGATATCGACCCAGTGAGAGACATTTTGCATCTTGTACAGTATACATTTTGTAGTAGAGCAACACAATATTTATAAATCAAATTCAGAGTACTGCTGAGGTCTTGTACGAGCAAAGACCCGGTCATACAAACACTGAGACGAGGGCTCCTCCTCCTGCAGTAGGGAGCGGACAGCACTGGCGTCTCCGTCACCTGAAGGAATGACGTCATCACCCACTGCACAGCCTGAATTTACATTCTCATTATTTGTGACTTTTTACTGTATGAAAATGTCAACATGCTTCCAAAGAGTTCTAGCTGTACACGTCTTAGCTGGGATGCTGTGAGATTCACGCTTTTTACATTTAGCTTAAAACAAGTTTCACAGTTTGTACAATCAAGCTTAGTTATTTTTTACCATAGCAGCAAAAACTGAATAAATTATACTTATTATGCTGGATCAGGGAATCACAGAGTATTTTAAAATCAATGCCTTTATGTTTTTAGCAGTGAAACAATAGCTTGGCTGTTTGTGCTCTTTTTTTTTTTTTTTAATTTTATTTGGAGAACATTGGGGACTTCTTCAGACCACAAACAGAAGATTTTTCTATGAACAGCGTCTCATATGTAAATACATAAAAAGTTTCTAGCATAAAAGATGGAATATGTATTTATGTCTTCCCTGCAAATCAAAATTCTTTCTTGTGTAAACAGAAAATGATCCAGTGGTGGGCAGATTAGAGCACTTTAGTAACTGCAATAGTAAACTGGAAGCCTGAAGCCCTGTAAAACATGGTTTGCACTCTCTAGATTATTGAATTTTAACAGTGTGTGTGTGGTTGACAAATGCATTTCTATGTTTTCTTTTATCTCAATCACTGCATTTACAGTTACTGGGTTAACAGGACATAAACTTGTGTGGTGATGCAGGCTGCAGTGTAAACTGCATTGTAGTTTTTACATGTGGTGGTTATCAGAAACTTAACATGGTGCTGTGGCTGCTCGTGGGGTGAAGAATACACCAAACAAGTGGGACTTTGTGGGCCAATGGGCTCTTTAAGGCAGCAAATAGAAAAGCAGGAGAGAAACATCATCAGCAAGAAACATCTGCTTACTGCACCAAGCAGTTAGTCTAGAACTAATGGCTGGAGGAGGAGGCAGATTAGGAAGATCAGGAGGCGAAGTAGGAGGTAGAGGATCAGGAAGATGATGAGGAGTAGGAGAAGCAGGGAGAGGATCAGGGGGAGGAGGAGGACTACCCATCCTCCAGTCTGCTCTCTCCCTCTCTGCACTGTAGTTCATTTCAGCTGGTAAAACAGGAGGACAGATGCTCTCCTGAAGCAGAAACAGCCACATATCATCAGCAGGATGAATGTTCACACAGGGGAAGGAACTAAAGGAGGATCTGAGCTCTGCTCTGTCTGCTCTCACCCTTTCTCTGTCTCACAGTGCCTGGTTCCTTTCAGCTTTCACAGTGCAATAACACTTGAATATCTCACCCATCTATTGCACTTTCATGTGAGTATGATAAGACAATGTGTTATGTTTGTAAATCAACAGACAAACAATTTTAAAGGATCAGTTCATGTATATACATGTTTATGTAAATGTATGTCAACCTAAAATGATGCTTTCCAGTGAAATGGTAACTGGAGGCACCTTTGAAACAGTCGCGCACTAACAATTTCCATTGTTTTTCCATGTTGTGTCCCACTGTGTGACATCATTATACAATATTACAACTGACAAATAATTGGAAGAAAAGTATTAAATGGCACCTCAAGTGAATATTTATGCATTAAATGATAATGAGGTAATGGCCTCATGTTCAGAATCCCAGTGTTTTTCTCCAACATGTTTGTTTATATGTGAAGTCAGTACAGTATGTTGTTCTTTCTTTGTAAAATTAAATATTTAAAATATGCTAGTCAGGCCTCAGAATAATGTCATACGGTTAGCCACAGTATTGGGTTGTAAATACATGTAATAGAAGAAAACCCCACAAATTAAATGTATGGTCACCTTATTGTAAAGTTAATGAGAAAACTATTTTTCATTCAGTTTGTGTGGGAAAAGAAAAAAATGTCCTTCATTATTCTAATTTTTTAGACATGTAGGAAACAGAGTGATTATCACAGATCATATGCACGATAAATATGTTCTAATAGAACAATAATAACCATAACGCCTGGCTGTGACAGTGCTGTTGGCTGCCTTATGAAAAGAGGGTTCTGGAAACTGGACTGTGTCCAGTGTCTCAGTGCCATGTTGCTTCCTCCAGTGTTTCCATCACTCTTTCATTAAACTTTAATAACAATAACAATCGTGAAATAAACATCGCCAGGATACAAAGCACATTAAACGCCACAGTCAAAGGTTCAACTAATTGTTCTCTCAATACAGTCCTGTTTACAAAGATATTTGTTCATTATTACAATTTTATTCAGGACCCATAAATCATCTTAAAACTGAAACACAGTGAATGCGTTAAACATAAGAAAAAATACAGATCACATCCAAACATAACAGCTTTCTCAAATAACATCCATTTCACTGGTAATGTGCATACTCACAGTCCGTATCAAGCACATTACTGTTGTATAGCAGGGAAAATGCACACATCCACAACACACAACAAACACTATCAAGCACATCTTAAATCTCATCAAGTTGGGCTCAAAATCTCTCAATATGTGGCCTTGCACTGAGTTTTTTTGGGGGGTTTTATCCAGACCTGTGACCCTGAGCAGAACAAGCAGTTAATGAAAATTGCTGCTCTGAAAAAGGGCGAAAAATGCACTTGCTGGCATACCTGCCATCCACTGCCAGCCTAAGGGGTCCATTGGGTTGGCACACAGGCCTTCCTGGACCAAAGATGGGCTTTGCACCTCTGCCATAGTGGGCATAGCATTCCCTGATGCCCGACTCGGGTCATCTCTGCAGTCCACGATCACTCGTCCTTGGCCTACACAGGTTGAGCAATTGCCTTTGTGCTGCTGCTTTAGGATCTACAGCACCTGTGTGTTTGCTGTAAGTGCAGCGCTGAGTGGTGCTGACTCAGCACATCCATCTGTTCAGAAGCGGTTGCTGCAGCAGATCCCACAGCATTCTCCAGAGTGTGGTCTCACCCCATTGGAGACCAAATCTGCTTCAGATTAAATTAAAATCTCCAAGGTCACAGGCCTTCTTCTTACTCAGACTTTGTGTGCCGTGTTGAGGAACAAACCGGTTCTGCAAGTACCTGGAAGGGATTTTGTCTCTCTTCTTGGCATTCAGCTGACCTACAAACCCCTATTTTTCACAGCAGCTCTGCCACATTGCAGGCTTTTGTCAACCTTTTCCTTTCCACCTGCATGAAGGCCCCATCTCATTCACATTTGGTTTTTGTCATCTGCACCATGTTGGCAAATTCTAGCTTAAGCTCTTGTAGAAAACCTATGTTTATGGGGAATGAGTGCTGGTGCCTGTCTCATGTCCACACCAGGGTCTTTTCCAGACTGTTCCACACACACAGCCCTATTCATATTTTGCAATACAGCCATTGCCTTGTCATTATCTTCTTGAACTCAACAATGTGTTCTTGCTGAGGAACCTTCAAATCAGTGTGTTTGGATGTCCTCACACTCTCAGGTGTTCTCAGGAGATGTTCGCGTTACCCAGGAGGAAATGAAGTCTTAAACCTCTTAAAACTCTTCCTGCATCTTCAACCTACCTTTTTCAGTGCAGGGCTACCTCTCAACCTTTCTACTTTTTAGGGGGAGTTAGGAATATATTTACCCCAATAGTCACGTTCATGAGCTCCCCTTTCCAGTTTCCCACTTAACTCATCTTCTGAGAATGGTTGCTGTGGGGGGCATAGAGAGATGGAGGTGTCAGCATCATCATCACCTTTGCTATAGCTGCTTGTTCATTGTCTTTCTGGGAATGCTGCAGGCTTGGACTTCCTCTTGGGCAGGTTTGGATACGGCTGTGTGTGTGTGTGTGTGTGTGTGTGTGTGTGTTGGGGATGTTCTGTACATCACACATCTGCTTTCTCAGGCTGTGCTGTAACTTCAGGCACAGGGATTCCCACTCATTAGAAGGAGACATCTACACTTCATTCTCTTGTTGCAAAAGACTGACACCAACAAAAAAAACCCCAATCACACCTTGTATTACCTTGGCATCATCACAACCACTGATCTTTCCAGAAATGTTAGAAAATGCCTTGTGTAGGTCAGTTTGCTGCAGCCTGACACAGTGAGGAAAACATTTGTGCTTCTTCACTTCAGTTGCACTGCAGGTAAAAATGTCATACCTACAGGACAGACACGCTAGTGTAGGGGAAGTTCCAGTGTGAAGATTGAGTGTAAGGTCACTGGAATTTAGACTCTGACTTGAGAGATGCGGCCACTTATCTACAAGTGGTTCTTGCAACAAGGAAAATTCAAAATTTCACACTGCTTTCAGCCCTAAGCCACTCCTCACACAGCAAGACTACCCCCAGGAGGAAGTCCTGCCCATCCTCTTGTAACAGTTACACTTGTCCCGTCCCAGTCACCACAACAGGACTAAGAACTGCAGGGAAGATGCATGCACGTTTAAAAACGACATTCTGAAATGAGCTGGGACATTTTTATGCTTCCCTTTGTCACATTCATTCATGTCTGAGGAATGCATTAATAAAAATACATAACAAAACAAAACTTTATTCACCAGATTGACCCCCCGGGGGTCAACGTTTTCTTGCATCTTTCACAGCACAAACACGGCCGATGCCAGTTTCTGCCCAGGGACTGCACTCTCTCTGCTACACATTAGGAGTGAAAGGAGAAGTCACACCGCAGTAGAGTCACTGCACAGTACACTGCACGCTTTCCATCCCAAACTCAAAACTCTGTAAACAATAATTAGTTACAAAATGTTTAACAGAGGTATTGCTGGAGCCGCTTCAGCATAGCTTTGTAAGATGTGTGGTTTCACAATGTTTCTTAAAAGTCAGTCATGGAAAAAAAAAGGGACAAAAAGGAGAACAAAATTTAAACACTAGACATGTGCAGCTCATCCTGTCACACCTGCAGTAAGAACCGAATTTACACCAAGGTGCACATCAGTCGTGCTGTGTGAGAATCATGCAAAGGAAGGCAGTGCAGTCTCTGCTGTCCACTGGACTGTGTTGGGTCCTCACTATTTAAATGCTCCACGCTTGGTTTTTGCCGCTTTTGTCCCATTGAGTGAATGGAGAAAAGACTGCTGCATTCTGCACTTACGCACCAATTCATACATTTATCCTCTGAAATGCACAGCATGAGGTGACTGTTCATGAACATTTGGGAATAAACTACTAAAAAGTAGCATTTTGAGCATCACGTACCAAAATACACCAGCTTTCCACACCCTAGACAATGAGACATCTCATCTCCAAACATCTTCATAGAAGACACTGAAATGGACAAAAGCAGCACAAATAAATTCCCACTACAGAACATTTTTGTCAAACAAGTCAGACCAGCCAGCCCCCTTTTCACTTTCACTATGAACCCCAAAGAAGCAGGAGCATCTTGAACAATAACCGCTTTTTCCAGTGACCATTACATGAGCTGGACTTAATTCAAAGTGACCATTACAGTAAACGTATAACTCCGCTTGCAGGTCATTGACAAAGATGATGTGGTCAGCACTGCACTATTCTGTCCGATGGTCAATGATCTGAAATGACTCGACCGCAATGCCGAGCCGATCTGCATTATGACCAGAAAACACATTTCAGCTCACCTGGAAGCGCTGACACAAATTTATATTGAAATGTGCAAAGCTGAGTTTAAGGTAATTATGCTTGGGAACTCGGGGCGGGGGATGAATGAACACACACACACACACACACACACACACACACACACACACACACACACACACACACACACCTTTGGGCCCAAAGAGAGTGGCATAGCATGGTTTGCCATTATGCTGCAAAGCACAAAAATATGTTTTTCTACTTTAATTTTATTATTTTGATTTGATTCACATATAGTTGTACACACAACTCACAGTAAGCAACACTACTTCAGTGTATTTACATTAAGGCCAAGTTTCAGGGTACATATTGACCCACCATGCAACTAACATTTCCAACCAATTAACAGACAATGAAACCCAGTGCATCTAGCTCTACCTGCAAAATGTTATTATAACCACATACAGCCAAAACTAAACCTTCATGGCTGTAAATACTGCAGGAACTCCTCTCTATATTAACATTACTTGGACACAGTTTATTTCTGCATCACTTTGACTTAAAGGACCAGGACAAAGATTGATTATACACTCAAGACAGAGATATGAATGCTCAATCCTGACCTTCAAAAGCCTTTTAATTTTCTCTTGAAAACCCATCAGTTTTCCCCTTTCAACACAGAAATTCCACTCTCCTGGACTGAAAGCAACGCTACAGTTCCAAGGTGCAGCACCACTGTATAACCAAATTGTGTTTAGAGCCCCAAATCCATGCAGAAAATACGTTGCTAAGTCTCCAGGCCATCGCACCTGAGCCCTTCAGTTTTGTGCTGGCTTCCCTTCTAACAGGTGCTTATGCAAAGTAGGAGGAAACAGGGGAAGCTTCTTACCTCTGCGCAGCCTCCTGCTGACAAGGTCTTCTTACAGCACTCGCATTTGAGACAGAACATGTGCCACTGTTTACCTAAACAGTTCACTTTTTCAGCTGAACACGAGAGAGAAATTAAAAAGCAAAATGAAGATTTAATATGGAAAGGGAACTTTCCCTCACTTAGGTGTCTTTTAAAGTCATGCTTGTTCCAGCTCCCAGACAGTTAATCCTCACCTTTTTCCCCACCAAATGAGGCTGGCAAGGACCAGCCCGCTTATGCCATGTTTATTTATTACTTTTAACCTAGTGCTAGAGCCAGTTGTGCCCAGTAATTCAATATCAAACTACAATGACAAGCAAGCAAACATACAAGCACAATACCTTAAACACATGTTAAAGCAGAACTTATGACAGCACCACCTTACCAAAAAACACAGGCTTCTCACACTTAGGACATGTGGACATCATAATCTTCAGCATGCACCATGAACGGCAACCAAACAGCTGTTAAACTACTCACTTCCCCTCCAACACCCCTTCAGGGAAACTGCGCTGTTCCGTCTCTTCTCTGATTGGTCTGTCATTTAGAACCGAAGCCCATTATGCTAATCCAAATTAATACAAATCAACCCCATAATGAATGTACATCTGAATTCACTACAGCTTTCATCTGGAGCACCATCACAAAATTATATGAATTTTAGCATTAATAAATCCATTATCCAATGCAGGTTTGTGTTGGCACAGTGAGTCTTGGCCAGCTCTCAGGCTGCAGGTTCAAGTCTGAGATGTTAGGGTGTTCTTCTCTTGGCCTTCTGACTAACAGCAAAGCATAGTATGTGGGGTTTTGTTTTACCTGGGTAGCCTGTGGAGACTAATATGTGTGATTTTAGTTGCTTTTACTTTTCATGTTTTTTAGCATTTTGGTCTAGGTTTTTAACAAGATGGTGACCCAAGCAGCAGCCAACCAGCCCTCAGGAACTCCATTTCTGGACTTGAGGAAAGGGGAACAAGATCAAAAACACCATCTGCTTCTCCTGGAGGATCTCTGATGACAATGCTGGACTCTTGGACTGGATCCCCTCCACCAAGGAAGCTGTGCTAGGACACCTAGGTCTCCATTCTAGAGAAGATCATCCGACTGCAGCAGAATAGGCTGGCTGGTTCTTTTGACCTGACCCTGGCAAATGAGGACCTCCACTGAGAAATTCTGAAAAAATGTAGACTCTGGTAAGGACTCTGTCACTTTTTTAAATTATAAGTTCAAGGTATGTGGATGGGGAAACTACAGCGTCATCACAGTATTTTTGAGAAGCTTGTTGGTTCCAGTAAGCACCCCTCTAAGGTTTCTAAGCCATTAAGATGGTTAAAGATGAGCTGGATATTTGAACAGGTGCTGGGCAATTCCCTGCAAAGCTGGATGGTTCGAACCACCCTCCACAACATTTTAAATTTGAGGACTATGTTATTTGTGAAGGAAAGCCCTCTTCTTGTCATCTGTGTGAGACCTAGGGACACAAGGCCAGGGACTGTAAGGTCATGCAATGTTAGAAGTGCTTGCCAGTTCTCCATACGGCCAAGAAGTGTGTGAGCCCTCGCCGCTGTGTGCAGTGTGGGGGAAACTGCCATCTCTCTTGCAGTTGTCCTTAGCAAAATCCTCCCAAGGCGCCTGTGAGGATGACAGCAGCAGAAGGAAGGAAAACTTGAGGGTAGCCATGGACTAGAAGGCTTGAGGGTAGCCTTCTAGTCCATGGCTACCCTCAAGTTTTCCTTCCTTCACCACCAGGTGAGGGTGATGGCAGCAGGAGTGTCCACTGGAGGCGGACACGCCCTGGCAGGTATGCAGTAGGAGTGACATCTGACCCCCAAGAACCAGCAGCTAACTGCAAGGACTGTAACATGACCAGGAAGAAGAGACACAGGAAGGGGAGCATTGGGCTGGCATACACAGATGCTACACTAAAAGGCTAAAAAGAATCCTCAACTTCCAGCAGAGAGGAAGTGAGACCATCAGCAAATGTGTTCCACCCTCCGCCCCAGGAGTACTGAAGAGTCTGACCAGGACAGTGGGCAAGCTGGGACTTGGTTATTTAGTCATTTTTGGCATCATTTTGAATTGATATTCATGGCTAATAATGAAGACCAATTTATGCTGTGTCAAAAGGGTATTTTGTAAAATAAATTGTTTAATACAAACTGTGCTGCATGAAGGGAGTACAAACAAGTCCTGAACAGCAGTATCCTGTCACCAGTATAATAAAGACATTCAGCATTTCTATGTCCAAATCCAGCCACAAGGGGATGCACAAACTAGTGCATTTCTTTGTGCCGGTCCCAAGCCCAGATAAATGGAGAGGGTTGCGTCAGGAAGGGCATCCGGCATAAAAATTTGCCAAACCAAATATGCGGACAAAAATACAAAATTTCCATACCGGATCGGTCAAGCCCCGGGTTAACAACGACTGCCACTAGCACTGCTAGCCGACAGGGTGCTGGCGGAAATTGGGCTACTGTTGGCCGAAGAAGGCGAAGAGGCTGAAGAAAAAGAGGGGGAAGGCATGTCTGGAGGAAGGAGGAGAGGAGGAAGGTTAAGAGAGTGGACGTGAGGATAGGAACTTTGAATGTTGGTAGTATGACTGGTAAAGGGAGAGAGCTTGCTGATATGATGGAGAGAAGGAAGGTTGATATATTGTGTGTGTGCAAGAGACCAAATGGAAGGGGAGTAAGGCTAGGCGCATCGGAGGAGGGTTTAAACTGTTTTACCATGGTGTGGATGGGAGGAGAAACGGGGTAGGGGTTATCCTGAAGGAACAGTATGTCAAGAGTGTCTTGGAGGTGAAGAGAGTGTCTGACAGAGTGATGGTTATGAAACTGGAAATTGACAGTGTGATGATGAATGTTGTTAGTGCATATGATTGGATTCAATGGGCATGTTGGTCAAGAGAACAGAGAAGATGAGGAGGTGATGGGTAGGTATGGTGTCAAGGAGAGGAATACAGAAGGTCAGATGATTGTGGATTTTGCAAAAAGGATGGACATGGCTGTGGTAAACACGTATTTTAAGAAGCGGGAGGAACACAGGATGACGTACAAGAGTGGAGGAAGATGCACACAGGTGGAGGAGGGCCAGACTGAAGGAGATTGTAGACTGCAAAGTGGCGGCAGGGGAAAGCATAGTTAGGCAGCATAGGTGGTTTGTAGGATGAAATTGGAGATCAAAAAGAGAATGAGAGTGAGTGCAGAACCAAGGATCAAATGGTGGAAGTTTAAAAAGGAAAACTATAAGGTGGAGTTCAGGGAGGAATTAAGACAGGCACTGGGTGGCAGTGAAAAGTTACCAGTGAGCTGGGCATCTACAGCAGAAGTGGTAAGGGAGACCGCTAGAAAGGTGCTTGGTGTGACATCTGGACAGAGGAAGGAGGACAAGGAAACCTGGTGGTGGAATGAGGAAGTACAGGAGAGTATACAGAGGAAGAGGCTGGCAAAGAAGAAGTGGGGTAGACAGAGAGATGAAGAATGTAGACAGGAGTACAAGGAGATGAGGCATAGGGCGAAGAGAGATGTGGCAAAGGCTAAAGAAAAGGCGTATGGTGAATTGTATGAGAGGTTGGACACTAAGGAGGGAGAAAAGGACCTGTACCGATTGGCTAGGAAGAGGGACCGAGCTGGAAAAGATGTGCAGCAGGTTAGGGTGATAAAGGATAGTGATGGAAACATACTCACAAGCGAGGAGAGTGTGTTGAGCAGATGGAAAGAGTACTTTGAGGGGTTGATGAATGAAGAGAACGAGAGAGAGAGAGAAGGTTGGATGATGTAGGGATTATGAATAGGGGAGTGCAATGGATTAGCAAGGAGGAAGTTAGGATAGCTATGAAGAGGATGAAGAATGGAAAGGCTGTTGGCCCAGATGACATACCTGTGGAAGCATGGACGTGTTTAGGAGAGATGGCAGTGGAGTTTTTAACCAGATTGTTTAATGTAATCTTGGAAAGTGAGACGATGCCTGAGGAGTGGAGAAGAAGTGTACTGGTACCACTTTTTAAGAATAAGAGTGATGTGCAGAGCTGTAGTAACTACAGAGGGATAAAACTGATCAGCCACAGCATGAAGTTATAGGAAAAAATAGTGGAAGCTAGGTTAAGAAGGGAGGTGACAATTAGTGAGCAGCAATATGGCTTCATGCCGAGAAGGAGTACTACAGATGCGTTGTTTGCTCTGAGGGTGTTGATGGAGAAGTACCGAGAAGGTAAGAAGGAGTTGCATTGTGTCTTCGTGGACTTAGAGAAAGCATATGACAGGATACCTAGAGAGGAGTGGTGGTATTGTATGAGGAAGTCAGGTGTGCCAGAGAAGTATGTAAGAGTGGTACAGGATATGTACAAGGACAGTGTGACAGTGGTGAGGTCTGCGGTAGGAGTGACAGGTGCTTTCAAGGTGGGGGTAGGATTACATCAAGGATCAGCTTTGAGTCCTTTCTTGTTTGCAATGGTAATGGACAGGTTGACAGATGAGATCTATGCTCTAGAGAGAAGAGGAATGAAGGTCAGTAGGACTAAGACAGAATACATGTGCATAAATGAGAGGGAGGACAGAGGAATGGTGAGGATGCAGGGAGTAGAGTTGGCGAAGGTGGATGAATTTAAATACTTGGGATCAACAGTTCAGAGTAACGGGGAGTGTGGAAGAGAGGTGAAGAAGAGAGTGGAGGCAGGGTGGAGCGGGTGGAGAAGAGTGTCAGGAGTGATCTGTGACAAAAGGGTACCAGCAAGAGTGAAAGGGAAGGTCTACAAGATGGTAGTGAGACCAGCTATGTTATACGAGTTGGAGACGGTCGCACGGCCAAAAGACAGGAGGCAGAGCTGGAGGTGACAGAGTTAAAGATGTTAAGGTTTGCATTGGGTGTGACGAGGTTGGACAGGATTAGAAATGAGTATATTAGAGGGTCAGCACAGGTTGGACTGTTTGAAGACAAAGTCAGAGAGGAGAGATTGCGTTGGTTTGGACATGTGCAGAGGAGAGATTCTGGATATATCAGGAGAAGGATGTTAGGGATGGAGCTGCCAGGCAAGAGGAAGAGAGGAAGGCCTAAGAGGAGATTTATGGATGTGGTGAAGGAGGACATGCAAGTGGCGGGTGCGACGGAGAAAGATGCAGAGGACAGGAAGAAGTGGAAACAATTGATCCGCTGTGGCGATCCCTAATGGGAGCAGCCGAGAGAAGAAGAAGAAGCATTTCTATACCTACTTTGGAGATGTAAATTCCATGTCCACAACTCAGGCCTTTCAGCTCATATAAATGTGTAACTGCAAACTGGCAGAAGAGGCACCGATAGAACTTAAATGGTTAATTTTGGGGCTTTCAAGGTTTTCATTTGGGAGATTATGTAATTGTGGCTTTGGAACATGTAAGAGCAGGCACGATGATGGCAATAATGGAAAATTATTTTTATAGTGCACTTAAAGTAAGCCTGCCGGCAACTGAGTAGAAGAAAATTTAAAAAAAAGACACTTAGAAACATAAACCTCTGGGGGTCCATGGGCCAGCAGCTGCCCACCCTCGTGGGTGTTCAACATATAAAATAGTGCCAGTAGTCAAAAGACTGTACTGCTGTGGACAGCATTGCTTTAGAGAGTAGATGCTGACTAAAGTGACATCCAGGTGCAAGTGTGGTGGTCTCCACTATATCACGAGATCCTCAGCTCCCAACAGCAATGACCACCAGAGACAGGTGAGGCTATCACAGGGATCTGTCAAAAACTGCTGCTCTTCCAACTATATTCTTAAAGCGAGGTATTTTGGATAAGTCTTTGGAGTACTCGGAAGAAACGAAGTCACATACGGGCAGTTGTGGCCCTGCCTCACACGTAACACGCCTGATGCTCTCAAGCGGGAAAACACTGAACGCACTGCTGGAGGTGTGTAAGCATTTCCCCATACTTTCAAATAACTTATCGTTATCTTCGCTGTGTAAGCATAAAAATCAACCTAAAGACATTTGAAATGTTACATAAACACGACTGGCAGACAGCGACGTTACGTTTGACTCCGAAGTGCCTTCCGAGCACGGCGTGGCGTACCCCACCGAAGCCCAGTACCGCAGCCCGCAGAGGTCAGCAGAAAAGAACGTGTCTGCCGAAGTACGAGGCCGCGCCTTCTGCTGAGTCACGTGACCATTTCGCCTTGCGTCTTCATTTGTGGGTCTAAGTGCTCAAAACACAAACCTACATCGTAGTCAAATAAGCGCTTTGCCCATCCAAATCCCACACAAATATTGTTCCTCTGTGTTTAAATCATGGACGGTAAAAACATAACATTTCCAAACTTATTTAGTAATATATGGATGTGTATCACATCTATATCTCTCTAGAGAGATCTTAAAACGCTGCATTGTACATTACATAAGGGAATTATTACAACAGTTACCCCAGTGAGAAGAATTGCTGGAGTTTATCAAATTGCAGAGTCCTTATTGACGTTAGTGGTACAGAATTCCCCATTTCGCCATCACTACTTGCACCCCCATGTTCGATTGCTCTGTTTTCCACACATAAGCCTGGCAGGGGGCAGGCGCCGTTCAGCATGGCGATTCCAGCAGAGTTGTCGTGTGCGGATACATTTCCTTCTCATCTAAATCCTTTACATGTCCTTGCGTCCAAGTCGCAGTTTTCTCGTTTATTCTGGGGCAGCGCTCAGCCCGTGTGCGTGCTGGTGTTCTCACGGAGATACACATCTTGCAGTAGGTCAGACATTTTTGTATGCGTGCACCTGGGCGCGGAGTGTGAATCGAGCGCCGATCGCGACGCGCCGCTCAAGCTGCATGTGAGCAAGCTTTTCCTCAAGCACTACGGCTTCCAGCATGGCACCCGGGGCCATGTGCGCCTCATCGCGCCGCTCGCTCTCAGCAGAGTGGTGCTGGGTGCGAGAACCAGGCAGAGCTTCAGATGGGCCACCTCGGACAGGTTCTCCAACGGTCTGCTCGTGCTGGCGTCCTGCGAGGGACGCACGCTGGTGGCCCGACGAGGCGACGCTCTCCTGCTGCCGTGCCACCCGCTCTTTGGCGCCGACGTGGCCCAGGTGCAGCAGCACTTCTCGGAACTGTTCGTGATGGACTGCGCACCCGTTGCTCAGGGCCTTATAACGGCCAGCACCAGCGTCGTGGTGACGGACAGCAGGGACCTGCAGTGCAACGGCGGCCCGCCGGATTCGTGCAGCAGCGCCCAGCCCGCCCGAACTGTGACCCCCGTGTACGCGTCCGACTTCGCGCACTACGCGCGGAGCCTTGACGAGAGTCGCTCTCTTCTGCAGAACGCGCGGCTGCTAAGCGCGCCCTTTTCCAGCTTTCTACAGGCGCTCGAGTGCAGGCTTGATGTGCGCGTCGTCGACGTCTCCAGGCTGAGGGTGGGGGGCAGACACGCCCCCAAGGTGGACGAACACGGAGCAATTTTTGTGAGCAAACAGCTTCTCCTGAAGCTGGGGCTGTTCAACAGTGAGTGGGTGATCGCGTCACTCCTGAGCCCTCCCGCAGACAAGGTCTCCGGCCACCTGGCCGCAGTGCTCGTGACTGACTTGGGCGTGGACGTGCCGGAGCAGGTGGCCCTTGTGTCCCCCGTGCTGTGGTTCAACCTGTCGGGTGGAGAGGCTGTGCCCGTGGGCAGCAGGGCCCTCAAAATAAAGGTGAGCACAGACATTGAACGCATCTGGGCTGTGGCGTGTGGCATGTGGCACTGGGTTTTCGGTTTGTGAGCTCCTTCCCAGTCTCAGCTGTTTGTCACTTGGGAATTTTGTATACAACAATGCCTCAGTATCCAAGCTCTCTACCTCCAAATTTTTGTTATATAGACTTGAAAATTAATACCTATAAATAGGTATTGTATTTTTATCTGAAAACTATCCATGATAAAAAAAAAATTGCAATGTGAATGCAAGTCAAAATGAGTGTTACAAATGAACAAGTACATTTCGATGTACTGTAACTAGAAATGCGTATGTGTTGTAATAAACCGTATTGTATACTGTTAGGAATTTATCTGAAGTCAGATGCACGTGAGCACTCACTGGTGTCTCATCAGCTGTTTTCCCTAATTTCACTTTGTCTGCACCACATTTATTACACATTTTTTTGAATGACCATATTTATTTAAATGCCAGTTGTGTGAAGGATACAGGTAGGCTACTCTGGCATGCTTTTTTCCCTCTATTCAACATCTCATAACCATGAAGTCCCATTCCAAACCCTGTCCATGTTCTCTCTCATCTCCAGTCCCACAATGAATGCACTCCACTCCAGTGGCAGCACTAACATGCAAAATGTCCTGTATTGTACATACTGTACTATGTGTTATAAACATGCCCATTCATTAATTAGACATTTGCTATCCAACACATTTTCAGGGAAGAATTAGGTTCAGATACCAAGAGATTACTGTGCTGTCAGTATAGCTGGCCTGTACTTACTGCATACACCGATCAGTTACAATATTATAACCACCTGACTAATATTGTGTGGGCCCCCCTCCTGCCTCCAAATCAGCTCTGACCCACTGAGGCATGGACTCCCAAGACTGAAGGTGTCCTGTGGCACCAAGAAGTTAGCAGCACATCCTTTTAAGTCCTGTAAGTTGCGAGGTGGGGCTTCCATGGATCAGATTTGTTTTTCCAGCACATCCCACAGATGCTCAATTGGATTGAGATCTGGGGAATTTGGAGGCTAAGACAACACCTTGAACTCTTTGTCATGTTCCTCAAAGTATTCCTTAAAAATTTTTGCAGTGTGACAGGGCCACTGCCATGAAGGGGTGTACGTGGTCTACAACAATGTTTAGGTAGGTGGTATGAGTCAAAGTAACATCCAGATGAATGCCAGGACTCAGTGTTTCTCAGCAGAACATTGCCCAGAGCATTACACTGCCTTCTTCCCATAGTGCATCGTGCTACCATCTCTTCCCCAGGTAAATTACGCACATGCATTCCATTGCTCCATGGTCCAGTTCTGACGCTCACGTACCCATTGTAGGCGCTTTCGGTGGCAGACAGGAATCAGTATGAGCACTCTGACCAGTTGGTCTGCAGTAACGCAGCCCCATACACAGCCCCACTGCAGTGCACTATGTGTTCTGATGTCTTTCTACATGGCCAACATTAAGGTTTTCAGCAATTTGTGCTACAGCAGCTCTTTGTGTTTGATCAGACCAGATGGGCATCAGCGAGCCTTGGGTGCTCATGACCCTCTTGCCGGTTTGCTGGTTGACCACTTTTGGTACTGTAGGTAAAAACCACTGCGTACCAGGAACACCCCACAGACCTGCCGTTTTGGAGATGCTCTGACCCAGTCGTCTAGTCATCACAGTTTGGCCCTTGTCCAAGTTACTCAGATCCTTATGCGTGCTCAATTTTTTCTTGCTTCCAACACATCAACTTCAACAACTGACTGCTCACTTGCTGCCTAATATACTCCCCCACCGCTTGACAGGTGCCTTTTTAACGAGAAAAGCAATGAAATTCACATCACCTGTCAGAGGTTTTAATGTTGTGGCTGATCAATGTATATCCTGTACAAGTGTTTAGCATTTGTGTCTTCCCTAAAGTACCCCCTCACCTTATAATTTCATTTAATTAAGGCAGGCCCGATAGAGAGAAGGAGGTTGGTGATAGAGCAGGTGCGTCAGCAGGAAGAAATAAAGAGGTGTGTCGGCATTATTTTTGCATTATTCCGCGAGCTCGGTATCCGGGGGCGAAAGTTGCAACGGGCGGTAAAGGAGTTGTCACAGGCTGCGGAGCAAGGAAGTCTCTGGGTTTGGAGTAAGAGGACCAGCGTGGATGGTAGCGGGGCAGCGAAGCAGTGAGCAGGTGGGTGCTGGCGAAGCGTTAGCGCGTAGTTGTGATGGCGGTTAGCTGTTAGCAGGCGGCGGTGTTGGTGTGGTTAGTTGTTGCGAAGCGCGATAAAGGTAAAGTAGGTGGCAAGGGGCTTCTTACTTTGAGATGGCAGGTTGAAAGAGTGGTGAGTGTGAGGATGCTAAGGCAAAGGGTAGGTAATGTGATGAGCAGCGGGGTGACACAGTGTTGCGCGTGGTAGCGGAGGGGAGCAGCTCCAGGATGCCTGAGCTGCAGTTGAGCCTTCTGGAGGTGTCGGGGGCCTAACTCGACGAAACACAGACGAAGGAAGGTGCCTGCTTGATAACCCCGATGAGATACCACGCCATTGCTGCACCACGCCATGTTTGGAGTTATAGTTAGTTGGCGCTAGTTTTGATAAGTTAGCCATTGTGTAGTGGCTTTGTAGGCATGCTGTGGGGGTTAGGACGGGGTTAAATGGGTAATGGGATCCCCTTTATAATCCAAGCTCTTTTTTTGGCACTGTGTGTTTAATACGAACCTTGCTCAAGGGTACAAGCAGAAGGTGGGAATGGAACCGTCATCTTCTGGCTCCAATGGCAACATCTCTAAGCCACTGCATCACATACTGAACAGAACATCTGTTTTGATACAAAGGTACATCTGAACTACCCATACGTATGCTAACCCACTGGGATCAGACTGGAGGAAACCCACGTCATACCTCAGCACTTTTGATGTTTAAACTGGGAAGCACAAGAAGAATGGAAGTTGTATGATGTATTGGGAGAGTGTGAGAGAGCCAGTTTCTTCAGTAACCTTATCTTTGTCCTTGTTGTTGTTTTTTTCTTCCTGTTGCTTCTTACAGAGGTACACTGGGTGTCTGTCCAGCACAGACAGCCGGTCCCATAGCACCACCTTGCCTTTTGTGGAAGAGCTCTACATACAAGTGGTTGTGTCACCCCAGTACAACTGCCATGGCGTCTTTGACGACATCCTTTCTAAGCATTTCAGAACTCCCAGGTGATTTGTCTTGCTTTATCATAGTGTTCATCCATCAGATGTGCAGATGTTTCAGATTCAAAGGAGATGCCAAGGAGCAAATGCTGTGTAAAATGTTACACTTCATTTCCGTATATGGTTCATGCGCGAAACGTACTGACTTTCAGACATTGGTACATCCGGGAGTCAGTCTTAGTACCTTGTGGTCTGAGGCATACTGTTTGTATTCCTGTTCCTTATTTCATTCTTCATGGGATGACTGTATTTTCAGGCTGGTGCAAGCAGGTGATCTCCTACGTGTTCCAACCAAAGGACACGCTGAGTTGTTAAAAAGCAGCTTGGAAGGTTTTGACAGGTAATCTTCTGCAAAAATGTACAAATCTTAGCTCAGTGATGTGCAGATTATGAGCAGGTGTTATAATTCAAATACTTGACTCTATGGGACAATTTGAAAAAAAAATGTTTTATTACTGCTGTGTCATTTTTTGGAGTATAATGACGCTGTTCAATTCAGCTCTTGGAAATTTTTGTATTGTTGAAATCTGCTGATACCACCCCCCCCCCTTTTCTTTCCCCTTTACAGGTGGCCAGTCTTGTACTTTAAAGTGAACAAAGTCTGTAGCAAGCCTGTAGAGGACTCTAGTGCACCCTGCGGATATTTGGCTGATACAGAGCATACATCTTTGTACATGGTATAGCAGAAATCTATAGGAAAAGGTCAGACTTACTACGGATGCTGGACAGTGATAGCTGGAGTGTTTTGTGTTAATGTTACTTCTGCTTTTGTGCACCTCAGGCAGGGTCTGTCAATAGCTTTGTCCCTTGTTCTTTGCTGGATGATGGGCCATCTTTTTGGACCAGCCATTCCCCTCCTGGCCTCTCGAATGCAGTAGATCAGCTGATTACCATTATTCAGCCATATCTGAATAAGAGGTCAGTACAGCCACATCCCTTACCCAGCAGCTTTAATTTTTTCAATGAAATCAGCCCATAAAACAATAAGGTTGAATAAACATTTTGTTTTATTGGGGGCAAAAATCCATATTGTCCTCAGATGCTCTTCCTTGTGTTTTTCTGCACATTGTTTACTTTATATTTCTTTATCCTTATTCTGACAACAAGACACTTAGTGACTTGTCTTATGTGCAGTTTATTTTTAAAAGTTAGCTTAAATTTTAGATGTAGTATAGGTAGCTCAGTGGCTCATTAAGCAGTATTGCCACCTCTTAGCACCTGGGCTGTTTGGGCATGGAGTTTGAATTCCCCTGAGTATGTATGGAGTTCGCATGTTCTCCTGCATTTGTATGGATCTCCTCTGGGTGGTCCAGTTTCTTCCCATTGCCCAAAGACATGTTAATACCTGGTGTAGAAGTAATATGTTTGCATAATGGTCAAAAATGGAATTTTACTGAGTAAAAAGCCTGTTGTGTATCTGTTTTTATTAATCTTGGAAATGATCTTTCATTTTACAGAACTCTGTTATGTGAGGGCAGAGTATATCATTGGCAGGGATATTTAGCCTTTTCTGATATCAGATTGCAGCCCAATTCACATTTTTTTGTGAATAATGTAATCTTTTAAAGGTATTTTAGGATTGCAAGTATCAGTGACCAACAGTTAGGATTTGTTAGCCAATTTGCTTCAGGAAACGGCCAGTTTAAATGAAAGTTTTGGACAAGTAATTGAAGTCTAGTGCTTTAAAAATAGGACATTTATATTTTTCTAAACATAATTGCTGAGTAGTTACTTTTATACTTTCAGCTTTTTTAACTTTTGAAATGTAGATACCACCAATATTTGTGCACTGTATCTGTTGAGGGAACAGAGAGATGCTGTGTTTTTCCTTGCTTTGCAGTTCTGCAGCACTGACACAGGGGTGCTCTGTTTTGTTGGCGGGGCCAAAGGGATGTGGAAAAGTGACCGCCGTCAAGGCTGCTTGCAGGAGTTTAAATCTGCATTTTCTCAAGGTACCCACAAAGTATAAAACTAATTGACTATAGTCACAGAAAATATGAAGATTAAATTTGTTTGCGGTAATCTGTAATCCCTGACACTGATATAAGACACAAATACACTACATGACCAAAAGTATGTGGACACCTGAGTATCATCCCCACATGTGCTTGTTGAACCTCTCATTCCAAACCCATGGGCATGCATATGAATTTGTTCCTCCATTTGTTTTTATAACAGCCTCCTCCTTCTGGGAAGGCTTTCTACCACATTTTGGAGCGCAGCTATTGGAATTTGTGTCCTTTCGGCCACAAAAGCATCAGTGAGGTCGGGCACTGATGTAGGACGATAAAGCCTGGCTCGCAGTCAGCATTCTAGTTCATCCCAAAGGTGTTTGGTGGGGTTGGGGTCAGGGCTCTGTGCAGCCACTTAAGTTCTTCCACACCAACCTGGGCAAACCATTTGTTTATGGAGCTTGCTTTGTGCACTTGGAGGTGGAGGGATCATACTGGAGCAGGAAAGGAGCGTCTTCTTTCCCAAACTGTGGCCACAAAGCTGGAAGCAGACAGTTGTCTACAATGTGTTTGTATGCTGCATGGGTGCAGCTCTCTTTGTACTTTTGGCCATTTAGTGTATGATTTAGCAGTTAATGTCAGTGACATCTTACATGTTAAAGAATAATGCCACTTAGGTATCTGATTATTTAACCACTGATTTCTTGGTATCTGGTCAGAAGATGTTTCAGTCACACCTCTAGATCTTTAACTGTTAGCCCACATGCAATGTTGGCCTTAACTAAGAACTTGGCAAGTGTATGTCAGCTTGTCCCTATGTCCCCTGTGCTTTTCCTGTGTAGGTGGACTGTGTGTCCATGTGTGCAGACACATCTGCAGCCTGTGAGGCACGCATGCAGGTGGCCTTCAGTCGGGCTGTGCAACACAACCCCTGTGTCCTGCTGTTGAGGAACCTGGAGTTTCTGGGGCAGCAGCATGACAGTGGGGATGAGGACTCCAGGGTGCTGGCCACTCTATGCCAGCTTGTGTCCAGCTGTCCAGTGAGGTGACTGTGGTGGCTTGTTGGGGGGGTCTGCATCCAGTACTGCCCCTTCTATAACCTTCTGCCCTAAATTGATTGTTTAGATAACTTTCAGATTGCAGAATTGTTGTGCATTTGTGTTTAGCAAGGTGCTTTTTTTCTGCACAAATTAGTTAAAAAGACAGCTGTAATGTTTTTACAATAGTGAAGCTATTTTGTGCTTTGTTGCCCAATATAGATTTTGTGATGAGAGAGGGACTCAAAGTACACCAATGGCCAGCATCAACTGGCATCTTCTTACACAAAGGATGCATAATGTATGAGCTGTTAATCCAGACAACTGTTCCTTTTTTAAGTGCTAGAAGACTGCCTGTCTCTGTTGTACAAGTTGCTTATTTGACAAGTCCTTTTTCTTGGGAAACACGTTGTTAATATCAGGGTTGTTGTGTAGTACTCCTATTGTACCTGCTGTCCACAGTGTCCCCTAATAGTATGGTGCATGTGCACAGTCAGGACAGAACTTTGTAATCTGAATAGTTTGCGTTCTGTCTCCTTGTCATTAGAGTTGTGGTAGTGGGCACAGTGCACAATCTGCAGAAGGTCTCCCTTGATGCTAATGCAGCCTTCATCCATCAGCTAGTAGTAGAGAACCCAGTGGAGGAGCAGAGGCGGGCCATGCTGAGCAGCATGTGCACAGACCTGCCCCTCGGAAGGGATGTTAGCCTGAGGAAGTTAGCCAAGCAAACGTTGGTGAGACTGTGTGACCTCATTTCTCCTAATTCTGTGGAAATCCTTTTCCTTTTTATTAAATTGTGCTTCTAGTTTCTACACTGTAAACCTGGTTTGGGCCGGCATTCTAGAGTACCTCTGGCAAATGAATAGCATTGTTATGATCCAGCATTTTTGTCCAAAGTCCCAGTGATGTGTCCTGTTTTAAATTGTTTAATTTTTTACTGACACCTTTCTTCGTGGTGAGTTACAAGGAATAGCTTTATACAAGCTTGCTTGTAGGTAGTTACCTGACCATTTAAACTGTTTTTTTCCTTCAAATTTCCTTAAATAAATGCATTTTTTATCTGAACTGCTTTTTCTTTTAGGGATTCGTTCTGGGTGATCTTGCTGCGTTATTGATATATGCTGGTAAAGTGGCTCACAGAAGGCTTCTGAAAATCTGGTAGGTCTGTGTTCCTCAATTTAAATTTCTTTGGACATTTTGTACAAATGACTATCGGTAACATTTTTAAGTTACTTCTGGTCAGTGATCCTTCCAAATAATTGGATGCCTCTCCAAATTTGTTTCATTAAAACAAAGGCAATGAATAATTATCACTTAAGTAATTTTCAGATTTTATTTTTAACTTTGAATACTTAATTTCATATCAGATGTAGTGTTAATTTAATGTAGAAAATCAGCACAACATGTAATTTGAGCATGGAACCCAAACTTCTGCACACAGTTGTCACAACAGTGACATATTGCTAAAAACATCCTATCATTTTTCATGTTAACATTTAAGCAGCATTTCCCATTCTGTAGTTTCCCAGCAGGAATGAGTCTGCAGGAGGAGCAGGACCTCTGTGTCTCAGGAGTGTCCATTTTGTCATCTGACTTTACCAGTGCGCTGGAGATGCTGCAGGCTGCGCACTCCCAGGCCATTGGTGCACCAAAGGTAATATCTTTTGGACCTCATAGGAATTTTAAAACAAATCAACGTTTAATTGCTTCCCCAACTGAACTTTCTCTTGCGGCACATTTGTTGGTCCTACCTGACCAGGCACCATCTTATATACACATCCATTTTTCAGTTCTGTAAAAGTAATTGTGTTACCTAATCAGTGATTGAGGTATATGGTTGAAAAGGGTTAAGGATTTATGATTTAAATTACTTTTTTCCCCAGTATTTTATATCCGGTATTCAGTGTGTTAATTCCAGGAAGATCTTTCCTCTTGATGCACTGTTGTAGATCCCCTCTGTGAAGTGGCAAGATGTGGGTGGCCTGCAGCAAGTCAAGAAAGAGATTCTGGATACGATCCAGCTGCCGCTTGAACATCCACATTTGATTTCCCTTGGGCTCCGGCGTTCCGGCCTGTTACTCTATGGACCCCCTGGGACTGGCAAGACCCTGCTGGCCAAGGCTGTTGCCACCGAATGCTCAATGACCTTCCTTAGGTTTGTTAAAAAGCGATTGATTCCTTTAAATGTGTACTTTAAATATTTAACGTTATAATATAGTTGAGTGACAAACTCAATAGTGTTATGGATTTACTTGCTTGTTTTTTTTTTTTTTTTGTTGCAACACCTGCTTCTTCAAAAGTAACAATATAAATGGAAAAATTGGGATGATAATGTAAATTTGCTCTCCATGTTTCAGTGTGAAAGGCCCAGAACTCCTCAATATGTATGTAGGGCAAAGTGAGGAAAACGTCAGAGAAGGTAAACCTTGAATGTGTTTCCAAACGGAAGATTTTCCCTGTGATTACTGTGCTTATTATAATTAATTTATGGGCAGTTATGATACTGATACACATCTTTTCTTTTCAGTTTTCTCAAAAGCTCGAACTGCCTCCCCATGTATAATCTTCTTTGATGAGCTTGACTCCCTTGCTCCCAACAGGGGGCGGAGCGGGGACTCTGGAGGAGTAATGGACAGGTGTGCTTTGTTTCAGATTCATAAGCATTATGTTATTTACTTCAGCAGAAGATACCATTATCCGAAGACTCACATAATAGCTTATAGCGATGCACTTCACCGTTTTTACACTTTTAATCATTTTATGTGAGGTACTTTCCTTCACCCTGCAGTGGTCACTGCAGTGAGAAGAGTCCTATGTAAAAATAAAATTGAATTGAATGGCACTCTCTTTATAGATTACAGATTATCACCTGAAAACAAGTCTAGACCATTACATCTACAGTTATTAATTTGTTATATGCTTTCCCCCCTGAACAATAGAATAAATATTAGTTAGATCAGGCGCAGAATTGTCAGAGCAGTATGTCTGGTACCATAACATTGCTGCTAGACATCACTCAAGTAGTTGCCTGAAGAAGTAATAGACAGATTCCAAATGTAGCATATAATCTTACCATAGCACATGATGCTGAACAAATTTCTTTGCGGCATAGCAGGCAGCCTTGGTGCCCCAGAGAGCCAGGAGTGTGTAGTTGAACGTACCTCTTAATTCCTGTCATTCTGCAGAGTTTGCATGTTCCTCCCTCATTTGTGTGCGTTTCCTCCCGTAATCAAAAGACTTGTGTGAATTGATGACTCTAATATACTATTCAGTTTAGACATCTTGCGTGCTGGGAGGGATTGGACTGTTTGGCTCTGAACCTGAGGTGGAGTGCAGTGTTCTTGCTGAGGTGTTGAGATTGAACAGGTGTACTAGAAAACATCAAATTTGTTAATTTTTGAACATTTCTGAGTTTTTAATTTCACATTGATTTGTCTATTTTCTAAAATGTTTCTGTTGCAGAGCAAAAATGACTTGTATTTCTGTTTTCTGGTACTAGCTTGAAGTAAAATGCATTCAGAAGGGTTTTGAGAGAAGGAAGGGGAGGAAAGAAAGAGGAAGTGTGGAGTGTGTGGCAGTTGGTTTGTAGTGTTGTAATTTTTTTAAGTTTGACTGTTTAATTTAATATTGTTGTGACCATAAATTTGACAACAAATGTAGACGTATAGAAGGCCTAGACTGAATTTTTAACCTAAATGGAATAAATCAAGGGATTAAATTGTATTGCAGTCTCTTCTGTTACAATGTGTCTGCAGTGCACAAATTTGTTTATACATGCTAGATAAATAGGAGCGTAAAATCATCAAAACGGAAACTCTTGTTAGTTCACATGGAGTTTTTTTATGAGGCAATTATACTTTGTGGCATCAAGTAACACCATATGAACATGAACCATACCATCCAGCTGAATGCACAGAGCACGTACACTTCATCTTCTCTCTCTTTTACCCCAGTTCACCCATGTGCGTTACTTATGTATTTCATGCATAATTTATACCAAACATGAGAAAGCATCCTTCTTATAAGAATCCAAGTAGTAAACACAAAAGGAATGCATTAAGCACTGAGGAGAAGCTTGGAGTAATAAAATGTTCTTTTTAAAGTGACGTGTGATGTTGTGAGAACAATAGGCGTCAAGGAATTGACATTGCACTCCATCAGTGACAGCACTGAAAATCTGAGAAACTTGTGTAGCAGAAACAATTGAAAGTGCTTCAAAGTCTGTTAGAAAAAGGCCTGAAGAAATGAAGGACTGATGAGTGTCGAACAAGGAGTGAGCAAGTTGTATGTACTATAGTATTTCTTTATTTATGAGGAATTTAGGATTGCTTAATTGTTTAAAAGTGGTAGCTTTTCTTTTTTGGGTTTCTTAAGTTGGGTTTCTTACTTACCAGCCTACAGAGGTTTTTAGTGCTCTGCCCCAACCCTGTTTTTTCTGTAAGCCCTGTTATTTTTATTATAAATAATTCTATAATGTGGTGATTTTTAGGAGCACACATGCCACGTTATAAGAGAAACAGCTGTATTGTGCTTTTATTGAAAGTGGTGTGGTGGGCAGCCTGAACAGACTTCCCGTCCCAGCTATACTTATAAGATGAGGTACAAATGTGTTGTTAGGCAGATCCTTAAATGTTTTCTGTTACAGATTAGGGTGTTTTGTTCCTTTAATGGGAATGTATCTGTTTGTGAGGCTAAAAACAACTCTTTTAAAAGAGCTGTATGCCAGGTGTTTGAAAAATGCTTTAATATTTGCCTTTTGTATTTGCAGGGTGGTATCCCAGCTCTTGGCTGAGCTGGATGGGCTGCACTCTTGTGGAGATGTTTTTGTGATTGGAGCAACTAACCGCCCTGACCTGCTTGATCAGTCCCTGCTCAGACCAGGAAGGTTGGTACATGACCGGGCCTTTTCCATTTAGTTGATAAGTTTGTGTAGGATGGTCCATGCTTTGCTGCATTTCAAATGATAAGTGCATATATTTTATTGTTTTGTGCTGTTTGCTCAGACCTGCTCTCATACAATAGATGCTGTTTTTTTTTTTTTGTATTCTGAGCATTTGAATTCACCAGCTGCAGTAAGCCTTTTCTGCAGCGGACTGATGATAATATTTCAAAGTGGAAATGGGATTTTTAAAATCATAAAATATACTTGACAAGAAAAGTACAGATATGATGATGATGGTTTTAAAATGTACTGCAGTAATAATGCTTCAATAATAATAATAATCACCACCATCATCATCATCATAACTGGAAATTTCCAGAAACCTCAGGTTGGCCATATTGTCTATGTTTGGTAAACTGGCAGTTTACTATAAGAGATGTTACCCTGCATATAATTTTAACAATACTGTTGTGTACAGGTGTGAAAATTCTCATTGAAAATTTTATGTAGTTAAAGAAGTAACCTGCCACCAAACACAGTTCCTCTTTTCTCTCCTTTAGGTTTGACAAACTGATTTATGTAGGAATCAGCGAAGATAAGGAATCGCAGCTTCAAGTCCTTAAGGCCATTGTGAGAGAGTAAGTGCTTGGTTTTCAGCGTTTGTTTGTATGTATGCTTAGTTCTTATGCACAGTCAGAGTCATTGGGAACCAAAGCCTAATTCCCTGTAAATTAAATAAGTTACTGCTTAGGTTCCACTGAGTACCACAACTGAAGTTTTTTTTTTTAATGCCGTTAAAATAATTTTAAGAGCCATTAAATTAAATCAGTTGAATGCCTACAGTTTAACTACTGGTATTGAAAAATAACCAAAGTTAATATTAATAGTAAATAAAGTTTAGAATGAATTAGCTGAATTACCCACCATTGCCCAGGTCAAAAGGAGTAGTGGTAGAAAGTAAAATAATGATAAATTTTACAGTCACCAGACTTTTACTGTTGGTTGTATTTAAGTGGTTGTATTTAGTACATAAGTGTTAGTGCTCTTAGAAAGGTAGACGTCACAGAGACTGACATGCTCTGGTTGTCAAGTGGAAGGGAAAAAAAATAAAATGTCATCAAACTGCATTACCCTTACTACATTACTGAAGTGAGCAGTGCCGTATGTGTGTTACATAATTTTTAAATTAATTTTTACATTTTCATTTGCACACATACAACAGCTACTCGCTTTTTTTGGTCGAATACACGGATGGCAATGAAAGCAATGTGAGAAGCAGCCATGGTGACGTGTACACCATATAGCATATGAGGTGTCCGCTGCCCAGTGTGTGTGTGCACGTGTGAAGATCAGTCTGCACATTGTACAGTACGTCGGTTTATCAGTGTCTCGTGTATTCTCTGCATGTGATGTTACTACGTGCTTTGCGTGACTTCTTTACTGCTGCTTCTCTGAGCCTCATTAGAGAGAGAATTTTACATTTTCAAAATAGTACGTAGCCTTTCTGGAGTTTAATGAACACACAAAATCCTCACTTAGGGTGAGAAGTACCTGTGTGACAAATTTCAAATCTGTACCTTGGAGAACAAAGCTGTGTATAAAGAGAGAGACAGATTCATAAATTAAATTATATTTATTCATGAAGCTTATTCCTCAGTTCAAGGCATCTTGAAATGTTAGATATTGCAGTGTCATAATTATTAACCTATTTATAGTTGGGAGATTTATTTATTTATTTTTTTTACCGGGACAATTTAATTGGTGTACCGGATGCTTACAGGTGTGAATGTAAAGTTGTGTGAGTATAAAAAGTGAAAGTCTTGGATGGGAAGGAACAAGGTTGTCTGCCCATTTTAGGCCTCATCTTTACTACTGTTGAAAATTTTAATGTTTGTTCTTGGTTTTTAACATCAATAAAAAGTCAGTCTTTTCAAGCTGTTTTTAATTCTTTCTTTTTCATCAGTTATGACTGTTAAGCTGCAAATGTTTTAATTAATCTTCATTGTCCTTGGTATCAGTTTGTATCAGACTGTTATTTCTCTCTTACTGGTGGTAAGCTCACCTGTGTTGTTGCAAACTTCAATTGTGGCGGAAACCTCTTTACACAAAACCAGAAACCTGCTGTTGTGTCACCTGCTGTGACCTAATGCTGCTAAATCTGATAAAACCGGAGATCCACATTCTTCTTACGGCTAAATGTTCTGTGCGAAGTAATGGGCTCTTTCAGCAGTCTAGTGGGCCGTCACAGTTGTAGCTCAATTCCGTGTATATTCTTGAATGAGCTGCTTAGTTTTTACCCTTTAATTTCTGTCTTTACCATCCAGGTTTAAGTTGGACCCAAGCATCAACCTCCCAGATATTGTCGAGCGGTGTCCTCCTCAGCTCACAGGTGCAGACATGTATGCCCTGTGTTCAGATGCCATGACATTGGCCATCAAGAGGAAAATCACCCACATCCAGGAAGGTCTGTACTAAGACTGAGTTGTTTCATGATCAAGTTATAATCTCATCCCACGATGCTTGTTGTATTCAAACATTGGCTGTAGGTTGCAGAATTATTTGGTCAGGGTGATCTCTGACCTTGCATTTTACTCAGTTTTAACACCAAGTTTTTAAAACACATTTTGGTTTCAGGTTTTCTCAGTTTCTGTAGTGACATTTTAATGCCGTCTGATGCTCCTAAAAGACCCGTTCAGCTTAGATGAACAAGTAATAAATAGAAAAAATTGTCTGAGGTGTTGGCTGTTTAATTCACATGCTACAGAGCATTTCTGAGTGTGAACGCAATATTTGTTCATTTGAAGCTATGGTTTAGGCACCATTTGCTAAAAATGCTTAAACATAAGAAGTTAAAGCTCTCTTAGTTTCATTGAGAAATAAATGTATAGTTCATTTTGTATGTAAGTTAAATACACATTTTATTTGGGATTGAAGTTAGAGACTCTAGTACCAGTTTTATATTAATAAGATGATATACATTGGTTAAGAGCTCACAGCAGGAGTCATGGTTCAAAATCATGCACTGTCATCACTAAAGGTCCCTGTAATGGAGCTCTGAGGAATAATTTAGAGAATTCAACATAGACAGCTGTTATGCATCAGTGTCACAGCAGTGCCATTTTTCCTCAAAATTCCTAATAATTTCTACAAAGAAAAATGGGTTACTTTTAAAGATGAATGCTGCAAGGACTACTTTGGCAAGTTTATGACACTTATGACCTCGCATGTCTTTCATTTTGGCTGCTTTGCCTGTACGCTAGGTGTGGATACAGAAAGCTCCCCACTGGCACTTTCCACAGAGGATTTCCTGCTGGCCCTCGAGAGACTGAGACCATCTGTAACCCACGAGGAACTGCTGAAGTACAAGCTTGTCCAATACAAATTTGCAGCAAAGTAAAAGGACCCAGGTTGTTTGAAAGGTAACTATTCAGGGTGCTGGCTGGGCTCAGCGTTATGCATTACATTATAGAGACGAAAGACCTAACTAAAGCTTATTCAAAGCTATTGTTGGCTCTGCCTAAACATTTGCACCACTATTCAGCGGTGGAGGTCTGTTCTAGACACAGATAGTTCTTGCTTCCCTGTGAACCTATTAATGTACTTTTTTGCAAACCAAGCAAGAAATATTCCACACCCACTGAGTACAGCAAAATACCTATGGAAAGCCATTACTTCCTGCAGCGGTCACCATGTCCTAGAATAATTATCAAATATAGAAATGTATAGAAAAAAATAAATCACATAAAAATTAATAAAAGAATAGCTGAAGGATATCTGAAAATATAGTTACATTCCACCACAAATACATTTCCACTTACAAAATAATGGAGGTTGGACTGCCTCCAGTATGACAGTTGTGTGTGTTTGTTTATGAGGTGCAGAAAACTGTACTATCATACATGTTTACATTGGTAACAGTTGTGATTTAAATACAACTTTGATCTGAAGTGACCAAAGAACACATTTGATTGCCATTGAATTTAACCCTGTTTGTGTCTCAGCGACAGAAAGAGTAAAACTACAAGCAGACCAGCTTTCTACACAAAGCTGCTGTAATACTGTTGCGTTACCATAGAGAAATCTTATTTTAGTTACAGTAAATATTAAGCTATTTAGAATAAAATTAAATATTGTGTAAATTAATTTATAGTTGGTGGATGAAAGATATTTTTTTTTATTTGTTAAGTCCCGATTAAAGTGAATTTTCAACAGTAAGTGGTGTATCTACACCACAGTATGTACATTAACAGCACAAATAATTTAAAAAATAATCTTTTGCTTCTGGAAATGCATTAATTTTCTGGCAGGTAGATCCATCTTACTTTCCATGAGCTAAGGTACCAGACTACAAACTGTTTTCTTCTGTGATGCCCTGTTCTGGAAAGCTGTTGTACCTTTATGTAACATAACAGGTAAGAACAAATCAAATGAAAAAGAAATCACAGAAAAATGGGTTAATCTAAATTGTCAATGAATATAAATAACTGTCACACTTTTGTAATATAATGAACCATAATAAATATATATTTAAGAAGTCATGTACAAATTGCTTTGTTGAAAAGACAAATTAGCCAGTCATTCAGGTTTGTTTTCGCTTTAAACATTGAATCCCTTTTTTCTTTTTATGGTCTGGGTTGAATGTTTTGCAAGGACCAGAAACCTTTTCTTCTGTGATATCTTGATCTTCCATGTTAGGCTGAAGGTCCAGCTTCCACTGTTGGCATTTGTCAGGTGAAATGTTGCATTTCACTAGAGGTTCTGCAAAACAAAAATGAATAAACGTGTTACCCATTTGTGTTGTGAAAAGAAGACAGTGCTGTAGTTGCACACCTGTCTCTTTTGCCTGCGTTTGCATGTGAGGCTTATGATGTGTGATGGCCCTGCGGTATGGTGACCCTTTGGTGTTCTATGCACACTGTGCAGAACTTGACTGAAATAATTGGCTCAAGTAAAGCAGAAAATGGTAATGAACAGATGGATGGAAGTCTGTGACTGGAACCAGTGTCCACAGGACCAGTACCTGCAAGCACTGCAAAACCCAATTCACTGGCAGGTTAATTCATTGTAAGCGTAAAGCAATCGTTCTGCTTTTTCTGTACCTGCCAGATGTCATCCATGCACTGCTGCCAAACCTGCAAAATGTGCATGTTTTTGGGCAAAATAAAGAAATCGTTTGCTGTCAGTGCGCAAGCAAAAACATGACGCACTGCAGAGTGCTTTAAATGGACCTTAAGCCGACCTTTGGGCCATGTTTTGCATACAGTGCGTCCCTGTCACTTGGCTTCCGTGCACAACAGCCGTATTTACCGCTTACGTGGCCTTTGCTACTTTGGTGCGCTTCATCCTCTTCCTCCGCATGAGGTTCACCTGAGGCCGCTTCAGGCCTGCGATGAGCAGCAAGAGTCTGGGCCGGGACTTAGTGAGCCAGCTTCTCAGTAGTGTCCCTTTGGGAAACCTGCAGCACAGTGGGGGTTTCACCCACAGTTCAGGCTAAAGAATCTTTTTGTTCACATTTACGGACCATACAAGCAGTCAGATGGTGCAACCTTTTTGACAAAAGAAGTCTGGGTTTTTAAGGATGATTCCAGTCAATTTAACATTTGAATTTTTTTACATAAATCTGTTTTTTATGTTTCCTTTGAGAACCAAACTTTCATCTAATACAGTCACTTACCCAAAGATGTATCCATTTGAGTTATGAGAAGTTTCGTTTATTACCTCAGCTTTAGCTTACGGGGCATTTCTTTACGTTTTCAAGGGCCAAATTTGGATTTTGCAGGCCTCTTGACAGCCAAGCTACACAGGATCTTTACATTCATTCTCTTAGGAGATGTTTTCTCCAAGGTAACAAATAAAATATTAACAATTGTTAAGCTCACACCTACACCCACGGTCACTCGTTAATACTCTGCATTACACACTCGACCATCCAACACACATTCATACAACACCGCAAAATAGCACACAATCCCCACTAGAGGCAAATCTAAACAGGTTTGTATATTTTATTAAAGAACTGAAGGAATCGAGGTTAACAATTAGTATTGTACAGTAATTCATGAAAAAATATTAAATAAATTCAATTATTGAAGTAGCACAAAAAAAACACCAAATATCATTGGTGATTTTTTTTAAGCATAAATCCGTGTCACTTTTGGGGCTCAGGTATGCATTAAAGCTGGTACAGAAAACCTTGCATTTTCATCACCTTTCAGCACTTTAAAATCGGTTTACACTGTGATAAGGAAAATGCTGGGATTTAAGAGAAGATAGTGAATCCCCATCACTGATGGGGGACAGTGGGCTGTGAAATGAGAGCCGTAGAAGTTGCACCTTGGCTGGGGGGAGGCCGCTTCCCCTGCGTGGTGCTTGACGTCACCAAACCTCAAAATGTGAAATGGAATTTCTATTCTCGTAAGAAATCTCTCATCTGCTCATAGTTTTTGCAAATATTAGGGAACAAATGAGATTCTTGTAAGGCCTGATTTTCACAAAGTGTTGACCACTCGATGAAATGAAGGAAAGTATGGTGTGTGCAATAGTAAACTGCAGTTTTACAGCATTACTTTAAAATAAAAAATGGAACTATTCTGCTCTGAATTTAAGAACACAGCCGTCCTCATGCAACAGCTTTAACACGTGAGGAATCACACCATAAAGTGAATTCTTGTTGTGGGTGGGTTGAATTCTTGAGTTTTTTACAAATTGTTCCCACACAAATGCCACCTCGGATCTAATGAAATACAGAAAAGCAAAGTATTTTATGCATAGCAATGCCATCATATTCATAAGAATTTTTATTTATAGTTTGTCTTCTAGCATTGTACTGTATTTCCTTTCTTTCTTACTTGTGTACTAGTCACCACCTTCAGCCTAACCTCTCCAAGACTAAAACCATCTGCCTCCCTGCTGGTCATTGCCCCAGTGCAGAGCTGTCCAACTGGCCAGTTCCCTCATTCCTGTGAATCTTGGGCTCAACAACCAACTGTTCTGTGTCTCCCAACTCATTGCAGCCGAAACCCACCCTTGCAGACAGACTGTCTTCCAGCATCTATAGAATCTGAAACAACGTCCATATCAAGCAGACTGTGCACAGCCCTGTACCTTTATGTGTCAAGTGTGTGTTTGAGCCCTGTGTCTGCTGCAAAAGGCACTTTACTTTAGAGAAAAGCCAAGGGCATGGCTGTAAGTACAAACTGGCTCCTCATCTTTCAACTTGGAATGGCAGTCCACTTTGTTTCATTCATTTAAATGTAGTGGAAAATACAGCAATGGGTTGTGAGCTGATTCTTCACCTCATATCTGATGAACAGTAAGGCGCATCTGAGCGCGGCGAATAGCCACAAGCAAGTTTACCTCAGGCTTTCTTATGCTCCCCTTCAGCCTGGGTGCATTTCACTCACCTCTCTAAGCAGAGTACAGAATTTCA
This sequence comes from Heterotis niloticus, assembly GCA_018136845.1. Lineage (NCBI taxonomy): Eukaryota > Metazoa > Chordata > Actinopteri > Osteoglossiformes > Osteoglossidae > Heterotis > Heterotis niloticus. The sequence goes on from CM030900.1 coordinate 17,714,382, forward strand.
GCTCATGTAAATGTGAGCAAACTGTAAATGTTTGAAAATGTCCATGTTCACTTTTCCCAATCCTGCAGCAAGCACATGATTGTTCTTGCTGCATTGAACCATTTCAAGATTCAAGATTCAAAGGTTTATTTGTCATGGGTGAACAACACAGCATAGCAGTGTTGTCCCCATGAAAAGTTTAGTTTTCCAGGCATCCTCAGTGCAAATATGGACATAAATACGTATAGTCGGGACAGGAGAACAATAAATAATAATAAATAGAGTGTTAATAAATAAAGAGCAACCATGAAGTTAGTTTTATTGCTGCTGTTCTTATAACTGTACAGCAGCTACGTGTGGATTTTTACAGCAAAGGCATGACAGAAATTCATAGTTGGGAATTTTTAAATGAAAACTCCAGTTCTTTTGGCAGAAATTAGTCTTTTTAAGGTTTAAAAAGTTTTAAAACGGGAATTTTTTCCAAATTAATTTATGTATTTCAATAGGTATTTAATAGTTTGTTCTTCATTAGAACTTAACCTGGTATAAATAACTAGTCAAGTTGAATTGTGCCAGTTCACTGTTTTTTTTTTTTTTTTTAAAGTAATGCTGTAAAACTGCGCTTTACTATCACACACACTCACAGCTTAGTACATAAAGTACATTGGGTCAATTTAAATACAGAATTCCTCATATTTACAAACTTAATTTAGATGGGAATTTTTAATCAATTCTGAGTCCACGAAAGTCAGTTCTAAGTTTACTCTAGTAACACCAAGACCCATGAACATGGAGATGAAATGGAATTAAAGGCAGCCATTTTCTTCACTGGCAATGTAAGGCAAAGCAGTGACATAAATGCACTGCACATGAATGACATAATCACAGCAGCTTTAACACTGAGGGAAAGACCCTTCCAGTCTTTTGGGGTTTTCCTCACTCTTCATTGCCACTTCATGATGGTAAGGGGCCATCATGGAGTAGATGCACAAGACGCAGGATCGCACATGAGAATCACCGAGCGCAACCGGAATTGAAGGTGAAGCAAGTGTAACCACAGGCAAGAATTAGTGGCAGCGGCACTGTGTAGCACAAAGTTTGAAAATTCGCTCACGCTTGGCTCTTGTTACCCATACACATGAAAAATTTTAAAAAAGCATATTTGCTCATAACTTGGTAAAGAGTATCACATAATTTCACTCTAATGCGGTGTCTGGAAATGCACAAGTCAAAGCATTCTATTTGGAGGGACACCTGTACTGCATTAAGTAGTGTTGTGTCCTGCTGCATCGACCAGTGCGACATCTCTGAAGCGACCCAGTCACAATGCAGAAGATTTGTTGCATTTTTCTCCAGCAGAATCAAAATCTCCCTCATTTCATCCAACTGCACTGCAGCAAGTGCTGCATTTCTCATTGCTATGATTTGCAAGTGGTTGTGATCCTCGCCAAAACACCAGAACAATCATTTAGTGTGCAGGCCCAATGCAGGAAGCACAGTACCAGTCTACAAATACAAAATACTATTTTTCATATAGCTACAGCCTTCAGGTCTTGGTTGTTACTGCTCAGTGTAAAACTCTGACTTGCTGGGTGAGCACAGATTAACTGGAGAGAGAAATCTGGCAATTTTTAGACACAAGAGGGCCTTCCTGCAGCTATTGTGTTTAGAGGCTAAGTATTTGTGTTTTTTATCCTCATTCCTGTGAAACTTTATGTAAACATCTTTCCTGCATCCTTTATCTATCTTTTCAAGTTTTGTTTGCCGTTTAACTCATGTCTTGCTCTGATCCAAAGCTGTCCGTCATTACATATGAACCTCAAGCACCATCTATGCCGTGCCACTAAGTCTCTGCCTGAACCTGGCTGTCATTTGTCCATCGATTTGAATTTCCTACTGCACTAACATTGCCAGCTTTTTTTTAAATCAGTTTCTGGTAGAAGTCCAGGTAAAAACACCTAATTTTCCTATGGAATGTGAATATTTCCTAGAGACCGTTTTTGAATTAGAATAATCTTGCGTATTAAATACAAAAACAAATCCTTGACATCAGAGTTGCACTTTGTTACTTATATGATTGTATTTTTATTCTCTTTCCCTTGCCATGACTTTCAGGTTGTTCTTAAAATCACAAGAAAATATCATTTTGCTGAAGAAAGCATTCCAAAGTTTCAAAACACACGTCAAATCCCAGACATCTCCCCACCTCCATCTCCAGTAAAGCCATCATACCTCTGACACATTATGAAAACACCTTACTTGCGCACAACTTGTTAGTACAGTAAGCATTCTCAGCAAAACAGGCTGCACTTACCAACTGACCCCACACATTTGTTATTTTATGGTCCCGGTATCCCTGCAAAGGTACATATATGACCCTAATGGAGTTCCTGCTGTCAGGCTAGAAGGTTCAGCCAGGATGCAAAAACAAATCTGCTAAATAATGGGTGGCCATGGACTTCAAAGGAGGAGGGCTGGTAAAAAGCTGGGTCCACTCAGCAGTTCTCATTTCAAACACGAATGGATGATGCCAAGCGTCCAGCCAATCCGTCTGTCTCCCTGCTCCTGTGATGTCAGAGTACCAAAAACACAGTAGGACACAACATGAGGCCAGTGGAACTGCTGTGTCCTTGGGTAAGCTGCTATCCTGCAACTTATTATTGAATCAATAAACAAATGCGTAGAAAATTCCTTTACAATTAAATCATCAAATATTGTATATTTCATGTTCACCTTTTACAACTTTTTTTCAAAGCACAACACATTCCTTCTGGTTGGTACAGTTGAGTCATAACTGATTTTTTTTGCTATATAGGTCTGTATATTTTTAAAGAAAACCAACCAGCAGTAGTGGTTTTATTGTTCAAATCCAACCATCACATGGAGAAACTGAAGTGATTTGCCATCACCTTGTCCCACACCTGTTTGGGGGGTGGGTCCATATCTGGGGAGAACATGCACTCTCCACATACCCTGGGCTGGGCTGGTAAGTAGCTGAGGACTTGCAAGGCACCAGCTTGACCTACTGTGCCGCTGCAGCTCTCCTGTTTGTTCCACCAGTAGATAACACATTCACTTATTTAAACTAATGCCTTTATTTTATTTAACAGTTTACATTAATTTACAATTTTTCTTGTTTCAGTCACCTATCGTGGAGCACAAAAGCCAGATGACATTGCAATTGCCCACAGAGGTGGTGCAGTGCACAAATAATAAACACGTGCATCTCTCTGCTTGGAAGTTTTCAGATTCGCACCACAGACACCAGTCTTGAGGCTTAGTTTGTGTCTGCCCTGACTGATTCGTCCTTCGTGTGCGGCTCTGTGGACGAAATGATCTTCCAGCAAGACACATGGCGAAGAAGATCTAGCGCGACTGGCATCGGTGGCACCAGCACAAGGGGCCATTATTGCACCGCATTGTCCCTGAGAAACAAAAGATGCCATGGCCTGTGTCTGCTTTGCGCAAACAATGTGATTCGCTGTGGAGGAGAGAGCAGTGAGCTGGGAGCCAAATGCTGGAATAGTCGTGGCGCTGAGGTCAGCGTGGCCGTGTGTTTGTGTCCCCTCACTGTGTTCACGCAAAGCAAAATGTTTGCGCTTAAATTAAACTGAAATGATTAACCTTTCACAGTAATTTGTATGCCACTGCTTACTGACCTCTGCTGAGAAAAGAATTAGAGAGCAGGTGAAATTTATGGGGTTTTTTATATGCTGTCTTAAATGTCCGCCTGGGGAAATGGGGAGCAAAATGCTTTATGTGGACAATTTATACATCCGTAAAGGAAAGTTTTATTCATATCAGTAATTACTGCTGAAGGTCTCAGCTCAGGGGCTCACAAATGCTGAATTTTTAATCATTTTAAATTCAGTGGTTTAGATATTTGTGGACTACTATGTTGGACCCAGAGATGAAATTATGAAAGAAATGGAGCATCATTCCCTGTGGAAAAGAGGAGTACAGGGATGGGGTGCATAAATAACTCCTCACTGTGCTGTCGCTGTGGTCAGTGAGTTAAAGGCACCAGATGCATCACCCTGCTTTGTCTTAAACAAAAAGTTCACCTTCACTGTTATTCCCAAGGTCTTTCAGTTCTAAACAAATATTCTTGGGACCTATGATTAAATTATTGTTAAATGGTGATTCAAAAAATGTGGTGGACAAAAGCACACCAAATCCAAGATGAAATTTTTCCAGCTAGCAACCAATAGGGAGATGTCCACTCAGACAGGTAGACAATCCCAGCAGATTAGCGCACGCGAACACACACAAACACCGAGGATCCACAGATTATTATTTCCCTGTGTGTACATTACACTGCCTTTTACAGTCATGTGCACTTTATTTATTTATTTATTTTTTTAAAACTTGTACTTAGTTTGAATTTGTCACTCAAAAGTAGGCAATGAAGTGTTTAAAGCCTCTAGGACCCAGGTTCAAGCCCCATTCCCTGCTGCAGCAGTACTGTTGTAGCCTTGAGCAGGTTTGTTCACTCAGCCACTCAGTGTACAAAATCCATTACACACTCATATCCAGACTTATTGTACCTTATTGTACAAAACAAGAAGCTCTGCAGAAAAGCAGTTAAATAAAAACACCTCCTCTTGTTAAAAACCCAACTCCAAAGCTCAAAACTTCTAAGATGCCCTTACCAGTTAAAAAAAAAAAAAAAAAAAAAAAACTACACTGCCCAAAAAAATTAAAGGAACACTTTGAAAACACATCAAGATCTCAATGGGAAAAAAAATCATGCAGGATATTTATACTGATATGGACTGGGTAATGAACAAAAGTGTTAGGAACAAAAGTATGGCACATCGTTTGATGGAAATGAAAATTATCAACTTACAGAGGGCTGAATTCAAAGACACCCCAAAAATCAAAGTGAAAAAATGATGCGGCAGGTTAGTCCATTTTGCCGAAATTTCATTGCAGCAACTCAAAATTGTACTCAGTAGTTTGTAGTTGTATGGCCCCCACGTGCTTGTATGCATGCCTGACAACATCGGGGCATGTTCCTAATGAGACGACGGATGGTGTCCTGGGGGATCTCCTCCCAGATCTGGACCAGGGCATCACTGAGCTCCTGGACAGTCTGAGGTGTCAAAACATAATGTCCCAGAGGTGTTCTATTGGATTTAGGTCAGGCAACCGTGGGGGCAGTCAATGGTATCAATTCCTTCATCCTCCAGGAACTGGCTGCATTCTCTCGCCACATAAGGCCAGGCATTGTCGTGCACCAGGAGGAACCCAGGACCCACTGCACCAGCGTAGGGTCTGACAATGGGTCCAAGGATTTCATCCCGTTACCTAATGGCAGTCAAGGTGCCGTTGTCTGGTATTCCATGGCAAATGCCAATCGCACTCCACGGTGCCGGGCAGTGAGTACAGGGCCCACTAGAGGACGTTGGGCCCTCAGGCCACCCTCATGAAGTCTATTTCTGATTGTTTGGTCAGAGACATTCACACCAGTGGCCTGCTGGAGGTCATTTTGTAGGGCTCTGGCAGTGCTCATCCTGTTCCTCCTTGCCCAAAGGAGCAGATACTGGTCCTGCTGATGGGTTAAGGACCTTCTACGGCCCTGTCCAGCTCTCCCAGAGTAACTGCCTGTCTCCTGGAATCGCCTCCATGCCCGTATTGATGTGCCATCCTGGAGAAGTTGGACTATCTGTGCAACCTCTGTAGGGTCCAGGTATCGCCTCATGCTACCAGTAGTGACACTGACCGTAGTCAAATGCAAAACTAGTCAAAAAATAAGAAAGGAAAAATGTCAGTGGCCTCCACCTGTTAAACCATTCCTGTTTTGGGGGTCGTCTCATTGTTGCCCCTCTAGTGCACCTGTTGTTCATTTCATTAACACCAAAGCAGCTGAAACTGATGAACAACCCCCTCTGCTACTTAACTGACCAGATCAACATCCCACAAGTTTCATTGACTTGGTGCTATACTCTGATTAAAAAGTGTTCCTTTAATTTTTTTGAGCAGTGTATAATGTTTTTCCAAGAAGAAAAGCCCCTTGTTATTCAAAGGGTGAAGGAGGTAGGCATCTGCTCCCCACTCCAGAACTTTCCATGAAGGTTCAATTATATTTATATCTAGTAGCTGGGGAGGCCATGGAAGGAATCTGGCTTATCCTGGTGTTCAGAAAGTTGCTGTTTACTTTGTATAGGAGTGTGTATGGGGGACATGAAGAAGAAACAGTGTTTATACCAGAGGATGTACCTGGTCCTACAAAAGGCCTCATATTTCTTGGCCATTACACAAAAATGCAGAGCAATGTTTAGACCTGACAACCCCTACAAAATGGCTGCCCAAACATTAGAGACTGCTGGCAACATACAAACTGGGTTCAAAGCATCCTTTGGTTTCTCCAAACATAAACCCATCTGAATGTATGAAATGGGGTGAAAGATGCTTCATCTGACAATATTAACATTTCCACTGCTCAGGGGTCCAGGTTTTGTGCTCTTTATGCAAGGCTGTGCATCTTTGTGCATCACTGCCCTTGAATGCAAGCACTGTCCAAATGACAGCCTTGCTATAAGTTCCAGTTCTGTGAAACTTACTGCTTACACTTTTTGCTGATGGTCATTTTTGGGGTTGCACTTCCATGGGGTTTAGCCACTGCCTTGTAAAGTATCCATCTGTCCCTGCAGCTGAGCTTTGACTTCTGCCCATGGTTCCCCACTGCCGTGCAGTATGGTCTGTGCTGCCATTATTTTCATTCCTCTTAACACATCTAGTTATTATTCAGCTTTATTCCTTTTGTCGAACATACCAGCAGTTTTTTTGGATTGCTGTTGGTTGCCTTTGTTGCTTTGAAAAGCCACGTATTAAAGAACTAATTGTCAGAGCTCTCTTACAGCTGACAAATAGTGCCGATTGGCAGTCATGTTAATATAACTAAATTTTGCAGCTGCATTTGTTATTTGTAGCTGTAATTACAATTTATTCATCTAAAAGTGAAACTCTTTTTTTTGGTGTTTTTCTTTGAGCCTCTGTACTTCGTGCTACTCTATTTTTATATTTTAGTTAGCTTTGAGCTACATTAAAATTTAATTCATTGATTGATTGATAAAATTCATATTTCAACTTTCTATCCCCTTTGTACTCCATGTTAAGTGAATATTTCCTCTTACTGTTGCCATTAGAATCACCAATGCTCACTCCAAGCATGAGCAGTAAACACTGCGGAAGGAAGTTTAAAGTGGTCTTACATTCCTAATGTGTTTGGATGAGTTTTACTGATATCTTTCAGTTGGGTCTGCATGCTGACTCTACAACAAAAAGCTCAAATATTGCAAAATAGATTTGTGAAGAAAATACAAGTAAAATAATGTACAGAAGGAGAAAAATGTTTCTATTTTCACAGAAAAACACAAAGGCGTGGAAGTGTAGATTTTGACCAAGACTTCAGCACCAGCAGTAGCATACTGTTCCCATCTGCATTAATCCCTGTTTCCCAGCACTGAGGGCTTTGGCTGCAACTCCACTTGCTGGATTATTACCTGTTTATGATCAACCTGAATTAATGCAAGTTTTTCCATTGCAGAGTTTTTTAATGCCTGGGTGACTCATGGATGTGTAGACAGAAAGTGTGGAAGTGAGATTGGCTGGGTTAATGGCACTAAAAAGTTGGAATATTTTTATGTGAATGGAAATCTGGAAGGGTGGGTAACTTGTGTATTTGTAAGAAAAGGCATTCTGATTTAAGTATTTATAGATTCATTTATTTAAAATAAAATATACTGCCCGGGTAAAAAAAAGAAGTCACCACCTGGATTTAACGTAGTGTTATGATCTGTGGTTGGTTCAGTTGGTGAGGTCTAGGTTCAGCAACATTATGTGCCAAGAAAATGAGGTCAGCTGACTACATGAATATACTGAATGACCAGGTTTTTCCATCAATGGATTTTTTCTTAATATTCCAAGATGACAATGCCAGGATTCATGGGGCTCAAATTGTGAAAGAGTGCTTCAGGGAGCATGAATTTTATCATCATTTTCACACATGGATTGGCCACCACAGAGTCCAGATCTTAACCCTATTGAGAATCTTTGAGATTTTGTGCTGGAGAAGACTTTACGCAGCAGTCCGACTCTCCCATCATCAATACAGGATCTTGGCAAAAAAATGAATGCAACTCTATATGGAAATAAATGTTGTGACATTACATAAGCTTATACAAACGATGCCACAGTGAATGAGTGCCGTAATCAAAGCTAAAGGCAGTCCAACAAAATGTTAGTGTGTGACTTTTTTTTGGCCGGGCAGTGTATGTAGCTGTTATGAAAATGGGAAAGTCAGACAACATTAGAAAAAACTGACTGAAAAATAAGCAACTGCAGTACACAAAACCGGTATAAAAACTGATGTGCATGAATTTTGTATCTCAATGGCAATGGTCCAATATTATGTGCAGCTCTGTTAGTAACAGCTGAAGTTATGTCTTCACGTGTAATAAATTAACTTTACTGAAACATCCCATAAATTCTTTGTCTGAAAGAGGAACAAGATTAGCTTCTCTAAGTGGTATGTCTATTATCTTCTGTAGGCCAAAGCTTCAACCTGCATAGTGAGCATAAAAGGCTTCATGTTTTAAAAAAATAAATGCATAAATATAATCAATATACTGTAGTTAGCCAGGTTAAAAGAGAAACCTGGCTAACTGGTAAATTCAAGCAATTTATTAGCATGCATAAAAGTTTTATTATTATTATTATTATTATTATTATTATTATTATTAGGTTACAAACATTTCAAGTAACCATTTCAAAGGCTTCCACAGTATCCTAGGACCAAGTCAGACTTGATGGTGGAAGAAGTTATCAACATGTATATCAGAATCTTGATAAAATCATTTTGTAAAGGTAGTCCTGATCTAAGCCAGATCACCCTGTGGTGTCTCTCACAACCCTTCTAACCCGAATTTAAAAAGGGAACCTGCACATTAGGCACAGCCAATGGCAAAATAATGAAATACAAGAACTTTCTTCCGTTCACATGCATCCTAAATACTTTGATGCAAATGGATGTGTCTGCTTCTGTTATAGAAAAGAATCCAGAAAAGAATCCCCAACAGTCATTCCTGGCTAAACAGAGTTAATTTATTCCAGGCAGTCACTGTTTCAGGTGCATTCACACTAGGAGGGAATTTTTCATTTTTTCTTATGGTTCTTGGACAAAAAATATCACATAAAAGTAATTAAAAACCACAATAAAAGCTATATTATGCATGACAATAACATTGCTATCATAATGCTATCATAATAAAATTATTCTCTGTAGCTAGTCTTTTACTTTTATTTTTCATTTGTTCACCCATTGTGAAACACTTATTCAGTGCAGGGTTACTGTGGTCTGGGGTCTGCAGTGCAAGTGGAGGGTGTAGGTGCACAGTGCATGCAAAGGAGACATTTTTATTATTTCAGCCAGAACCATTTATGTTATGAAGAAATATCCAGGCTATATCCTAGCCCTACATTATCTTGTGGCAAAGCATGTAAAAATTCATCATATTTTTGATATTAGAAGATTATTATTTACACTTTTTTAAGGGTATCCGTGCTATTAAAACCGTAGCCTGTGTGCATGGCCATGTGGCAGGAGGAGGGAAGGATACTTGTAACCTTGCCAGAGAGGATTCAAACGTTATTTGTGTTAAAGTCCAGTCACCAATAAATGCACATGTATGCAAGTTCTCAGCCCTGTTTGTTTAAGGGTGACCGGAATATAAATAACTGAGATAACGTACATGTTTGTATCTTATGTCTGTAGTTACTCAAAGGGCCCAGATTTGTATCCCACCTGCTCCTGTAGTAACCTTCATAAAGGTGCATACACTACGCTGCTCCTGTCAAAGTTACCGAGCTGTGTAAGTAGTTAAATCACCGCATGTAAATTAACAACGTGGACTGCTTTTGATAAAAGCATCAACAGAAGCTAAAGAGAATAACAAAGAGAACAACAATAATACTCGAAATAATCTGCTGTTTCAATTTGCAATATTAAATTAACATTAATTCATAACGGACTGGTTGAGGTTGTCCGCATAATTAAGCTTCTGTACTTAGTTAATCCCATCCAGGGTGCACCCCTCTTAGCCTGGTACCTGGTGGCTCCAGGACAGTCAGCCCTGACAGAGTCAAATGGTTAGCAAAAACAAATCAGTAACTGTTAATGAGTTTGGTGAATTTATCACACAATATAACAGCTTTAAATGTTCCCATGGGTGTTTATTCCACTTTTGCTTAGCTGCTTTTGTCCTGAACTGAAAATTGGGGAGAGGAGTTGTGTTGTGAGCTATGATCCTTGTCATGATCATACAAAGCACATTTTAAGAAGTAAAATAAATGCTTGTGCCTTTATACTGAACTTATAAGCAAGTTTTACAGAAGAATGCTATTTACATTGGCAGAAACCACTGTAGCAAATTCTCATTGGCCAGAACCCCATTATGTGCGGGATGAGTACATTATCAAAAAAAAGATAATTCTATAGTAGGGATTATTTTGCACAAATAAGATTGTAAGAGATGACAATTTACTTAAGGTCTACTTCAGTTAAAGAGAATATTATTCATACACTTGTAATATACTTCTGTAAATAGATACAAAGTATTGCCTTGTACATAAACTCATTTTCATGAAAAACATTTCTGTAGTTCAGTGTGCGTTCAGTGTAGCTCAGTTCAGCACTACAAGTGAACAAATAGCTATTCCTTCAGTTTGCAGATAGTATTTCTCACGAAGCAGAAGACAATTCTTAGCCAGGATCAAGCTTAGCTATTTCTGATGGGTAATTTGTTGGTGGTGTCAAAGCATAACTTTGGTGTTTCAGAGCACTCAGCTCACTTTCTGAAATGTGCAAGTGTACAAACTGGGAATGTTTATTGTGCACAAACAGTGCCAAGTGCACTCAGTCTCTGCAGAAAAAAGCTTGTAGTGTTTGAGGCCAGCAAAGCAAGCCCATGGCATTCCAGTTTTGCTGTGGAGATACCAGCTAAGTCATATGCATGTCCCCCTGGCCCAACAGCTATCCTGGTGCCACCAGCAGCTATCTGGTTACCTGTAGCCAACCTCCAATGCAGGATCCCAATATGATTGCATCCCTCTGCCCTGGGAGTCCTACCTGAGAAAATCCACTTGGTTGAGTGATGGAATGGGTGGAGGTGAACAATGACGCGGATGTGGCCCTTGAGGTGAGTAGTTGTGGCCAAGAGATTTCTATAGAGGACATGAACAGAACTGTCCACGTGTGTGTGGTGTCTGGATTCTGACTTTGTGCGTGTCACAGTAAAGGGGAAGGAGCAGCCCTACCCAAACTAGCCAGTACTCAATAAACCAATTTGTCTGTTTAACCTTCTCTGAACTAAATATGAGAGGGTGAGTGAAGCCTGTCTCACAACCCAAGTGTCACTTTTCTTATCTCCCCGTGCTGTATTTTAATCCAACCCCTCCCTCTACAAACAGCCCCCATATGTCCCTGCCTCTGCTTGCATGAGGTTTAAAATAAATGCTGCTTCACCTACAGAAGCAGGAATCGCTTCCCTTGTCCTGCTCACCATTTGATGGTTCTCTTACAGGAACTTAATCTCAAGGGTCAGGTTGGGTTTTCACAGAGCAACCTGCTCAGTGTCAGCTTGTGCTGAGAGTTATATTGATATACTGATGCCAAAGAGCATTTTCCCCTTTCCAGTGTTCTCTTTCTCACCACTTTTTGGTGTTACACATGATTAAATCTTTTTGTCAGTTCTACTAGTGTATCAGTGGATCCTGAGAGAGGAAAAGGAAATGCCTGCATTGTTTCTATGTCTTTTCCTTTCCATAAACGACAGAAATGCGAAGTTACAGATGTGGAAAAGTACATGGCCCTGCATAGAATGTGCAGAAGTGCAAATGAAGAGGCACTGTCGAGAACCAAATGTTTGAAGGCCAAGTACTGGTGGCAGGCTGAAGCCAGGCCTCACTCACTCTACATGAATAGTGGCTTCACATACTGATGGAAAAAGAAGTCACAGCTGATCATCTAATATGGACTGAATAAAACCCAGACCCAGTGAGAGAGAGGAGAGAAAGTGAAAGTTCTGGTTGTTGGGTCTACTCGGTCTATTTTTGTGTCTACTTTTTGTTGCATTTGGTGTTTTAGTCGTTATTTCTGGGACTTAGTTATTTGATTCCTACATTGCTTGTGTATGGGGAGCAGGAATACAAAGCTTGCCAAGTCCCCTCACCTGCTTATTCCAAAGACCTGCCCCATACCCTGGTGCATTACAATAATCCTTTTCTCATTTTCTGATTTACAAGCAGGGCTATTGGGCTACTAAGCTGAGTAGTGATGGCAGTTCCATGGAGCCAACATCTGGAGAAGGCCTACAAAAATTCCAGTAGGATGCATGAATTAACTGAATGTAATGAAGTTGCAAATGATGTAAAACGTGAAGAGGTTTTAACTTTTCTATCTGACCCCTCCTTCTTCCTCCTCCAAAATATTGGCTCAGTCCACTGATGCACTTTCTCAGACTGTCCCATTCAATCCATTGGGACCAAGATGTAATTTCTTCCTGGAGACATGTTGGACGGTGAATTTTCAGATAGCAGATGTCTATGTATATTTATGGAATTAAACAGAAAAATAATAATGCATTTCCAGGACATCCCAAGTCCCCAACTGTTTTCCCCAAACATCACTAAAAACTCTTAAACCCGTACATATGTTACAGTTTCCCAACCCCATACACTTATTTCAAAGACACTTTCACTCGATAACGCAGGGAAGATGACAGTGATAACACTTAACATGTTTAAGCACTATGTCAAAGTCAAGTCAAAGTCAAAAGAGTTTATTGGTTAGTAATGACCCAGAGCAGGGACCTACCGAATGCATTGTCCTCATATGAGCAAAAAACGGTGCCAGAAACTACAAAAGCATTACAGTGTCACTCCTCCTTTCTGTCACTGAAATCTTAAAAATTTGGCTTCTGTGATGGAATGAGATGTCAAACAAAATGAGAATTTACAGGTACCGGGTGTTTGAAGACGAACAAGCAGAGGCAGATTTTTTTTAATTTGTTTTTTTGTATGCTGATTAAAAATGATCCAAATAATATATAAATTGCATACCCATATACAAGTTTTGTTCTTCATCCAGATTAAAAGACTCCACCTTCTGAGTACCGCAGGGCTATATCCTCTTGCCTGGACTCACTCTCAATTTCTCTAGCACACATTTTGAATTTTTTTGAGAAGTGGATTCATCATAGCAGGTTTTCAATTCACATATTTTGGGTGAATTTTGGGTACCATTTTTTCTAAGATAGTGAGATTTTGTAGATTTCTATGTGATAGACACCATCATGTCAAACCAAAAGACTTAAAATATAAAAGTCAAATATCTAGAAGTCAAAAATGATGACAGGAGAAGGAGGCCAGGAGCAGTGCAAGGGTGGATGATATAACTTCTTTCTTTCAGGTGAGTTTATAGAGTGATAATAGCACATCAGTCAAGGAGCTGTGCTGTATTGTAAATGATGTGAAAATGTTGCCGGCATCCAATGTAGAAACACCCATCCAGATCTACTATGCACATGGAAGTCCACTTGTTTTGTCATTTCATGCTTCTCATGATGGCAAAAATTGGTCAAAAAAAGCTTTTCACTATTGCCATGAACGTAAAAAACCCAACTTCTACTGTCAATGACAAACTCCATTTAAAGAGACAATAGACTAGGACGAGCTAAACAGCACACATTGCGAAGAGACATAGCACACTAGCTTTTGAGACATATTACATTATTTTGGAAGTTAGGATGCCCATTCTCCGAAGTGAAGTGAATTTTTATTAAGGCTACAGAAACAGGCTGTGTAAGTGTGCACCAGTGTTTCAGTTGCATAACAGAGAACGCTACTGTGGCCTGCCAGCTGTGGAATTCATAAGGCAATTTGGCAGATGGTGGGGAAAGTCACACCCATGTAAGTCATAAGCAAGTTGCAGGTCCCGATGTCAAAGTCATAAGCTAATCAAGTCAGTGCACTTTGCCAAGCAAGTGAAGTTGTAGCTATAAATCTATGATTAGAAGGTAGACATTACAATACCCAATGCTACTTGGGGTACACGGCTATTGTTTATGTGATGGATTGGGTTTGTTACAAATGGCTGTACATTTGACTATGAAGAATTCAAAAAGGACCAAAAAGCCACACACAACCAGACTCAATGAACTGTTCTATAGTGAAATTTCAGTTTGCATACTTCATGCAGAATCTGTGCAACAAAACAAGGCTACAACCCAGAAATGACAAAATCTGCTTTGTTTATTTTAAAAAAATACCAAGATATGAAATAAGCACATATGGCTATATAAATATTTTTTAGTTTTTCCCCCTTGAGGTGGTAAGTTAAAAAATATATTTTTTTTAAAAATCCATTTTGCTCCATGAATTTTGTAAATTTTTCTTGCATAGTTGTATGTTAGCACATTGCATCTAATACAAGGAGGTTAATACTTTTCATATGTACTCTACAAGCACAAAATGTTGACCTTTTATGATCAGTAAAATGCAAACTAGTTCTCTGCTGTATAGTAACTGTCATAGTTATCCAGTGATGAGTGATTGTGGGTTCAAGTGTAGGAGGTGTATAAATACTGTATATGTGATACAAGGGACCAGTAGGTATCACCAAGACAGGTGACTGACAAACAGGATACTCAGGAACATGATGAATGGTGGACTTGGGAGACATGGAGGCTTGAGGATGTGGAGGACTGAAAATTTGAGGAGCGAGGAGGTAGCCTGAACACACATGGACACCAGGCTGAAGATAACAGCTGCAAAAGAACAAGGAGCAGCACAAACTTGGGTTGGGTAGGCAAAGAGGACCGTGAGTACTTCTGAGATTCCGTAAAGTTCGTGGTCACACAGCTTCTTTTTAAACAATTTTGTTTCTAACAGAATTTCTCTCATGGTTTCTGTAAAAGTGCACTGCTTCCATCTGCTGTTCTATATTGAAAAATGCACATTTAAAGAATGCAATATACAGCATTTTATAAGCACTCAGACAGGGAAGTATATGGGTCCGGATTAATTCACATCCTGTCCACAGTGTTCATAGCTGGTTTATGGTATTCCTGAATGATGAAGATCAATAATAAGACTATGAATGTTTCATATATTTATGGAATTAATTGATTAACATTTGTCTTTGAATAGGAATTAATGTACAAAAATGTAAAAAATTAATTTTAATGTAGCTTAAAATTAATAAATATGAACAGTTGCAGCATATTTTTATTTGTAGCTGTAAGTGAGACTTTTACAGAACCTACACAATAAATAAACAGACCAGATCCCTAAGATTATTGTGCTTTTTGGTTGGTTTTAATCTCAGTGAAAATTGGAAAGGTTTGTTTAATGAACTGGATCACAGTCTGAATTGAATAAGAGGTTGCAGCAGTGATTTTTTTAACTCTTTTACTTTCAGTGATTTTAAGTTTTAAGTTATAAAAGCCCTATGAAGGACTGGCGTCCCATCCACTGTTTCCTGCCCCAGGCCCTATAATTCCTTCAAAAGGCTCCCAAGCACAGAGATGCTGCATTGGATTTGATATTTAATGACAACGGAAGGAATAAATGTAAAAAAAAAAAAAAAAAGTTTTGTCTTTTTTAAAACTGTTTTGTACATATGTGAAACAACTATAACAGCCACATAAGACTGAGGCAAGTGGTTTAAAACATTAAAATTTGATTTACAATAAAGCTTTACTTACAGTTTTCTTATGCATAGTGGGGCCTCTTATGTAGAGATGACGTGTTACTTAAAAACTTTTAACATCTAATTTAAGATATAAAAAAGAAGCCGCTTGAAAGATCAAAGTGTCTGTAGAATTTTATAAAAATAACATTAAAAAATAAACTCAAGAGTTTTTAGAAGCGCCGTAAAAATAAATTCTGTGTCAAAGGTCAGCCGAGTAAACGCTGGCGTTTCAGCCGGCTCACGCTCAACCTGCATTTCCACTTCTTTGCGCCGAAGTGCTCATATTTCCTTCCACGCGAAGAAATAGGTCCTTAGCACACGTCTTTTTCTCAGTGTGCCTTTTCGCTTTACGCTCATATTTAATTTAAAAAGCACATTGCGACATCCTGTAAAAAAATCTGGAATAAAAATGTTGTGTTTTGGTCAGGAAAATATGAGCTTTGATGGCCAGTGGATTAATACCTGAAATTTGCACAGTGGCAGTACTGCGCAGCCCAGAGCTGGGGTTCACGAAGCGGCTCGCATAGAGAGAGTAGATCGTTATATGTTTGCATTTTTAATTATTTGAGAAAAGAAGGAAATTTATTTTTAAAATGCCTGGAATGATGGAAAAGGGTTCAGAGTATCTCGGAAAGGGGCGTTCAAATGGAACGAAAAGTCCATCCAACGCGTCGAATGGTCATTTTTCTGACGAAAGTGGTAGCGACGAGGAGCACGGTATAGCCTCGAACTCACTCGAAACTGTTTATCTATGTCGAATAAACATGAAGTAATGGAAAAACTTAGCATTTATTTATTATTTTGCAGATGTTGGAATGCGAGTGGGATTGGAATACCAAGCAAATATACCGGAATACGATCCTGGTGCAGTATTATTGACTATATCAACCATCTTGTTAGCAGAACATTATCTGACGTTAGCGGTGGTAGCCTCGGTATACGGTTTAAAACCCTTTATCCGGTATTTTTATTGAATTTTGTGACGTGGTGTTACTTAATTCTGTTTTATATTATGCCTTCTATTTTTTTACTCGAAGTTAACGATTTAAGCAATGTTGGGGAAAATAATTTAATTATCAAGGCTTGCACTAAAATACAGTTGGGAAATGACAGCCGTATCCCCTGGCAGTGTATAAATATTCACCCAGCTGTTCTACAGCTGTGCTCTATATGTTGAATTAAATGAGAATGAAACACTATTTGTGATTCAGCTGCGCAAAAGGCTCCGCCAGGCTGCCTGTGTACAGTATTATTGCCTGTTTTACAACCACATCTTTTCACTTGCACTAGTAACTAGAAAAAGGTACATGTTCTGATTATTTTATACAACATCAGGAGGTCTTTTGTAGGTAATTCTGGTAACCAATGTGGGTGGGGGCAAAGTAGGGAGCTTCCTCTCGGCTGCTGGAAGTACAGAATGTACAGTTTGTACAGTCCTAACAGCCCTGCTAATGTGATCGGGAGACCCCGCTGACCTTCCAGGGCACCATTTCAACTTTTCACATTTTGGGAATGCAGAAAACTGAGCCTTAATAGACTTAATATAGTTTAGTTTTTGCTTTTGCCTTTAAAACATAGAGGGCATAGAGGCAAGTTTTTCTAAAAAAAAAAAATCAAACTATACTTGTTATGACATATCTTATTAAATTGAAATAAACTGAAACATATTTTTTACACAGTGATCCAGTGCACTGAGCAGGAGAATAAGAAACAAAACAGATAAAACAGTTGTAGGCCTACAGATAAAAGGTTAGCTGTACATGTAAGGACCCATGGAACTATAATGACTAGAAAAGTAACAAAGTAAGCCTGGCAGCAACTGAGGAGAGGAAAACAAAAAAAATTCCCAACCAAATGACAAAGGAGAAAGGAGCAGCTGCCTCCCCTCACATTCTGCATATGAAAATAGTGCCAGTATGTATAGATAGGAAATAATATACTGCTGTATATGACATTGTTTTAGACACTAGAAGCTAACTAAATTGATTTATAAGTGCAGTACAATAATTTATTTTACAAAGTATTGTGATCTAATTAATAGTGTCTGCTCACTGCTTGGCAGTTTCTCCAGCGCCCATCTTAAATATGTTGTAGTCCTCTTGTTATAAATGTATTAATTTTTTTAAATGTTCTGAACTTGGCAGGGTCTACAAAGTACAGTGAAAAGGACAGTGGAGGGATGCTGGTGTGGTCTCCATATCATACAATTGTTGACTCTAAATGTAAGTTGCTATATTTGCTGTTAAATGTATGTATTTGTTTAAGTATTCAGTTTGATTCATGCAGATGTTATTTCTCCACAGTGGATGAATATATTGCAATTGCAAAAGAGAAGCATGGATATAATGTTGAACAGGTTGGTTTTAACTTGTACAGTAATGTATAATTGAAACTACTGAAAAAAACTTAATAGCCTGCTTACATGTGTAGCCTTTTATTCTGTGCAAAGGGGGAAAATTATTTCTGTTCCTTCATCTTCAGGCCTTGGGCATGTTGTTTTGGCATAAGCACAACATCGAGAAATCTCTGGCTGACCTGCCCAACTTTACACCTTTTCCTGATGAGTGGACTGTGGAGGACAAAGTGTTGTTTGAGCAGGCCTTCAGCTTTCATGGCAAAAGTTTTCACAGAATTCAACAGATGGTAACTTCCAAAATGCTTACCGAAGGCTTTTTCCTTTTGATGATGTCAAAATGTTTAGGAAGGAAAATGGCTTTCATTTTAATGGAAAATACTTCACAAGTAACAATAAATAGCACGAACAATCCTCTGCTTGAGCTTTGCTAGGTACAGGAAGTAATAACAACTCTTCCTCACAATGTGTGAGTGCAGTTACAGTTTTCCAGAGGATCATGGTGGAAGAAAGCTGTAATCTTATGTAATTTGGGGAGAAAACACAAGCAACAAAAATCAGTAGAGCTGAAATAGCATCTCCTCAAGTTTTTGTTTGCTAGACTTGATATTACTGTGTGGAAAGCAGTGAGGCCAAATGAAGATGGTTACACTGCTCTGTTATAAGAGTAAACCCAAAGACAGCATGTGCCTAATTTTTGTACTGCAAGAACTTTTCTGAATGAAGAAGGGTATAGGTTAAAAAGTTGCAATTCAAAAGTTTTCTTTATTAGGTCTTGGTTGTGTTTTCACTTCATTAATATTTAATCTCAGTTAAGCAACTCTTGATGTTTTTCCTGGTAGCTGCCGGACAAGTCTATTTCCAGTTTAGTGAAGTATTACTACTCTTGGAAAAAAACTCGTTCCCGGACAAGTTTGATGGATCGACAAGCACGAAAATTAGCCACCCGAAGTAACCAAGATGAAAGGTAAAGGTTTTATTAACGTGTTACATGAGTTAATCTGTGCGTTATGAATAAAATAACAAAGCATATCGACACAACAGTGATGAAGAAATAGAAGAAGCCAATCCAATTGAGGCAAATGACAGTGACTATGATCCAACCAAGGAGACTAAAAAAGAGGTAATTCCCTAAATATGCTAAGATTTCCAAAGTAATGAGTTTTGAGCTTTTTGAACAATTTTTTGTGATTAATAATGATTGTTGCAAAGTTTCCATTGTATCAACACCAGGTACCCTTATTGTGTCAAAGTTTTTAAAAAGTGTGAACTTCTCAGATTTATTTGTTAGTGCTGTTTTCTTCCAACCCCCAGCAAACTCACTCTGAGCCCCCAACCCCAACCTCTAAAATTGGGATGGGTCGACGAGAGCATCAGACCCTGCAACATCGTCACCATTCCCAGCGATCCAAGTGCCGCCCACCCAAAGGAATGTACCTCACACAGGAGGACGTGATAGCGATCTCCTGTAGCTCTACTGCAGCAAACACTGTCCTTAGACAACTGGATATGGAACTGGTCTCCTTGAAAAGACAGGTATCACAACCACACATCACTACGATTTCCACTTGCAAAACAAAGTAGATACCCATGTAGAAATGTTAGAAAATGTTAATTTCATGAATTTATATTTAGTGCATGCATTAAAACAGAACGTGTTTCAAATTTGTATTCGGTTTCTAATTTACTTTTCCTTACATTTTGTTGCTTTACATCAGGTTCAGAATGCAAAACAGTTGAACAGTGCTCTTAAACAGAAGCTAGACACTGGTTTAGAGGAGTTGAGGTTGCCAGAGGTGAGTAGTAACAATCTGTATTCCTTTTTGCAGGCAATTTCCATGTACTGTATGAGCTTTCTCTTTTTTCTTGCATATAATTATTAGAAAGTTGACATGGTACAGGATGTGCATTTGTACATTAAGACAGTACTTCTCAAGGTAGTCTGTCATTGTTTTTCGTTTCATGCAGTGCAACCAAAAAGTGAATGCTCGTTGGACGACTGATGAACAGCTTCTTGCAGTTCAAGGTAAAAGGCAATAATATGAATTGTGGCCCACATACAAAATAAACAAGCTGTGTTGTTCTAAACAGTGTGATGGTATTGCAGTTAGTTTTAGTGCATGTGTCTACCGTTTTACATGATGCCTCAACTTGCCTTTTTCTTTAGGTGTTCGAAAATATGGGAAAGACTTTCAAGCTATTGCCGATGTTATCGGTAATAAAACTGTAGGTCAGGTAAAAAACTTCTTTGTGAATTACCGCCGCCGATTTAATCTTGAAGAAGTGCTCCAAGAGTGGGAGGCAGAGCAGGGAACACGTGCCCCCAACGGTGATACTGCTACCTCAGGGGAAGAGGGGAAGAATAGTTCCAACACTCCATCAGGGAAGAGTACGGATGAAGAGGAGGACGAGGTGGTGGAACGTTCCTCTTCCCTTAAAAACGTTTCTCATTAACGCCTCTAGATAGTGTGTAGCTATCTGCCAAATACGGTGTTGAGTCTTCTGTTTAAAAAAAAAAAAAAAAAAAATTGTTGTAACAAATGATAATATATGTAGGGTACTTTTAATTTTTCCTCAAGGGAGTATATTATCCTTATATTATGTGGCAGTTGTTACTTCTATAATGATTTAAAGCAGCATATAGTTCTGGTATCAGGATGTGTTGATCACACTCAGACATTGCTCAAACTTGACTGCAAGAGCTCCATTATATAAACTCCATTTGACCTACCAAGTTTATATGTTGTTTTGTTCATATTCAAATGTGTTGCAGCCATTTCTGACAAATTGTATTGCTTTTTTTTTTAATTTTCTTTTTGCCATTAATTTCAACTCAATGACAGCAAATAGGGTTAACCTTACTATCAGTGTAAAAGCTTAGAATTGTTAACTTCCAGACTATTCTTAGAATACCATAACCTTCTGTAGAAACATTTATGCTTGATTTTTCTGATAAATATGAAAAAATTATTTTACTGTTTTTAATTTTATTTCATGCTTTTTTTTAAATTTGTTTTTGGATCATTCATTTTATGACATTTAAAATTGAATAAACCAGTGCATGAATGAAATGGAGTTGTCAGTCAGATGGTCTTCGTCTAGCTGCTGAAATGCAGATTCGAACTAACGGTTTCTCCTTCAGGGCCGGATGACCCCAGCATCAGGCCCATCTCCTGTGGCTCAGGCCTCGCTGGCCCAGACCTCGGCCACCGGCACAGCCTCCCTGAACCAGCCCCCGCCCCTGCTGCGGCCATCACTGCCCGCCACCCCTGCCCTCCACAGACAGCCACCGCCCCTGCAGCAGCAGGCTCGCTTCCTCCGGCCTGCGCTCAACCAGCCACCGCCCCTCATCCGGCCCTCCAACCCTATGCCCCCCCGCCTGAACCCCCGGCCCTCCATGCCCTCGGTCAGTGGCCAGCAGCCACCCACGCTGATCGGCATCCAGACTGAGACGCCATCCTCCTCATTGCACTGAGAATGTGCAGTTGTACACGAGTTTTGTTTACCCCCAGAACTGCTCTTAAAATAGTCTTAACCTATTTTGGCTTAAAATATTGTATGTTGTGTAAAAGCAGATATCATTTGCAGCTTTCTATTTATTTCTGAACTGTGTGACAAAGAGATGTGTAAAGAATTTTGTTAGCTACCCTTGAATTTTTTTAGGCATTGGAGGACGTGAGTGAATTGGTTACTGAAAGGGTGTACCAGAAGTTTAACAGTGAAACATTACCAAGCTGAAAAGATGTGATTATGTCGACAACTTAAGAGTCATATTTTTTGCTGTGTTGTAGTTAATTTATTTACATTTTCTCCAGTGCTGATTTCTTTAATATAGAAAGTCTGGTGTCACGTGCAGAACATTTTTATTTTTCCCTGGATGCTGTGGGATGGTCAGTGGAAATGGCCTTGGTATGAAACATGTTGCTCCGGTTGCTTTGTGCGTACGTGCGTGTTATTGAGAAAGTGATCCTGGAGACATTTCTTGAGGTGCTATGCTGAGTGTGAGAGGTCCTCAGATCACTTTTTAACGTTGGTTGTTAATGTATGTGAGGAAAGAACTGACCCGTGCCCTTTTACATTTTTCCCCATTGCCATACAACAGCTTGTTAACAAACAGGGATTTGAGGAAAGAACCTTAGGGTTTTCCCCAGAGTTGTCCATGTGTGAACACTGAAGTGCAGAAATTTAGTTGCCCTCCCAGGAAAGACCAACAGCACTGACTCAGGAATAAAATACCAATATTTTCCGAACTCTACATGATGACAACTAGATGAGGAACACTTGCAAGTATTTTACGTTGCTTTAATTAAATGTTTGTAGGCTCATTAATATAGCGTTGATGTGTTGGAACCTGTTTGTGATGTTAACTTGAAGGCTGCTGTAATCTAAACCACCCCTGTCATCCCGCCTTAATGATGCTGCATGACACTGAACTTCCCCTGTTAGCGAGCGTGCATTGCATGTGTAGATTTGAACAAGGCCATATTGTGCGTCTGCTGTACGTTTGCCAATGCTTGTGTTGTGCACCTGACGGTCACGCGGACTCATGGGCGTTTGAGTCATTTCTCTTGTTTTTCTGACTTATTGCCATGCTTTTGTTTGGTTCACAGAATTCACCTTTTAACTAAACATTAAAGTAATGTCTTAATTTTATAACTGCTAAATCACTAGCATGAAACAGAATTGGTTTTGAATTTCCTGTTGAGGGAAGCTTCTGGTACTGTTTAAAATGAATTTCAGTAAAGCAGAGACTTAATATAGAAACACGAAAATTTCCTGAGAATTCCTTTTCGAGTTTTTTTTTTTAGTGAAACACTTAAAGGCATCAGTAGGATGTGTAATATCAAAAGCAGTTGCAAATTATAGAAGCTTTCACGAGTATAATGTGTCCTATACTGTGTTCATGTAGCGAGCAGCAGCACATGAGCTGTACAGTACAGCCTCGGAGGTAGCCTCACAGTAGCTAAGTGTGTGTATTGGTATAGCAGGTGTAAAATTTATGTATGCATGTCTTAAACTGTCATGGTTTACTTACAGTTCTATTGTTACCTTGTTACATGCAAGTTGTCATAACAAAACATTAAATTTGGACTTGGTGTGCTTTGCCTCCTTCCTGACTGTTGATTATTTCGCCTCCGGTTGCGTTCGCGGTCATCGCAGTTGCGTGAGCGGAGCAGGCGCACCCCCGCGCGTACCGCTGCTAGGCTGCCTGTGAGCTGCTCTCCCTCCAGGCGACGCCGCCGCCGCCGCTGTGCTCAGTCAGCAGGAGCTTTTATTTTTAACCGCTTTCGCAGCACAGTCCTGTGTGTAAATGGTGCGAAGTAGTGGGGCGGCTGACGTCACCCTGCACCCCGGTTTTATTTTTATTTCATAAAATATGTTAACTTGTTGATGCGCTGTACTGCAGCAGTGTCCACTGGCAGAACGCAACGTTAGAACGGAACGGGCGCGCAGTTCGTAAATGTGTTCAGTTCGGTAAAACTTTTGCTTTTCCCCTAAAGGCCAACGTAAGTGCAAATCCTCTGCGGGGGGAAATCATAGAAGAAAGAGTGTGAAAAAAAGTTTGCCAGACACTCAGCGGAATTGTGACTGCATTACTGCTGCACTCGAAGCGCCCGGATAGTGACACAATGTAAAGGGCAGTGGACGTTATTGCAGAAAATTTTCTTCAAATGCACATATTTATTCTTCACATTAACAAATCGGGTTTCGAGCTGCACTGAAGAGATGGATTCTCGCCATTCTGGCATCAGCGGCAGTGCATCCATTTACATATTACGTACACCATTTGCGTGTCATTTGTGTTCATTTTTTGCTTTAAGACACACAACTTCCTTTATTTCTTGCGCTCCAAGTGCGCCGGTGAAGCAGCCCCGTGCAGCTGTCTAAGCGAAGCCAAGAGCGGTGTGGCTGCTCTTGTACAGGAGCAGAGAGCAGCCAGACGTGGGAGCAGCTGCATTTGGACACCACGTTGAGCGGCACGTTAACAGCGGGAAGGTAGGCGGCGCGGCTCGGTGCGCGGGCGGCGGATCGGTTACCGCGCAAACAGCCCGAGTGCGGAAAACGAAAGTCATTTTCGCTTGACTGCTGAGCGGTAAAAATGCAGCTCTCTTTGTCGAATTTCCGTGACGATATAGGAGCAGGGCTGAAATAGATGCTGCATTATTTTCAAAAGAAAGCAACTTTACGTGAGTAACGAAAGTTGCGGAGAAGAAAGAAAAGTGCAGCAGATGCGCTTATGGGACCGGGGATTCCCCGCGACGCGCTCGCGCACACCTCCAGCATCAAAACGTTCGCACGTCGCACTTAAAAAACGCGCAAATTTAACGCTCCGCTTAGCCAGCCAAAACATAGCGTTTCTTTAATACGTTTTGGCTTCCATGGGCGTAGTCGGAATTGGTGCGATTCGTGTTAAAATGTAGCGCTTACTGTGCGATGTGTCAAACTCCATGAATGTGCGGTGGAGGAAAAAAGAGAAACATTGTTCTGTGCCCGCTCGATATCTTGCAGCTGCAGGTGTCAATAGAGAGCCCACCAAAATGCCGAGACTGTCCGTCAGGTGAAACCGCCAGACCTGCCGTGTAACGCAGAACAACG
Organism: Heterotis niloticus; assembly: GCA_018136845.1. Taxonomy (NCBI): domain Eukaryota; kingdom Metazoa; phylum Chordata; class Actinopteri; order Osteoglossiformes; family Osteoglossidae; genus Heterotis; species Heterotis niloticus. Next base: position 17,739,065 of record CM030900.1, read on the forward strand.
TTGAAAAAATGATTACGTTGTCAACGAAACCTAACGGCCAACTTCAGATGAACACTAACGGGTAAACAGAACCAGGACCCATTGTCTGTTGAGTTTGTTTTCAGCTGAGCCTTGAATGAGCAATGGGTTCAAATTAACATGGCACCCGTCCACGTGTGTTAATGTGAGGAGTTACAAACTGACATAGAAGCAAGTCGTTTGTCAAAATGGATCAATGAGAAACCAAACTTGCAAATATATATTTTGGTTATGAGCAGCAAACTGTGCTGCATCTTATACTGTTTTCTGCATTTTTTAACCTTTGGAGAGAATAGGCTAAAATACAGTAATACCTCAATTATTATTTATCTTATTCTAAGGCTTTGAGCAATTTATTATAATAATTTACTATAAATTAAAAAATGAAAAAGTTTAGATTTTTATATTTCTTATCCATAAAATTGACACCCTGTGTGTTTATTTGGTATTATCCATACATCCAGGACCAGTAACTGCTTTTCCCTGTTAGGGTCTCTATGGTCCTGAGTCGCTGGGCGCAAGGCCTTTAAACTTCCTCTGCATGGGATGCAAGTCCATTGCAAGGTGCCCATACACATTCACACAATATGGGCAGTTTAGAGTGAATGGAAGTGCATGTGTTTGGACAATGGGAGAAAACCAGAGCACTCAGCAGAAGTCCACACGGACATGGGGAGGACCTGCAAACTCCACACACACAGCCCAGTTGCTGTGAGGTGGCAGTACTACTTACTGAAACACCATACTGGCCTATTTGCTGTAATTAAAGGTATAAATAATCTATTTGGTGTTCTATTGTATGTGCACAGTTTTCAAGCACCATTTATGCAGTATAGTGTATTACTGAGCTCTCATAGCACTGAGCTCAGCACATCTCCAGAATTTGGAAAACTACTGAGCTCCACTCAGCGATCAATACAGTTCTAACCACGGTGTTACTGTGTAGTGTTTGGGCGGCTATAACAGAGGTGGTTATATATGTAAACTTTTTTTTACTTTACCACAGAAGCTGCCAAGCCATCCACCAGCTCTACTCCTTTCTTGTCTCCCATACATGTGTGTGTACAGTTAAAATGAAAAGCTTCAGTACATGTGGGCATTTTGGTTGCTTCCTGTTAAAACATGTTAACCATGTACAGTACCTGTTGACTGCTACAGTAAATAACGTGTAATGCATCACCGTTCATGTTTTTCACAAAATGTAAGAGTGGTGTTTCATCCGTTTAAAGTTACGTGTGCACGCTAGAATGTATCAGCTGTTAAGATGAGTGTACACTAGGATGTGAGTGAGTGTATAGTGGAGGCAATGTGTTCTACCAGATAAAGTATTGTTCCTTCAGCTTTCAGTCTATGGTTTCCAGTAGATGAACTCTGGCAAATCTGTCTCTCAAACTTATTAAGGTCCATGGCGTCCAAGGATAGTGCTGATGTGGATACTGGAGGGAGTGTCTTATCCCGGGAGAACTCGGGTACTGCTGGGTCTTGGGAGTTTGATGCAGCATCAATGACCCAGGTGTTCAAGTTTGTGAAGAAGCTAGAAGATCAACACATGTGTCCCAGCTGTGGCTGGGTGGTCCTGAACCCACACCAGACAGGCTGTGGACATATCTTCTGCTACCAGTGCATCAGAGCCTTTCTGTAAGGAACAAAAATGTACTTTAACTGTAGTACACATTTAATTCTGATGATGCAGTTCAAATAAGAAGTCTTCTTAATGTTCAATTGGAATTAAAAACTTTTTTTGGCATAATATTGTTTTACATGTTTTAGATTAACAGTATTCACCAATAATTGTTGGCATGCTCTTGTCTTTCAGAGACAGTGACACAGCTCCAAAATGCCCCATTGATAACAGTTTCATTAAAGCCAGTGAGGTGAGATTATGATTGAGGAAAGATATTAAGTTTCTATTTAAATTATAATTTGAAGTAAAATCATCCTCACTACACATTTAGATTGAACAATTTGAGTACTGTACCTTCAAAAAGTATTCAGTCCCGCCCACTCCGTTAAATACTAGGGGATAAATACTCTTTGATGTAATCATTTTCAGACTTTTTAAAAATATAATTCTAAAGACATCTAAATACTTTATTTTATTTAAACATTATAGGGAGCTACGTCTGCAATCTCTAAATATCTCTTAATTTGACTACACAGCACAGCAGAATGAGAAACAATCAGTTGGGGGTTGAACACTTTCTGAAGGTACCATAGTGGGAACATTTATTAGAATTTATCACAGTGTCTTCATGTAATTTTCAAGATAATTAGATGCCTCTTTATGAGGATTTGTTGTCATTGTTTAACTTTGCTTTGCATTAATATGTTTAATATGTTCTTTTTTTCAGATTTTTCAAGACAACTGTTGTAAAAGAGAAATATCCAATCTAGAAATATATTGCACCAATGCTCCCAGTTGCTCAAAAAAGGTGATTTTATGTCGTTTGCAGGTATGTCTGGACAAAAATGAACAATTACCTCTTCTATTACAACTTTTACTTTATTTCCTTAGATAAAATGCTAAAGTATTATTTCCAAATAAACATGTAATCAATGCAGGTTTAGGGTGGATCCAAATATATCAGGTTTATTTGTGCTACAAAGTGCACATTACAAAGGGAGGTACTAACACTGATGAAGTAGGAAGTGGAAAATCCTTGAACACAGTTGTAATGTGGAACTACACAAAATGGTTCTAAGAATCAAAATTGCTTCCTCCAGCTCTCTTTTAAAGGTTTAACAGGTTGCAGAACTGTTAGATGTCTCCAAATATCCTGACGATGTGGTCCATCTGGGGGCATAACATCTGGGGATGTGGTAGAAATGAGCAGCTCTTGGCCCTGTTCACTGAAGCGCCAGCTGATGTCCCCTGGGTAGCAGCAGTGCTGGCTGGTTGGGATGTGTGGAAGTCAGTTATCAGTAACAGAAACATGATGTCTTAAGATAGAACCCCATGATTGTTCTTCAGGCTCATATCCTCCCCAGAGTACACATGTCCCTCCTGCAGTCTGTCTGAATAAGTTTAAGTGCTCTCTACCTCCATTGCTGAGGGAGGGTCTGCTGGAGACATGGAAGACAGAGAATTGTAGACAAGAGGCTTGAGAAGACATGGAAGAGTCCTGGAACGTGGTTAAAATGCAATAATTTGGTGAAAACTGGAAGCAATAGATCATGGGTTTTAGCTGGACCAGTGACTCTAAGGTTCAGCTTCTTGAAAGGGAACTTTATTTTAATATTTAGGTGAAGAGCCATATTGATAGTCCTGGTGTAAACTACAGCCTGAAGTTTTTGCATTCTGATGGCTTTCTACAGTCAGACATGTGCTGACCACCATTAGATTACTGGGAAGATAAGCAAATTCTGAGCAAGACCAGGCAAAGCAAGGCAAGGCAGGAGTTTGTCACTTCATCCATCTACACAGTACATGGTGAAACGAGACAACGTTCCTCCAGGACCAAAGGTGCAACACAACACAGTACAGCAGGACAAAGGAATATAGTGCAAATTTTACCAAATAAATACAATAAATAATTGTAATAAATAGTATAAATAGGAAAAATTACAGTGGTGAAGCAGCTATGGGGGAGGGGGTGACTAAGTTATGCCATTTTTTTTCTACGTTGAGAGCTAGATTGTTGGCTCTACACCAGTGAGATGTCGTACCTCTTCTCTGTATGCTGACTCATCGTTCCCACTGATCAAACCCACCACAGTCGTATCATCGGCAAACTTAACAATGTGGTTTGAGGTGTTTATTGCGACACAGTCGTGGGTCAGAAGCATGAACAGCAGTGGGCTGAGCATGCAGCCTTGGGGGGCTCCCATGCTCAGCGTGACTGTACTGGAGATGTTGCTTCCAGTCTTGACTGACTGAGGTCTGTCAGTCAAGAAGTCCAGGATCCAGTTGCAGAGAGAGGTGTTCAAGCCCAGGAGTCTCAGTTTTCCTATCAGATGCTGAGGAATAATGGTGTTGAATGTTGAACTGAAGTCTATAAGCAGCAGTCTGACATGTGTCCTTTTTCTCTAGGTGGGAGAGGGCCAGGTGAGGGGTGGTTGTGATGCCATCGTCCGTTGAGTGGTTTGCACGATATGCAAACTGCAGGGGGTTGAGTGAGGGGCAACTGTGACATGATGTGCCTCATGACTAGCCTTTCAAAGCACTTCATGATGGTAGATGTGAGTGCAATGGGGCAGTAGTCGTTGAAGCAGGAGACAGGAGACTTCTTGGCATATTTGGTGGAGATTCAGAATTGGCTCTGGTCGTGTTGTTGCTGACTGCAGTAATTGAGTACTAAACATGCTAGTTCTTGATCTTCATGGACATGATACTGAACCGGGGTCCACAGCACATCTCCAGAATTTGGAAAACTACGAGGATTACAGATTATACTTGCTCATTGGTCAGATCAGTTCACTGTATCAATGTTTGTATCCGAATGTCTGTAACTGTCCTCATCCCTCTCCGTTGTGCCCTCCCTTTGTCTGTCAGTCTACTTTTTTATCTCTTACTTGCTCTCTTTCCCCCTCCCTTCTGCTTTGCTCTTTCATGGCATCCCTTTATCTGTCCCTCTTTTGTTGCTTTCCCCCCTCAGGACCACCTGAAGGTGTGCCAGTATGAGTCAATTCCATGTCCAAGCTCAGGTTGTTCTGACATTCTGTTCCGCAAAGACATGGAAGATCACCTAAACAGCCAGTGCCCCTATCGCTTAGAGCCCTGCTCACACTGCAAGAAATATTATGCTGTCGTCCATCTGATGGTGAGTATTCTGCCCATAGTGTGGATCAATGTAAAATGCTGAAAGTTTCAACGCTTGGTCGCTATCATGTGTGTTGTCCCTTGGAAGCAGGTAAAGGGTATGCGAGTACATTTAGCCAGTCCTCCGGGGGAATGTTGTGTACCCATATGCAGTACAATTAGAAAGATAAATAAGATATTCACTAATAAGAAAATAACATAAAACAATAAGATATCCAAAAATTTGAAAAAAATGTAAATTTATATACAAAAGCATCACTTAAGCAAGGTAATAATATAAAATTATACATTTATTTTACGCAGCTGTAGCACTCAGAATGTTTATTGTCCTCTTTTTGGATGGGATGATAGTATACTGGGGAGGGCTGGAACCTCACAGCTCCTGGGCTCTGAATGTGACTTTAAATCCAGCTCTACACAATGTGAATGTTTTTAGTCTGCTTAAATGGATAATTAATTTAAGTGGATACTGTCTTCACAGGATGGTTTGTGCCGTTTTGGTCCTGTTCAGTTCAAATGGACACGAGTTTGGCTCAGTGAATGCCTGACAAGTGAATAAATATGCTATAGTGGATGAAATTTTCCATTCTCATAGCCCATATTCCTATGTGGATGGAAATGGTTAAGAGGATATACACTTTTCCTCCCCCTGACAATCATAAATCACTTTATCTGGTACACCACCTCCACCACCTCCACCACCAGGACTCGTCCCTTTTAATTTGGAAGGCAGAGTCCGTGTGCTGCGTCCTTGGGCAAGCACAGATTGCTGTACACCATTGACAGTTCACATCATTAACTGCCACAGACAAGTGGCACTTGCACTCCCACTTCCCGTTTGCTGGGGGCCTCGCTGCAAGATGTGCATCATTTCATGGAGGCCAGTGCCTGCACCTCCAATGAACATTAATACAAATTTTAAAGCAAGCTGATTGAACTTGGATGCAAAAATGCAATGCTGCATTCTGTAGCACATTATTTCATCAAGAAATATCAAACTCAAAACACTTTAGAGCAATTGTACATGCACAATGCACTGTTGTATATAAATAATAGCAACGTATCAGTGCTGCATGTTGCTGTAAATGGTTGTTGTGTGTGTGCTTGTACATACAGTAGTTCTGCCACTTGTACTTTCATGTTATGATTGGTTGGATGCTTGAGGGGATGCTGGGAAAGATGATGGAGTGTCATCCACCATAAACTGGGGTTGGTGTTCTTTGTACTAGCGAGTGTCATAGTAATGTATCTGGAGCAGTGCAGCCATTGTATGTATGTGCCCTGTTCTTTGTTGTAGCTGGTAGCATCCAGCATGTAAACCTTTGGTAAAGGGGAAACTCTGCATAACTGGGTCTACGTGGGTCTACTCACAAGGGTGTTTTCTGAAGTAGACTCAGCTGTACTTGTAATTGCTCAAAAACCAACCATTCAACTCTTTTAGGGCCACAGAAACTCCACCTGCCTTGAGGTGAAAGTCCCTTGTCCCAACAACTGTGACCAGATGATAAAAAGACACAAGGTGACATTGTTTTTTTGTACATTGTCTGTTGCCTATAAAGTATATATGTATGTTGTAATTTAGTAGTGATTTCCACATGAAAGTGAGTGCTATCTGTACATTATCTCTTACCTGTTCTTTCTCTCTGACACCTCCTCAGCTTAAAGAGCATTACCTTGAGTGTCCTGAAGCTGAAACAGATTGCATGTACAAGAAATATGGCTGTTCTTTCAGGGTTTGTACACATAATTACTACACAAAATGTATAACTTTTTTGCACGCGCATCTGACACATATGTCCAATAAATGTAATTCGAGACATCGTTGAGGTTTGTTACCTCTGCAGTATGGTACTTGTGGGGCCGCTTATCTTAATTTATCAGTTCATGGTTTTAAGCATTTATAAAGTATTAAATGTAAAATGTAAACCTATAGTGTATACAGGTGGTCTTTGACTTAACTTTCCATTCCCACAACCTCGTTGTAATTCAAGCCAAGTAGGAGTTTATTGTCATTTCAACCATGTACACGGTTGAAATGAAACAGCGTTCCTCCAGGGCCAAGGTGCAACATAACAACACAGAGTACAAATAAATAAAAGACACAGTGTAATATACAGGGAGTGTGAAACACTGGGGATTGGGGGTGCACTAAGTACAAATAAACAAACAAACAAATGATAGAAACTATTTTCCATCCTGGTGGTGGAGAACTATATGTTGCGGAACCTTTTTCCGGATGACAGGAGGGAAAAGATTGTGTGGGAGGGGTGTGTGGGATCATCCACAATGCTGGAGGCTTTGCGGATGCAGCGTGTGGTATAAATGTCTGTAACAGAGGGCATAGGAGCGCCAATGATTTTTTCAGCTGTACTGTAGGATTACAGCTGTACCTCACTATGCACTGTAGGATTTCGACTTCATTGTAAGTGGCAAGTCATCTTGTACAGCGTTATATTATCAACAAGGGCATATAAACACCTAACATGCCAGAATGCTGTTTCATAATAAGATTTCTTACATTTTTTAAATTGATTTCACACATCATCCATGTTAAAACAGTACTAAAGCAGAATAATGTGTGCATATAATGTAAATACAGTACTGCATTATAACTTTTTATGCAGCAATATTATTTTCACTTTAACTTTTTCTATGATAACTTTTTTGCTTGTTAACCATTTGAAATAAAAAGTCACTGAATCGACTCAAAAAAATCCTGTAAATAAAATAATGTTTTTGTAAATTTACATTTATTCATTTAGCAGACACTTTTTATATTAATTGAAGTTCAGCTCAGAGTAAACGGAAATGCATTTTACCCTCAGACTCAGATGCACTGCTGCAGACATGAAGACATGAAGACTATATAGCATTTTTGCTGGCACTCTGGTAGTGACATACAGAATTGTATATACAATTTCTCAAACAGAAAATGCAGATAGTCAGAAGAGATGTGGACGGAAACATTTCTTAAATGTTGAGATGAATTCAGTAGTTCTGCGTGAGTAAATAAAACTATGTAAAATGTAAAACTAAACACATTATTAACTATGTGCAAACTGTTTGATGTGTTTATTTTTGTGTAGTTCCATTTTGCAATAATGTAAGTTTCACAGATTTTATGCTAACCCTAAGTTTAAAAATGATAAGAAAATAGTCTAGGATTGTAAGAAATCTTTCTTTTTAATTAGGAGAAACGAGTGAAGGTTCAGGCCCATGAGGATGCTGCATTAAATGATCACCTGGTCCTTGTTCTGGAGAGCAATACCAAGTTGGAGAAGCAGGTATGGGAAAATATAGCAGAAACATTATTTTGAAACACAGTGTACTCTGGACATCCCTAATGGAAAAAAATAACTCTTAACTATAAGTATATGGCTATACACACACACACACACACACACACACACACACACACACACTCACACACACATATAGGTACCCCTGCACTTATTTCAGAAATTGCACTACTTCTCCAAGAAAATTGTTGCAATTACAAATGCTTTGGTATTCACATTTATTTCTTTTGTTTGCATTAGAACAGCACAAATAAGCAGAAAGAAAAAAGTGCAGGGGTGCCAATATTTTTACCCATGACTGTGTGTATGTGTGTGTAGAGAGAGAGAGTCTTGGGCTACAGTTAAGATTAACTTTGCTCAGACTCGGGCCTCCTAAACTTCTTCTAGAGGCCTGAGAGTTTGCAGGTACAGCAGATTCTGGTATCTGATGGAGCCACTCCTCCTGCTTAGGGGTCACAGCCCCACATGCTCCTGTCACCAGTGGGACCACCTTGGTTTTCACCTTCTACATTCTCTCCAGTTCTTCTCTCAATCCCTGGTATCTCCACTGCTGTTTTTTCCTCCTTATCTATTACCCTGAGCCTAGTTGGTAGTTGTTTATCTGCTTGCATGTGGAAGTCCCACAGGATCTTGGCTCTGTTGTTCTCCACCACTCTCTGTGGAAGCTCCCACTTAGATTTGGGGTGTCCAGGCCGTATTCCCTGGGGATGTTCCTTTATGGGACCCCTGCCACTTGGTTCTGCCTCTCAGCAGTATCTGCTGTCCCTGCCTGCATCTTGAAGCTGCTACTTGCGGCTGGATTGTCTCAGAGGCATCTTTGCACAGTCTGCTCAAGTTCTGCCTGATATGTTATCCCTCTGTTTTAACTGACCTGCTGCAGAGAGCTTCTTCTTCTGCTGCAATGATTAGTACCTCTCCACTGTCCTTCAGTCCTGCCTTTTCCATGATTGGAGGATCCCCAGGTACTTGTAGTTGTCCTGCATGTTTGTTATGTGGCCTTGTGGGGGTTTATCTCCCTCTGTCTTTTAACTGCCACCCTGCTGCACTTCTCTAGTGTCAACATCCCAGCATCCTCACTGTTGATCCTGGTCAGGTGGATCAGGGAAATAATGTATCGTTCTGTGTTGGCATACACCTTTATTTCATCCATATACAGAAAGTGGCTGACGGTAGTGCCACTCTTGAATCTGTACCTGTAGCCACCCTTAGTGATGATATGGCTGAGGGGGGTTCAGGCTTATACAGAACAACAGCAAAGTTATTACATCTTCTTGGTATTATATCATACTTTGTGGTCACTTGGCTTATTGAGTTGGCTTTTAATGCTGTCCTCCAGTGGTCTGTTGTGTTCTTCATGAAGGCAATTAATGTCTTATTGACCCTGTATAGTACCAGCCTTCTCGTGTCCATTGATGTGGCATTGAGTCACATGGTTTCCTGTAATCAATCCAGGCTAGCACTCAGGTTGGTCTGTATGGTCTTGTAATCTTGATGAACAGCTCTGTCTAGGATTAACAGGTGCTTTGAGCCTCTGGTCTTGTTGCTTGGTTGCTATGTTGCCTGAAAGGAGCTTCCATGTTGTGGATAGATAGATTATTCATCCATCCATGGAAAGAAATGATACACTACAAACCAACTTAAGACCTTTTCCTTGCACGGCACGGCACAGCACAGCAGGAATGGTTTACACCTGTGTGGGAACCCTTTAGCCAATAAGAAAGCTCTGTTTGTGAGCATCTCAGGAAGTCCTTGTATACTTAGCACTTGGTGACCAGGACAGCCAATCAGTGAATAACAAGAAACAATTAAACAACACAGTTCACTGTCCACTTATTATGTATGTATTCTAGGGCTTTCCTCCCATAAAAGAACATTCCTCAGTGTTTAGATGAAGAGCAACAAACAGTTGCTGGGTTTAAGGCAACATTCAGTTCCAGTGCTGCATGAAGAAAAGCACAATGCCTGTTAATCCTGGCTCCCAGGTTATAGGTCAGTAGTTGGATGGCGCATGTACCTAAGTTGGTCTTTCTGGACCAGTACAAGTGAGCCAGTTAGCCTTGGAAGCCTGTTTTTAGCAGCTGGTTCATTTATTGATTTGTGTTTCATTGATTTGTGTTTTTCTAGCCAGTAGGTATGGATTAAGTCAGTACCTGGTGCTGTCTAGTTCTTTTTGTTTCTGACCCATTGCTGAAAATCTGCTGCTGTGAGGCAAGCTGGTTTCTGTTCTGGCAGACTCTACTTTCAGGTCTCTGAGCTCCAGTGCACTGGGTGTTGTGTGGGCGACTCCTTCTCCCATGTGCTCTTCTATTACTGTTTTGTTTCAGCTCTTGGTGGATCTGTTTCCAGTGTCTTCTTGGACTCACAGCACAATTCTGTTTCTGGATTTCATGTCTGAAACGGCAGCCCCCGCTGAGCACCTTGACACACCCATCCCCAGAGCTCTCAGTCACAGTGAACACCATCAGGGCGCATATCGCTCCTGTGTCTCTCCACAACAGTTACAGTGGCATGCAAAAGTTTGGGCACCCCAAGAGATTTGAGGTCTCATATAACTTTTAGCAAGGTCTCACACCTTAATTAGTTCATTAAGGTTATGGCTTGCTCACAGTCATCATTTAGAAAAGGTGAGATGATGCAAATTTCAAAGCTTAATAAATACTCTGACTCTTCAAACCTTGCCCCAACAATCAGCAGCCATGGGCTCCTCTAAGCAGCTGCACAGCACTATGAAAATTAAAATAACCGATGCCCACAAAGCAGGAGAAGGCTACAAGAAGATAGCAAAGCGTTTTCAGGTAGTTGTTTCCTCAGTAAGTAATGTAATTAAGAAATGGCAGTTAACAGGAATGGTGGAAGTCAAGTTGAGGTCTGAAAGACCAAGAAAACTTTTTGAGAGAACTGCAAAAGACCTTCAGGAAGGTTTAGCAGACTCTGGAATGGTGCACTGTTCTACTGTGTAGTGACACCTGCACAAATATGACCTTCATAGAAGAGTCATCAGAAGAAACCTTTTCCTGTGTCCTCACCACAAAATTCAGCACAAGAAGTTTCCAAATGAACAAGTTTCTAAACAAGCCTGATGCATTTTGGAAGCAGGTTTTGTGGACCGATGAATATAGAATATAGAATATATAGAATATAACTTTTTGACTGCAGTGTGCAAAGGCATGTTTGGAGAAAAAAGCACAGAATTCCATGAAAAGAACACCTCTCCAACTTTTAAGCATGGCAGTGGAAAGATCATGCTTTGGGCTTGTGTTGCAGTGAGTGGCACGGGGAACATTTCACTGGTAGAGAGGAGAATGGATTCAATTAAATACCAGCAAATTCTAGAAGCAAACATTACACCATCTGTAAAAAAAAAACTGAAAATGAAGAGAGGGTGGCTTCTACAGCAGAATAATGATCTGAAACACATGTAAAAATCCACAATGGACTACCTCAAGAGGCACAAGCTGAAGATTTTGGCATGATCCTCACAGTCTCCCCGACCTAAACATCATTGAAAATCTGTGGATAGACCTCAAAAGAGCAGTGCATGTAAGAGCAGTGCATGCAAGAGTCTCACAGAACTAAAATCCTTTTGGAAAGAAGAATGGGTGTAAATCCCCCAAATAAAAATTGAAAGACTTTTAGCTGGCTAAAAAAAAGCATTTAAGCTGCGATACTTACCAAAGGGGGTGTTACTAAGTACTGACCATGCGTGAATGTGTGGAGAATTTTGAAACAAAAAATGCAACAATGATGACCCTGTACTGTTGCACACGTTAACACATGTTTGCAGGTAGAATGGGACAAAATAACACCTGAAATGCTTCATTGCTTGGTATCCTCAGCGCCAAACTGTCTTTTAAGTGTTGTGAGAAGAAATGGCAACATTACAAAGTTGTAAATGCTTTACCATCCCAACTTTTTTTGCAACGTGTTGCAGGCCTGTAATGCAGGATTGGATGTATATCAACAAATAAAATGTTAATTGACCAGACGAAACATGAAAAACTTTGGGTTCATACTGTCTACAATTAAAATAAAAGTTAAAGTAAATGTAAGAATCACTTTGTTTTTTCATTTGCATTTTCCATTCTGTCCCAACTTTTTCTGATTTGGGGCTGTATATAATAGTTGTTTTGGTCTATTGTGTGACTCTCTGCTACGGTAGTTATGATTTAGTAACTGGGGTGCAGTTACTGTGTTTGTATAGTATTGAAATATTGAATTGGTGTCATTTGTGTTTGTGTGCACAAGTCAGTGTCTGTGCCGTGTGGTTGAGCTGGGGAAAACTGCTGTGTGGTTCATACACAAAATTCCAGTCAGTGTTGCAAAGGAAACATTCAAAAATCAAAATGGTGGCATTAAATGAGACTTCATTATAGTGAATGGCACAGGTCACATACTAGCAAGACAGGAATACAGCAGATGAAGAGTGCGGGTCATTAAATGGTATCTGAAGATCAAAGGAACTAAGATGGGAAGACCCCCTTATCAAAGGTTTTGGAGAAAATGAGGAAGGACTGCTCAACAAAGGAACCTATGGCACTGATGCAGCTTGCAGTTTTGGAGACATCCAGCATGAAAGCCCAGGTCCATCAGTGGATTAAGGAGAGGACCACAATGTGAAACTGTTGCCATGTTTTAGAGTTAATTAACTTACACAGACATAAATGAGTGATTTTTCAAACAGATTGATGACCTCCAGCAGAGTCTTGTGATGAAACACCACGAATTCCAGGAAAAGACCAGCTTGACTAACAGCCTGGAGAAGCAGGTCAAACCACTGGTGCAGCAGATGACCAGATGTGATCACATGATTGCCACCGTCCAGGTATAGAGAGATCCTGTATTAAACCAAAAGCTCTTTCCATAACTTGGATATCAGATTTGTAAAATGTTTGAGACTACCAAAAATATGCTTTGTCATGCAAAATCATTGCTCTTTGTTTCTACTAATGGGTGCTCTTTCAAGTGAAGAACAGCTTGTGGGTCTGTGGTTATCAATCATGTCTGTCTCAGAGGTCCCTGGAGGAGCAGAAGGACAGGGTTTCCACTGTCCACCTGCAGCTACAACAGCTGACAAGAGCCTTTAGCCAGGACTTGGGCTGCATAGAGCTGGCCCAGCTGAGGGGATCTCTTGACAGCCTGAAACAACAGGTGTCTGTCATCGAGGGCCTCAAGGAGAGGCTGGGTGAGCCTACAGCCCTGCACATCTGCTTATGACTTCTAATCAGTGAAAACTAGACAAGAAGTTGACGGTACACTACAGTATATCAGACATTGCTATGAAATAATATAATAATATATGAGTAATATTAAACATAATATAAAGTACTTCTGGACTGCACATTAATTTCCTTTTGAACTTCACATATTCTGTAGATGAAAGTGGGCTTTCTAACATGTTTACTTCAGGTCGGATTGCAGGTCATTTAGTACTTCCATTGGCCTAAAATTTTTAAACAGTACAGTTTCCTAGTCCAGCTTTTTAGTCCTACTTTGGATGTGCCAGAGTGAAACTTTTCCTCTACTTTTGCTGTAGTTATGTTGGAGGATAATTACGTGCGTCATTCCCGGCTGCTGAACATCCACATGGACCAGTTCCAGCGCAATGAGGAGCGCTTTCAGGAGCTGGAGTCCACCTCCTACAGCGGAAAACTGATCTGGAAGATCTGTGACTACCAGAAGAAGAAGGAGGCAGCGGCTGCTGGCGAAGGGCACTCCCCCTTCATGTTTAGCGCACCCTTCTACACCAGCCGCAGTGGCTACAAGCTGAGAGCTCGTGCCTACCTGAATGGCGATGGTTCAGGTCGTGGCACCCACCTGTCCCTCTACATCATGCTCATGAGAGGTGATTTTGACTCACTGTTGCCCTGGCCGTTCCAGCAACCAGTGGCCCTCACTGTGCTCGACCAGAGTGCTGCCCGCAAGGATGTCACCATTGTTTTCAAGCCAGACTTGACCAGCAATAGCTTCCACAGGCCAGTGACTGACATGAATGTGGCCACTGGTTTCCCTTGTTTCATCTCCCATATGGAGCTTGAATCTGGTAAAGATGCAGCCTTTGTCAAGGACGACACGCTCTTCATCAAGGTCAAGGTGGACACAACTGGCTTGGAAGATCTGTAACTCTCCCAGCTGCAGATTTAGTGCATGCAAAGCAAAAAGACTGAAACTGAAAACTTGTGATTATTAATTGTTTGAATTACTGTGTGTCTGTATTTATGGTCTCTACTTGTCCTTAATCATGAGCAAAAATACTCTTATTGTTATAAGTGTTCAGAACAAATTAATTTAATTTTCATTTCGTATTAGTATGGAGAAAATGGGGTCACCACATGAACATTCAAAAATATTTCCGTTTCCATTAATATTTGAAGTATTTCAAATACATTGTTCTGCAAGCAGTATTCAATGAATACTTTATGAAGTATTAATAGCAGTGAATGTTTTGGGGTAAAAACAATCCTCTTTCACCCTGAGAATGTGTCTTCTTTTTTCATTAAATTGGGGAACTTGAACCTGTGTAGGTTTACCAAGGTACGGTTTACATTTGCACCAATCTGGACATTCGTGTGAAGGTTCTGTGCAGAAAAGCTACTGGTCAGCAGTGATAAGCAAATTTTGGGAAGGATTCCATTGTGTTATATATTGTTACCTGAGAAATGTTCATTTTAAGGTCAAGTTTTCAGCCCATCCTTTAGTGAATTCTGTAGTATCCTGCATTGTTACAAAGAGCAGAACTCTGCCTTTCTTTCCTCGGATTGCAGACATTTACAGGCACAGTTTTAGGTTAGATTTTACAGTGCTGAATCTTTTCTTTTTATATCCTCAGCATAACCTAATGGATACAGGTTATTTTTGCTCTGGTAATATACATTCCAAGCCCAATTTTCATGCTGTTCTTTCTTTGATCATATTTAGGTGGTCAAGAACGTTAGTTGTTGTGATGTCTTGCTTTCTTGATATTTTGATTGCTCTGGATGGCTACAACCCTGAGTTGGATGATCAACTAAGTTGAGTGAAAGATAGTATAAACTATTGTATATACCAATTTCTTGTTTAATGTCAGCAATCACACTGGGTTGGTTTCTGCCCTAAGGCCTACAGCAGACCACGTTTGTCTGCATTATCTCAGTATAAATATAAATAGAAGTGTAAAAATAGCCACATTGTTTTAGCCCCGCAACATAATCCTGGCTACCATTTTTGTCCAGTAGAAAATGGGGGCTTGGTCATATCAGATGATTCAGTGCCTATTAATAGGTCACCACAAAGAGGTGTCACTCCTGAGCTGCAGCACACAAGAATGTGGAAAATAAAGCGTAAGTTTTCAGACTTGTTCTTATGTTTAGAGTTTCTACAGCAATATTGTTTTCTTTTTCAGCTCAGTGTGATTCCACTTACGTGATGTATGCTTTGAAATGTACAACCCTTAGGAATATAGCAGTTATTTCTGTTGAGTTGACTTACCTAATGCTCGTGTGTTAGACTCAACTTGTAGTGACGTTATGTTAAGTCCTTCTAATAATGGCAAACCCCTCTTGTAGCTCCTGTTGAATACCCATTGGAAATGAGATACAGGTCTCTTCTAGAGGTATAAAACAATTGCATGTGAAGTAATAAAAATGGACAAATAACTCTGAAAATAAATCAATGAAAAATTGTGACAATGAACGACTTTGACTTTGTGGTCTCCATCATTAATAACTGAAATGAATGAAATGCATTTTTGTGCCACCTTGAGGTGTGTGTTGCATTTTCCAAATGCATGAATAATGACTGTTGACACATTGGTAAATTTGAAAATTGGTAAATTTGAACCACAGCTGTACACTTTTTTACAACAACAGATGTTGTTTTGTGTGCGCTTTGTTTTTCTGCTTGTGAAAATGGTGGACTGCAGCTTTGCAGTTACACGCATGTTGTGTCTACTGCACTGTCCTCTGTGGAATGGCCATCATTAAAATATTTCTGCAGCCTGCCTTTGATCTCTTTTGACTTACACCAGGTGTGTGTATAAATGGGATAAAGTGGACCGTCAGAAACAATAATTCAGTTATAAGGTAGTATTTATAGTTGGGTGGAGAAGCGTCCACATTAAGTCCATATGAACCACTTCCTCAACGTTTTTAAGGAATGCGATCATACTGATGCCCAACATTAGCTTTGTCGGTGGTTGCTTGTAAGTCCTTTTAAATGGTAAAATCAAACATTTATTCATTTTCTTCTTCACTATCACCCTGAATGTACAAAGTGATGCATTTATGGTGAGAGAACCAGAAAACTTTTTTCCTGTGTATCACAGCTTGTCTTCAAGGCAGGAATAAAGAATGCCATTTGTAAACAAAAACTTCGGTAGATCTTCATGGAGCTGGAAAGCTGCAGCTCAAAGAAGCCATGGAGAGTTCTTCTCTAATGCTGCCGTGAGGAGACTCTTTTCCTTTCTGTTGCTTTCAGAGCAGGAAGCCCAGAGACCCAATGACTCTGTTTAAGCTGAAGAGGCTATCTCCTAAGGAGGAGTTCCCAAACCTGGGCAGAAATTACACCTGCATGGGTCGCATCCTTACCCTCAACATGTACGAGCGCCAGTTCAACAAAGCCACAGAGAGTGGGGTCATCTTTGACGACATCATCCGACCTGGACTTGAGGATCCAGGTAAAATTTATACAGGCTTAGAATATTGGTGGAAAATGCGCAATTTTAGCATTTGCAGGTTAAGTCTTAGGAAAGGAGCTGTTATGGGACCTTATTTTCCAAATTATTTGTCCTTCCAATAAACTACTATGCTGAAATGTAGGTTCAGAACATTTAATTGTGGAAGACAGCACCATCATTTACAAGCATTTTAACTAAAATGAGAGGATGAACTTTATTTTTTTAACTATGTAACATGATGCCCACATCATACAGCCATGTGAGCACAGTGAGGGTCTGCAGTCAGCAATTGCTGGTTCGTGGGGCATAACTGGGTCCAGCATCTCTTCAATCCCTCTCTGCATTTGTGCACCTGTCCGCAGGTTGTTACCCAGCCTCCTCATTGTTGGCTTAAATGAGAAAGCAGCTTCTTTAAATATTATTGGACATTCTAAAAAGGACAAATCATCTCATGGTTCACACTACTATTTTGAATTTACTGACTGGACAAAAAGGAAAACTGGAAAAATAACCTAGAAACACCAACACATATTTTTCAGGACATTGAATCCATGTAAAATTTCTTTGCTTTATATATTTTTAGGTTTGTGAGGTTTTTAGGTCACAACATACAGGCAGAGAGACTGAAAGATGGCACCTATGTCCATTTGCATAGAGCAGGGCTTGAGGCTCAAGTGGCCACAGCATACTACGAGTCTGACCATGTACAGCTTGACTAATATGTTCCAGAAGGCAGGTCTGCACTCAACGATAGCTGTGTATTATCATACACATGAAATGTTAATTTCTCAGTGGGACAGAATTCATTCATTTTCTGGCATCAACTTATTTACAGAGGGAACTTGAGATGTCAACCAAACCATTAAAATACATTTCCATGCCAAGTATGTCATTCTAAACAAACCTACATTCAAAAGCAAAGTTTGGGTTGTGGTTTAAGAGGGAAATAGATGGGGAAAATCAAGCTTTAACCAAGAGGTCCTTCCAGTGACCTTGTCTCATATCCCGATCTCAGAATGATGTGCCAAAGTGCCTGGAGTGGCCATACATTTAAAACACACCTGTGAACATCCAGTGGAGACAAACTGCTGTGAAGTAGGTTCTGTAAGCAGCACTGTGCCCACTCTTATTAACATGGATTAAAATGCAGAAATCAAACCTCTAGAACTGTTCAAGGATGAAAGGCATGTAAATTTAAAAAAATGGACCAAGACCTGCATCTATTGTTTTCTTGTTGGTTGTAAAGTAAATATTGTCAAGGTAATAGTGAACAAATTCATGGTTTCACCTGCATTTTGTTACGTTGCATTAAAACAAGCAGTTTTCTTTTGGCATGCGGATCAGTGGTTTTATGTATTTCAACCAGGAAAGTCCTTCGGACCAGCAGCTGTAGGATGCTTGGCTGGAGATGCTCAGTCCTACGTTCTCTTCTGTGATTTTTTTGACCGCATCATCGAGGCCTATCATGGCTACAAGGTGACCAGCTCTCACCAGGAAAGTGATTTCAACTATGACAATTTAAAGGTAAAGTGTAAAAACAACACTTGACATCTGCATAGATTCACTCATGTACCAGTGTTTACATATGCAACCCTGAGGGGAAAAAGTCAGAAGGTTAAATGTTTGGTTTTGTGTGTGTGTGTGTGTGTGTGTGTGTGTGTGTGTGTGTGTGTGTGTCACGCACAGGGTGGTGATGACTTTGACCAGTCGTATGTGCTGGGCTGCAAAGTGTGCGTAAGCCGCAGTCTGGAGGACTTTTCCTTCCCCACGCACTGCAGCCGTGGAGAGCGAAGGGAGCTTCTCATGTTGGCTAAAAAAGGTACAATGATGTCTTCAAAGGAAAGGCCACAGTGCTTAGTATTAATGTGAGCAAGTCTGGAAGCAACATTTCACAACTCACAACTGAAAATAACACACTGTTCAGCCTTCTGTCAGTTAGGCGACCAGTACCCAGGTCAGCTGTATTCCCTGAAGGAACTGTCCCACAGCAAGCAGGCTGACAGATTCCTCCTGAAAGTCCCCTCCTCCTTCCAGATGAGGACCGGGGTGGCTAGGGACTGGCCCGATTCCCGTGCAGTCTGGTCAGTACCAAGTCCCATTAATATGAGGGCCGACTGAACAGTTTTGAGACTGAACCTGTCATTCTGTGTGTGAAAATGCTCCAGGGTTGGGGACCTTTACCTTTCTTCACACTTACTTCATGACTGCAGCTCTCTGAAACCTCCTGAAGACATGCAGTAACAGTATTCTAAAATTGTCTTCAAGGCAGTAGATGTAACCTTTTTTAACATTTCCCCCCCTTTACTGTTATAACAGCCTCCTCCTTCTGCGAATGTTTTCCACCGTATTTTGGAGCATGGCTGTGGGAATTTGTGCCCATCCTTATACATTCACTTTTATTCACTTTGCAGACATTTTTCTCTAAAGTGTCTGTCACCACTGTTACAGCATGTAGCGTTTAATCGATGTCTTTATCCAACACAACTTGCAAATGCTGGACTTGCTGCATTGAAGTCTGTGCAAGTTCTTCGCCTTCATCATTCAGTCGTCAAACCATTAACAGCAGATCAAAGGTCATCACTCACTCTTGTG
The DNA here is from genome assembly GCA_018136845.1 of Heterotis niloticus. Lineage (NCBI taxonomy): Eukaryota > Metazoa > Chordata > Actinopteri > Osteoglossiformes > Osteoglossidae > Heterotis > Heterotis niloticus. Next base: position 17,758,383 of record CM030900.1, read on the forward strand.
TTACTGTCTTTGAGATGCTTCCACCACCTCAAGAAACATCGCCCATGGCTGCCAGGACAAAATAGGAATTAAACTACTAACTGTGGCAACTCATTGGCGTGCGGATCAGTGGTTTTATTTATTATGGGTGTCTGCTAAACAGAAACCCGTTTTGTCAGTTATGTGTATTTCACCTGCACAGTGGCAGTGCACATGGGGTCTCTGCAGCACAGTCAGAACGACTTTTCAATCTACCTCCATACGAGCATCCATCTAAACCAGTAAAGAGATCATCAATAGTCTGGATCAGTGGATGCATTAGTGGTTTGCATGAAAGTGGAAGAAAATTTTATGACTGAACTCTTGCTTATTGAATATATAGCTTGTCACTTTCAGGAACACTATGTAATTTTTTTATATGCACTATATGGCTAAAATTTTGAGGACCCCTGAGCATCATCCCATATGTGGTTGTTGAACATGTCATTCCACACCCATGGGCATTCAGACTGAGTTGTTCCCCCCTTTACTGTTATAACAGCCTCCTCCTTCTGCGAATGCTTTCCACCACATTTTAGAGCATGGCTGTGGGAATTTGTCCCCATTCAGCCACAAGTGAGGTTGGGCACTGACAGGTGAGAAGGCCTGGCTCGTGTTTAATGTTCCAGTTCATCCCAAAGGTGTTCAGTGGTATTGAGGTCAAGGCTCTGTGCAGCTACTCAAGTTCTTCCACACCAACCTGGGCAACTTGTTTAGGGAGCTCACTTTGTATATGGGGGGGCTGGGCTAGGCACGGTCATGCTGGAGCAGGAAAGGAGCTTCCTTATTGGAATCATACAATTGTCTAGAATGTGTTTTGTAGGCTGTATGGGTACAGTTGAAACAGCTCAGCTCAGTCATTAGAAGGGTGGTCCACATAATTTTGGCTATGGAGTGTAATGAGCTACTTTACAGATGGCATTAAATTATGGAAATTGCATATTTTTTTCAAAGGATGAACAAAGATGACAACTTGGTTGTTTGGATTAATGTTGAAGACCATCTTCAGTTTGTCTCCGAGCAGAATGACTCCAACATCAAGAAGGCTTTTGAAACTGTTTGCACCCATCTGCAAAGAGTGAGTGAAATAAATGTCTTGATACGAAAAAAGTTACATTCAGTGTAAAAATGTTCTCTAGTAGAATCCTACAGCACTGAGTTATAGTTTGTATTAGACATTGTTTTAGTTGACTTTTTTTACGTGTACCTTTGAGTCACCTATAAACAGTGATATACAGTATAAAAAGACCCTACAGCAGAGGAAAATACCTAAAATATCTGAACACTTCTCTTGGGTCAAACAGAACTCGCAGGTGGAGGGGAAGCAGTATGCATTGAGAGCTTTTCTCTCCAGCTTTCCTTAGAAAGACATTTTGAAGGCAATGTTTTTGCTCATGACCTCCAGGTGGAGATGATATACAGAGCACTGCGGCATTCCTTTATATGGAAAGAGCATCTGGGATGGGTGGTCAGTTCTCCAGCAGAAGTGGGGACTGGGCTCAAAGCCAGCGTCCAGGTGAAGCTGCCCCACATGGCGCAACACCAGCAGTTGGAGAACATTCTAGAAAGACTGCGCCTTCATATGGACATCACTGGTACTGCAAGCCCCGAAACCAATCTAGGATGCATTTCTCCAAAGCAACATACAATGTTAAGCTACACTGATTGATTTAACCCATTGATGCAGCTCAGTAATTTGTTGGAGGTTGGTACTTCACTCACAGGTACTACAGGAGGAAGTGGGGTTTGAATCAGATGCAATGCAGCAGCTGTGATCCCTGTGCTGTTTGCTGCTTTAGCTCTACTCCATGTTGATAAGGAAATTACCCTTTTAATGGGTGTGCAGGTTTATCACTTTCTTAGAAGATGACACTAACATTGTTTGTCAGCTAACTTTTATTACAGAGTTCAGTTATTTTCATGTTCAGCTATACTGTAGGTATGCAATGCAAAAGATGTTCAAAGGGACAAATTCATTTAACCTAAATTGCCATTCTGTTTGCATGCAGAGTCCAGTGGCGTTTACACCATCATGAACGCGCAGACAATCGGCTTGACTGAAGTTGAGCTTATGCAATTGCTGGTGGATGGAGTCAAGATGCTTGTTACAATGGAGAAGAAACTTGAAGAAACAAATGGAAGTATTGATCACTTAATACCAGCTCAGAAGTAGACTAGAAATTACCTAGAAATTACCTCTATTTATAATACAAAGTAGATGTGTTTCACCTAAAACAATTTTATGAGTCATACTTACAAAAAAGGCACCCACAGTAAACAGTGCATGTGCATATCTGAAGTTTCAGAAAGTACAAAATATGATTTAGAGTACCAGCTCAGCTGACATAGCTCATGGCAGCTCTGTATTCATTCAAGTCCTGGGGTGTACAGCTGTATGCAAAGGTTGGAGCATCCCTGGTCAATTTGCATGTTTTGTTAATTTTTTTAACTTCCTCAGGGAATAAACTTATATGCATAAGCCATTTCTGCAAACTTTAATGCACAGTTGAATTTAGCAGATTGCAGAAAAATGTTGAACAATGTGTGGTATCCAGAAAGAATACAATATATACTGTACTTACATACATGTAAATGCAGATATTTAATGAGAAATGTGTCTCTCATATGGCTGGTCAAATGTGATGACATCAGATTATATCTATACAGTAGATAGTAACAGTGGTGTGACTGATTGTTCTGGGATTTTCTAGCACTTTCTTTCATATGTACTGCTATTATTTTTTTTTTGTTTCTTCTACCAAAGTGAAAGGCTGTGTGCTACTTAATAAAATAGTTGACCAGTCAGCACTCTTTCACCCCCAACTCCGAGTGCATTTACTTTTAAACTTCCCACTGCTGTGTTCCTTGGTGACACATAAACTAAAATGAGGCTTGTGCAAAAGTTTATGTGCTGTGTCGGCAGTATTTAGTCACAGGTCCTTTTGCCAGAAATCACAGCCCATAGCACACAAGTGTTTCTTGTAACCACCTAACAGTCTTTCTGCTCTGCTTTTGCTTTATGAACTTTTGTTCCCCACTCATCCTCACAGAACACTTTTTGTTCCAAAATATTCTTAGGTCCTCTTACATGCACTGAATGTTTACAATTTACTAAGTCCACATTGTACATCTTGCGTAACTTGAAACGGACTCTGCAATTCACCTGATACCAAATAATCTGTAAATTAGTGCTTTTAGTCACTGAGAAGTTATTCCTACAAATGTGTGTACACAACTCCTCTTCAGTGACGACCATCTTCCCCACTTTGTTACTGGCAGGTAAAGTATTTCTGAGTTCACTCTTGACAGTAAACCTCTGGAGAGACTTTTTTTTAGCAGATGTTGTTTTGCAGATCTGTAAACCAAGATGGCTACAAATTGTGGTGAGATTTGTTGATTTTGGACTTATTTACTGACTTTAGCTGGTGGAAATGTAATAATCGATCTTTTCCAATATATTTTTCAACCAGTTCATTAAAGATTATGAAGGCATTATTCTGAAAGGAGTGGTTCAAGTGCGTAATGCTTTTTTGTTCACAACTTTTAAGGTGCATGAAAATTATTTCTTAAAACAGCCATATGATTTAAGGAATGGCAAGTCAGTGAGTGTTTATCTTGTGCAGAGCCTCTATGTTGCAGGTCCACACCTGTTATCCAGTTACATCAACAGGTACAGTACTTGTTTTAGAGGTGGGCAGAGTTACAAAACACAGTACTCACGGAAAAAGTCCTAAGCTCCTTTCACAATATTCTTACACAAGTAAAAGTACTCATCTAAATTTATTTAGATAAAAATTGAAAAAGTATCGAAGTAGCGAAGTTGCTTTGGGTTGAATGAAACTTTTTGATGTTACAAACCACGATCAGCGCTCACAGTTGCTAGATACAGTTTTAACTTCTCATTTTTAATGTTGGATATTGTCAAATTAAATCATATAAATGCATAGCAAATAAAAGACCCTCATGTGGTAGCCATTACTATTAATCAGCCCATTGATAAAAGGTGACTGTCAGTTTGAGGTTTGTATACTGAGCTCCTTCAAATGATGAACCCATTCAATAGCAGGTTATCTTTGATAGAGCAAGTGTATTTATGCAATAAAATTCCAAGATAAATGCCTTTCTCACAGGTAGTGCAGCAGTGGGAGGATCAGGATTTAAACTACAGCACAAGCAGTGGTTCAACCTTATAGCCTTTCATTATAAGGCACCATATCTAACCACATTGCCCACTGCCCCAGATCAGCTGGTAGGTAATTCATTGCCATTTATCTAAAACCTTTATCCAACGGGAGGTGTAGCTGGCAGGAGTGGAATTAAAATCAACTTTTAGGTTACAGTTCATTATGCCTGAATGCTAAATACCAGGGGTCTCATAACAACACTCTGCCAAATGTCAGCCAGTTCACATGCTCAGAATCCAAAAAAGATAAAACTCTACATCATAACTCTGCAAACTGGGTGCCACAGGGTGTTACGTAAGAGACTATGTTTTATGCATTTTTTCCAAAAATTCACATGAAAAAAGACTGAACGAGGAATTCTTCCATGTTTGCTTCCTGGTTGTCATGTTTGGACACATAGCCATTTTGTCCACCAAAACTTCTAGTAGTTTGTACTAAAAATGGGAGTTAGTCATACACTTTTTATCACCTTTGGCGAAAAACTAGGCAATACAAGTAGGTTCCTAAATAAACTTTTGACATTTTTCTACTAAAGATGGTCGTATAAAAGGAAAAACTCTGGGATTTCAAAGTCATTCTTAAATAATGAGCAACACAGAGCAGTTCACAAGGCTAAAAAAAAAAACTTGAAGCTGGTTGTTCATATTGTGTAGAAACAAAGTTACTAGTTGCATAGTCTCCCCCCCGAGTGCTCTGTCTACAGCATCATTGAGGCGGGCTGTTACAGTACATAAATGTCCAGGTCTGTTGTACTGGGTTATCCAGCAGAATTTTGAAAGTCCTTGGAGTGTCGCCATGGAAAAGTTACTGCTCTAGAGGCTTCGTGAAATCCATTGCCAAATCAGTGCACTGGGTTATCCTGAAGAGAGTATTATTTTCTTGGTTTTTGGTTGTGTAATCCAGATATTCAATCTAAAATATCAAAGTTCTTGGTTCATACCAAACACACAGTGGCAATAAAGGAGCTTGGTAGAGACAAGCCATTAATGTTAACTAAGTTAGATTTTCAACTTGTAACATTAAGTCCAACAACTCTTTGTTCCAGTACCTCTGTGGATGTCTGAGGGGCAAAGAAAATACTGAAACATTGATACAACTTTCTGTTAAAAAAATAAAACCAGGGTCTAAAAGTTTGGTGGAATGGATTAAATAAAACATAAAACAAAAAGTGTATTTAATTATCATCTTACAGTGTATACAACAATCTGAGCAGTAAAAATGTGTTGTTAAACATGAAATCCTTTAACCAACAAGTTTGCTAAGTGAGTGCTTCCATGTTTTGTACTATTTTACAAAACAGTATATTTTGCAAGAACCTTCCAATGACAAAATCAAAATCTTTGATAATTTTATCAATGCATTCCAGGCAACACTCAGACCAGATTTTTTTTTTGTTATTTTTCACAAGAAGCTACACTGGGAAAACTTCTGGCTGCCAACAAATTGTAGCCAGCATCATCCCAAATATATTCTGAACATTTTAAAATTATTATACATTTCATTGCACACTGTTTTAAGATGTTTAAGTAAACAGTTATGTACTTCTTGAAAAACTGAGAAAACTGAGGCCAAGCAGTTTCTCACAAAATCATTCATGGACACTTTTGTTTTTTTGTTTATTGCTCAACGTACTGCATGTGAACACTAAGGTGTACGGAGCAGAGCAAGAAGGGATTTTCGTTTGCCTCTTGTTGCAGTTCATGTACTGCGGTGACAAACTGGTAGCTATGAAACCCTGTCATTATACGCTGCCCCTGCAATTACATGGAAACCCCACCCTTCCCAGAGTACACTGCTTTAACAGGGCTCACTACTGTCATGCTGGCACTCACTCTGATTTAAGAACACTAAGAACAGTCAGGCGCATGCTTTAGCTGCTGCAGTCAGTATACCAGTAGGTAAACTTTCTTACAGTGTAAAACCTTTTACTTACTGTACACAGCCTCAGCAAGACCACCGGCTCGAGTCTAAGACATCCACCGCCGCTGAGGTGCCCCCCACTGAAGCAGGAATGAGGGCAGCTGTCACATGATGGTCATGAAAAATATGCCAACATTACCCTGCTGAAACAAAGCAAAGCTGCTGATAACTTGATAATATTTGTTTGTTTGTGAAGCTATGGCTGTGTTTAGTGGATATTAAATGTTGTACAATAGGAGCATTTTTTACACAAAGTGGCACAGCAGCTGGATGAATCTCAGTTCTGCAGAGTGGTTCAGAAACTGTAGGGTCCCACGATGATAGTGAGTCGTAGCAAGGAGCTTGTGCGGTAGTTCATGACATTGTGGGTGACCATCTCCAGGTCCACCACGTGCTCTCGGGGACCTTTTAGGGGTTTGGTCATCACCAGCATGGCACTCACATTGCTTGAGCGCTGAGAGGGCAAGAAGAGGAAGGACAGGTGAGTGGGCAGCATATTTGGAGATGCACCCATTTCCGGTTCACTGGTTATTACAGTCACCTCACATGAGATCACGGAATGTGACAGTCTCAGATGCAATCAACAACAGAGTATGGTACAGCTCTGGTACTGCTGGACCATCATGTTTGCTAATCCTCTCTTTAGGGATTGTGCTTATAGAATATTTGTTAATTTTAAAGTCCATGCAAAAATTTTATTTTGAACACATTTTGAAATGTTTTAGAGGCATTATTTCCACATATACTGTATATCCTAAAATTATTATAACTGGCATTTCTCAATAGTTTAGCTAAAATGGTTTCATACATGACTGGGCATCTCCCCAAATTTGGGGCACAGTTTGGTCCTTAACCTTGATGTTAATAGGGCAATGACTGTACATGAAATGACAGAAATCCTAAACTAATGGAAACCCAAAGAAAACTTTGCTCCATTAAACATGAATCCTAAAGCACAGACAAATGTGCAAATGTTTGTAGTGGCTCATTATTAAATATCTCTGTTCACTGCAAAACATAGTTTGTGTCATAAGAGTCCCAGGAGGAATGTTTGTACAGATCAAGCCTTACCCTCAGGTAGAACTCTCTGCCCTCATTGCCTGATTTGATCCGAAATGTGTTGACTGAATTAGTGTACACATTGGTGGCCTGGATCTGAAAGATGTCTGCTGGCACTGAACGGTCGGACAAGATATTCATGTACTTGTAGACAATGGAAGGTGGAAGGCCATGGCAGGCAGCGGTTGACTGGCAGCTGCAACGACTGGCAAGACAAACACAAAACAGTCCACATGCTTTGCCAAAACCCCACAATGTTAGTGATGCCTTCAGCAGAAGCAATCTTTGCCCAAACTTATATTAAACACGTTTTCTTACTATTCTGACTTACTTATCTCCCGTTCTCACATACGGCTCATGACAGGGATTCCTGGGGTAGCAGCGGAATCCACCATGGTAATTCCAGCACGTCTCATGTTCTTCACAGTTGTGTCCTGTTTCACATTCATTGATGTCTGGCCATCACACAAAAAGGCATGAATTTAGACACGAGAACTGACGCCTGGCAACAATAAGGAAGTGAGAGTTGCAACATTGTGGTCTCAAATTGTGAAATGTGAATGCTAATTATAGACTGCTATTAACTTTAAAAATGAGACAGTACAATAGGTTTCATGGTGACACACCATTTCAACACATAATGTTGAACATGTAAAAACTATCGGGTAATAAACATCTTTTGGGACTGTGTAATAAACAGCAAGCATAATAAGAAAGCATAGAGAGCTCTGAGTCATAAATGCTGTGCAGCACAAATCTCTCTTTGCCACAAATGTCCCTGCGTCTTCTCACTCTGACTTGAACAGACAGTGGCAATGACAGTGATGCAGAATAAATGCACTGAATATGAATTTCTACTGCGACCATTACCTTGACACATTCTTGTTCCTTGGAGCCAGAACCCTTCTGGGCATGTGCACACATATCCCCCAGGCTGATTTACACAATGATACTGGCACATGTAGCTGGAGAAGCCGCACTCGTCAATATCTGGTCAGACATTCATCAAAGAGAGTGAAGGGAAATATTTGACACACCATTTTTCTGGCCGTCTGCAGCAGATCAGCTGTAGTTCTGCCGTTTCATTACTGTGAGCTGTTAGGCAGTACTCCCCTGGCAAGGGTGGGTTGTAACGTATGCACAGTTCCTGGTTGGTTCTTCAGCCTAGTCCCAAGGGGACTGCAGAGAACCTGATGCTGCCAGTGAACAGGAGATCAGCTGGAACATTTAGGGCAGCTAGTCTGAGGACTTGGGCAGAGCCTGCTTTTTGATAGTGCCAATGTTTGGGCCTAATTTTTATACAGCACACCTGTACCCAATGTCCAAGTGTAATTGGTTCCTGGAAATCACTGGAATTCTGTAAACATGTGCACTCTAACCACCCACTACTTCCATGATTTCAATGAGGAAAATTACGATTCATTCCACCTTCATCCAGGAAACTGTAGTTAATTTCCTGAAAATAAACCTAATGTCCTAAAATACCTATTTAATCACGATAAACACTTTCAAGACCAACTACCTAATTGCCGAAAAGATAATCTGGTCATTAAATGGGCCTGTGTCTTTATATGCAGTTACTTCTTTATTTATCCATTATATTTTATTCCTTATTGGAAGTAGTACCTGCAACAAAAATTTAATAAAGACATCTATTTAAAAGTGTAGACATGAAAACAATATAATAAGAGACAAAAACAGTAAAGCACATGTAGTGTAATGGGCTGCTTCTGTAATAAACTCTTAGTTGGCGGCCTTAATAACTGAACAGAAGTGAACGTATTGCAAAAACGCAAACTACGTTGGAACACGGGCCACATGAAACAAAGATTAAGAACACAGTTACGGGGTGCAGTGCTGCTGCCTACATCACCCTCGTACTTGCGCCTGTTTTTGAATATCTCTCTGAGGTGATTCGGTTTTTTGCAACTAGCACTTGATTTGTCGAGACTTCTCAACCTGGGACACCAAGCTGGGTATTAACTTACATCAAGAACTCTGAAAAAGGGAGCTCGAATACTGGGACGTAGGCAAACATGGACACACGCTATTTCTTTGTAATGCGTTAAGAGTACAGCTATGCGTACACATACATGGACAGAAATCAAACTGGAATTTAACACAAAACCCACATTATATTTCCTCTACTGTCCTAATGTTCGTGCCTTCCATTGGTGAATAATGACCAACGTCTTTACATATTGCCACTCTCATGGTAGTGGGACTGTACCTTGGCAGGAGACAGAATCTGGTGCAAGCTCATACCCCTGCTCACACTGGCAGAGGAAGGATCCTATGATGTTGTAACACTGCTGCTGACATGGATTTCCCACCTCACATTCATTTACATCTACAATATAGAGGGAGGCATAAGGGATGGTGGTCAGTAACAAGGCTTTGGAAGCATTCAGACTGCTACAGTGCAAGAGTGACAGTGCATCAAACATACACGTAAACAGGCTGTACACAGGTTAACGTGAATGCACGTTGAGCTTTAGTGACTGATTCTGTAAAACTGCACCATGCATTACCTCATTGTGCTACAAAAGCTGGAGCTGCAAATTTTTAAACATATAGTGGGCTCTCAAGTTAAACAGGCATTCGAGGCCAGAAATCTTTTCATAGCTAAACCTGTACACCCGTAAAGCTCAGTTTCTGGCTGTTTCTTTGTTCTTTATACATAGCTGTTTCTCAAACCAGACTTGAAACTGAGCACAGTGGTATTTCTTATCCTACTTGAGGCTTTTGCCTTGTCAAGTTTATTAATGCCAAAAAGGCCACTTATCTTAAAAATTTCTATTTTGTGTTTGAAATAAGAAGACGTAGAAATGCACAACTGGTTATGTTTTATGCAGACCAAATGACATGATTGCACTTCCTCACAGACACACAAATAAGTGATGGGTACTAAATGCAACCCATTTAAAGGTAGTAAAATTTGGTGATTTATTATAACTTATTACTGTCTGCACATCACTATGGCTGGTGCTAGTAGCTGCTACAATATATGTGAGTATCTGTGTCCCAAACACAACATATACATTAGACAGTTTTTTTGTTTTCTGTGTTGGAACAGAATGCAAGAGGGGGTGAGGACAAAGGGTGTGACAGGGACAGATATAGAGTACTGCAAATGCTTGGAGTAAAGAGCTGAACAGGTAAGCGGGAGGGGTGAAGGGAGGACTGTGTCAGTACTGGATGCTTGGATTAAAGAGCCACACTGGTGCTGAAGAAAAAATCCTCACCAATAAGAGGGAGAGTGGGGGAGGTGCTTCAGAGGTGGAAAAACAGCATCATTATCATCTCAACAACATCATTATATATATGTGTGAGTGTGTGTGTGATAAAAATGGAAGCCATAATATGAATTTCTGCCTTAACTGGTTAAAAGAACAATTATTAAGACTGACAGTAATTGCAAAAGATTACAAAATACACCAATTACAACATCCTGACCTCAAGTACATTTTTAAATTTACACCTGAATCTTAACAGTAGTAGAGATATCCTGCACAAACACAAAAAAGATCTTATATCTCAATATTCATATTTTTCCTATTGAGAAGTACTATGATGACTGCTTTACTGTAGCAAAAACTTTGCACTTTCTTCCCATGTTCTTCATTAACCCCTGGTATATTACACTGTTTCCCATGATCACAGCGATAATCATTAATTGCCAATATATAGTTGGGGAAATAAGTATTGAACACGTCAACATTTTTTTCAATTAATATATTTCCAATGAAGCTATTCACATGAAATTCTCACCAGACATTGGTATTAACTCAAGAAATCCACATATATAAAGAATTCACAACATTAAAGGCCATAAATAAAGGTATGTGTAATAAAATGGAATGACACAGGGAAAAAGTATTGAAAACACAAGAAAAAGCAGTACACCAAGGAAAGGAAAGGAACCAGCTGAAATCTGTAAGTAGTTAGAAAGTAATTCCACCTCCTATCTGTGCAAATTATCTGTGCAAATTAGCTGGGTTAGAACATATTGATGGGCTATAAAAAGGTGTTTTGCTACCAAGATGTCACACAAGAAACATCTCATGATGGGTAAAAGCAAAGAGCTCTCCCAAGACCTTCGCAACCTAAATGTTGCAAACCATATCAATGGAACCAGTTACAGACGTATTTCAAAACTTCAGAATCTTTCAGTAAGCACCATTGGGGCCATTATCTGCAAGTAGAAGGAGCATCACTCCACCATCAACCGGCCACACACAAGAGCTCCTCGCAAGATTTCTGACCAGGGAGTCAGAAGGATAGTCAGAAGAGTAGCCCAAGGACCACTCAGAAAGAGCTCCAGAAAGACTTGCTGGCAGCAGGTACAATTGTTATAGAGAAAACAATAGGCAATGAACTCCACCGGCATGGGCTCTATGCGCACTCACCCCGCAAGACTCCATTACTGAAGAAAAGGCACCTTGAAGCTTGTTAAAAGTTTGCTACACAACATTTGGACAAGTCTATGAAAAATTGGGAGAATGTAGTCTGGTCCGACGAGACCAAATTTGAACTCCATGATTGGAGGAGAAATGGCATTGCATGTCGCCCGAAAAACACTATACCAACAGTGAAGTTTAGAGGTGGAAGCATCATGGTGTGGGGCTGTTTCTGATCTCATAGTACTGGCAGACTTCATGTAATTGATGGAACGATTAACGGGTCCATGTACTGAGAGATTCTTGAAATGAATCTGCTGCCATCCACCAGGATGATGAGGATGAGACATGGGTGGACCTTCCAGCAGGACAACGATCCAAAACATACAGCAAAGGAAGCTCTCAGTTGGTTTCGGAGAAAGAAAATCCAGTTGTTAGAATGGCCCAGTCAATCACCTGACTTAAATCCAATTGAACATTTGTGGAAGGAACTAAAGATCAGGGTTCATAAGAGGGCCCCCCAGAATCTTCAAGATTTAAAAACAATCACTTTAGAAGAACGAGTCAAAATCACACCTGAGCACTGCAGGCGTTTGATTTCTTCATTCAGGAAGCATCTTGAAGCCGTCATTACAAACAAAGGCTTCTCCACTAAACATTAAATTAGCGCGTTCATTACTTTTTCCCTGTGTCATTCCACTTTATTACATGTACCTTTATTTATGGCCTTTAATGTTATGAATTCTTTATATTTGTGGATTTCTTGAGTTAATACCAATGTCTCGTGAGAATTTCATGTGAATAGCCTCATTAGAAATATATTTACTGAAAAAAAGTTGACGTGTTCAATACTTATTTCCCCCACTGTATTACACAATATCTGCACAATGTTATAAAACAAGCCAGACATATTTAATAGTAAATCCATTTTCAGTTCAGTCTTGCAGACAGGTAAGTAAAACAAGATATTTTTGACTCCATCCATCCATCCATCCATCCATCCATTCTCATTAACCGCTTTATCTCAGGGAGAGTTGTAGTGCTCTGGTGCCCACTCTGGAATCAAAATGGCTACACACAGTCACATGGTATGAACAGTTTTAGAGTGACAGCAAGCACACATCTTTGGACTGTTGGAGGAAACCCCGGGACATGCAAACTCCACATAAACCCAGTGCCTGAACAGCCCAGGTATTGCAGGGGTGCTGTCCTTTCTGAGTCACGGTGCCAACCCACATTAAAGCATAAGTTTTAATATTTAACACATTTATAGCTACTTTTGCTTTAATAAACATAGAACAGTAGGTTTGGTTTTACAATTCAAGTCACTTCAAGAAATGCCATGTTGTAGCCCCTCTAATCAAATAGCATATTTTGATCAGCTTCACTTCCATCACCACCATCACCACCTTCCAGTCCAAAAATTTAACCTTCATTGCACATTTTTACCAAGTGTGACGGATACAATGTTGTGGAATTCAGTCAGTAAGGCCAAAGTTAACAGTGTGAAACATAGCCAACAATCAAATAAATTCAAAACAAAAACACCAGTCCCCTACGCATTATTTGCCATTGTTCATCTTGAATCTTTGCCTAAGACAACTGATAATGTGTTTGCTTACTAACTGGCTTACAATTATTTACTCATTCATGCAGAAATTATTACTGGAGCAAAAGAGCTACCCTGATCGGCATTTATTATATTTGGACTGCAACACAAGTCTTTGGACTGTGGGCAGAAACCCACACAGACACGAGGGAACATGCAAAACGCACATACCGTGTGCCGGATCCAAACCCGCACCCAGTCAGGCACCACAAGGGACAGCCCCACATGCCAAACCACCTGCCACCCCATCACTGGACAGTAAATGGCAAAAAAATAAAAATCACAGAACTACTGTAGTTCTCAAAATGGGTTTTAAAGTTTTTGCTAAAATTCCTCTGGACTCAGCCGCTCAAAAAGAAAAGAGCAGAAATGTCAACAGAAACAGAAATAAATTCAGCTTAAAAACTTGTGTGAACCTGTCTCAGTCTCAGACGTTACACTAGGTTTACCGCATTCAGTAATGAAAGAGGTGTCCCATGAGGTTTTGCAGAAGCAGAAGGACCCCTACCTCTGCAGTAGTTGTGTTCATCTGGGGTGAAGCCCACAGCACAATGCATGGCCAGGCCAGCGGTCTGTGGCGCTCTGTGACTTGGTAGGGACTCGGACTGCTGAGGTACCAACTCCTCCCCATTACTCACAAATATCTGAGCATTTGGCGGGAGGCAAAGGTACCCCCCAAAATGGTTGATGCACTGCATACCTCCTTTACAAGCATTAGGCAAGATGGCACATTCGTCAATATCTGAAGAAAAGGAGAGGAGATATTGTTGAAAGAAAGATTTTTTCCCTATTGTCTACACCACTGAAGAATAAGGTAAACTTTTAATAGTGAAGTTCAGACTTACAAATGCATTACCTTTGCACACCTGTCTTTCAGGATCAAACTCATATCCATTTGTGCACTGTTAAAAAGGAATGAAAAATGCAATTAATTCAAATAAATAAATGTGAAAGATGACATTTTTTTGTGTTTTTTTTTTCTCCCCCAAAGCAAACATTTGAGCAAACCATCAAGTCCAGCCTACAAAACGCATGCAGTTACTGCCCACTGTCTGTCTGGGCTGTGGGGGCACAGGAAGGAATGGGTGCTGTGCACTGAGTCATCACACACGCTGCGTACACATCTGTGCCTGAGCCTGTGCCTCGCCATCGCACACTTTACAAGTTTCAACTGTAAAAAAGTGCCGTAGTCCTGTGCTGCATATTTTTGCTAAACACTTGGTGCGGACAGTATAATATAATGATTTTTTCGTCTTATTATTTATATAGTTGTGCTCTTTCATTAAGTGTAAGTGCCTCACAGGTACTACAGAAGAGTCTGTGGACGCCTGTACTTAGGGTGGATTTGCTAACACATGGTTTTCTCAGAAACATCAAGGACCTCAGTGTTTGAGGAGCTGCCTGTTCTCCCAGTGTTTAAGGAACTGCCGTTTGCTCAATGTTTGAAGGAGCTGCTGTGTTCTTCCAGTGTCTGCTTTGGTTTCCTCCCACAGTCCAAACACATGTACTTCAGGTGGGTCCATGACTCTGATTTGTCCCTGGTATCCGAAGGTGCATTTGCGTGTATGAAAGCCCGCGACGCACTTGCCGTATAAACGACGGGCTCCTCTTGTTCTTGACAGGTAACCAAGTGAAAAACCACAGTCAGGCACAGGCACCTCCTGAACATAGCGGGCAAAATCTAAAACAGAGAGGAGAGTTTAGAACGAGTCGCGCTGATGCGATGTTTTCTGACAGTCGAACATGCAGGAACCGTCCTAGCGCTGGCGCGAGCCCTCCCTGTAGTGGCGCAGTTTTTACCACAGTGGATTCGCTCTGTCACTGTAATAAAACTGAAATAAAAGTCTGTGCTGGCACCACACTGCTACTAGAAAGCTTCACAGTTCAGTGGTAAATAGAAGTTTGTACCTAACATTTGTTCTTCCTTTTCCTTTCCTCTCTAACTTTTCATTTTTCAAAGCCTCGTAACTGTGCGTAAGTTTGGACAAGTGCCTGTTTACAGCTGCGGATGGGAAGCGTTTGTTTATGTGCTCAAGTTCAGCAGTGCCTACCTTCAAATTCGCCGAAAAGAGCAGCTTCTTCCCACAGGGTGGCCAGGGGGGCTGTGCGGAGGGAGCGGCCGCTGTCGCTCGGTGCTGTGCGCTGCGGACAGTCGGGGGTAACATGCGCGGCTGTGGAATGTCGCAGGCGGGGCTCCGCGCAGGTCGGTGTCGCAACGAAGCTTTAAAGCCTCTGGATCCGCTGCTGGAAAACGCCAGGTTGTGCATAGCGCCCTCTGCAGGTCCAACGTCGCGGTTCAGGAGCGAGCCAACTTAGCGAACATTCTGCGAACAGAGTCGGCGTTCGCGGAATGTGTGTAAATTCATCCGTTCACGATGGACAAAAGGTTAATAAAACAGCTGTCCCGTCAACTAAAGTTTTAACAAGTGAACAATTAGAAACGAACAGCATTTTAGTGGAAAAAAAATGTATCCTTCATAATAAACTGCTTCTCAGTGGCGATTGATTTGTCCGGTACGCGTGGGCAGTGTTCATTGTGTTCTGGCCGCTTTAAAGTTTTTATTATTTTTATTCATCTATACCATCAAAAGTCGTAATACATAACTGCATCTGGACTTATTGTGTTTTCTGAAAACTTTTTTAAAATCCTTAGGTTATTTAACTATTGTTACCCTTCTAGCCACAATAAAATGAGAACCCAACTGACTGAAAAGGGAAACATTTTGTCTCTGCAAACTCTTTTTCAATGATTCCTGTTGGCCAATGCCGCCCATAAACACTTGCCAAGTTGACCCACCATCAGACAGCCTCTGTGAACACTGAAATACCTCTTGCTGCTTTCTTTGTGCTCCATGAGTGGCAGAAGGTGATTGGGTTTTCTCCTCCTTCCCTCCTGTTGCTTTGTCCATTACATCCAGCAGCTTTTCAGTTCTTTATTCCTTGCCATTGCCATCACTGCCAATCCATTCTCCAGTTGTCAGGGACACAACTTGCCTACCATAATCATCTCATTCCTGCTTAGCCTGCATGCATGATCTGTGCATACACATGAATAAGAGTCATGTTGAAAGGTTCTCCACAGACCCAGGTCAATGTTATTCAGTCATTTCCTGCACTGTATCTACTCAGGGTTTGAGGTTCTTTTGAACAATGAAAGATACTCAGACTCTTATTTGTGTTTAGAGTAGTAGGTTTTTATTTAAAAGATCTAATGCCTATTTTAAATCACTAATGGCCAAGATCATCACGGCTCCATCCATTCATCCATCCATCCTTCCATTTTTTATCATTAACCGTTATATCCTGCTCAGGGTCACGGTGGTGGAGGGCTCCTAATATTCTCATGCGGCAGCTATGGACGAAGAGCGTATCTTTTATCTGACAGGTGCTTCTTCAGTTCATGATCTGTATATTGTGTAACCACTATGGTGTCCACGAGTTCCCACCAAGTCCTAGTTGTGTGTCATTAGAGCTGAAATCCAAATAATTTTCAGTTAAAAGCTCAAAATGATCTCCACAGTATTGCCACAGTACCACTGCATGTGTCTTTCATGCACTTCATATACTGTGTCCCTCAGAAATGAACTCATGCAACCAGCTCTTTTGACCTACAGACAAGAAGTAATACTTAGGAGGGCAGAATATCTAAGGAGGAAGAGGAAGAAAAAAGAGAGGGCGAGGGCTGGTTTTTATAGAGATCCATTTAGGTTTGTGAAGGGGTTGTTTAGTCTAGAGAGGAAGGGAACGCTAGCGGTGTCTAGACAGGAGTTGGACAGGTGCTTAGAGGGTACTTATTCAAACGCAGGGGAAGTTGGGGAGAGGGGCCTCCCATTAGATATGCCACCATTGGGAAAAATAGATCGTGAGTTTGATGTTAGTCCACCAAAGTGGAGTGAGGTGCAGGATGTGCTAAGGTGTGCAAAGGCCTCATCCGCTCCAGGGCTGAATGGGGTCCCCTACCGGGTATATAAATGTGCGCCTGATGTACTTAGGTTTTTGTGGAGGTTGTTTAGGATAGTGTGGAAGAAGCAGGTTATTCCGAAGGCCTGGCATAGGGCAGGGGGACTATTTTTACCAAAAGAGAGGGTATCTATAGAGATAGGGCATTTTATGCCGATATGTCTGTTAAATGTAGAAGGTAAGATATTCTTTAGCGTAGTGGCACATAGGCTGTCAGATTAATTGTTGAAAAATAAACTGATCGATACCACAGTCCAGAAGGCGGGCGTCCCAGGTTTCTCGGGATGCTTAGAACATACTAGTGTGATATAGCATCAGATTCAGGAAGCCAAGCGGGAGAAAAGGGACTTGCATGTGGTGTTCTTAGACCTAGCAAACGCCTTTGGCTCTGTGCCACACAGTCTTATCTGTGGTGCATTTGACTTTTTTAGAGTACCAAGCCAGATAGCTGGCTTAGTGAAGGAGTACTTTCGGGACGTTAGGATGTGTTTTACCACGGCAGGTTACACAACAGCCTGGCAGAGGCTGGGAATGGGGATCATGGCAGGCTGCACCATTTCCCCGCTAGCATTCACTATGGCTCTGGAATTAGTAATTAGGGCATCAAGTTGGGTAGTAGGTGGAGAAAGACGGCCAGATGGGCTCCGTCTCCCCACAGTTAGGACTTATATGGACGACGTGACGCTGGTGACCACAACAGCGGCCTGTGCAAGGTGGCTGTTAGGAAAGCTGGACGAGAACCTGAAGTGGGCTGGTTTGAGGATTAAACCAGCAAAGTCCCGGAGCATCTCACTGGTTAAAGGGAAGGTAGAGAAAGTTAGTCTTCTGGTGAATAATGAGGAGATCCCATCAGTGTTAGAGAAGCCAGTAAAGAGTTTAGGGAGGTGGTACACTAGGGAGTTAACTGATGTGGATCAGGTGGAGCAACTTAAGGAAAGTGTAGTAGATGGGTTACAGAGGATAGAGAACTCAGTGTTGCCGGGTAAACTGAAGCTCTGGTGCTTACAGTTTGGCCTATTCCCAAGGGTGATGTGGCCACTATGTATAAGACATCAGTCACAAAGGTGGAGAAGCTGGAGAGGCTGATCAGCTCCTACATTAGAAAGTGGCTGGGGGTTCCTCGGTGTCTAAGCAGTGTGGCTCTGTATGGGAAAGGAGTTCTGCAGCTGCCGCTCTCAAGCTTGACAGAGGAATTTAAGTGTGCAAAGGTGTGGTTAGAATTGCAGCTGTCAGGTAGTAGGGATGAGGTTGTAAGGGGTTTGGTACCCAGGATAGCAACAGGTAGAAAATGGGATGCGAGACAGGCGGTAAAGGAAGCTAAGGCAGACTTAAGGCAGCTGGAGATGGTCGGGAAGGTACAGCAAGGAAGGGAAGGTCTAGGTTGCCGGTTAGGAATAACCTATGTGGAGTAAAGCAGGCCCGATAGAGAGAAGGAGGTTGGTGATAGAGCAGGTGCGCCAGCAGGAAGAAATAAAGAGGTGTGTCAGGGCGGTCTCACAGGGGAAGCAGGGACAGTGGGTAAATTGGAATGGGGTCGAGAGGAGGAGGCTGAGCTGGAGGGAGCTGTGGAGTATGGATGCATATTAAATAAGGTTCCTGCTAGGAGCAGTTTATGATGTGCTGCCATCACCTCAGAACCTGAAGCAGTGGGGGGGTGAGGACTCAACTTGTCATCTGTGCTCGGAGGTTGGGATGGTGAAACATATTTTAGTTGGTTGTAAGGTTAGTTTAGCACTGGGTAGGTATACATGGAGGTATAACCAGGTGCTATGGTGCCTGGCTGCGGCCATTGAAGACTGCAGGAGGCAGGTACGGTCGGGACATGAGGTTGAAGGTGCAGTAGTACAGTTCATTAGGGAAGGGGAGGAAGGTAGGAGATACAGAGGTAGGAAGGAGATAGGTGTAGTAAGGGGGATTAGAGACTGGGAGATGCAGGTTGACCTGAGAGGAAGATTAGTGGTGCCCCAGGAAATAGTACAAGCATGAGACCAGATATGGTGCTGTGGTCAGCAAGCCAGCGAGTAGTTTATTTTATAGAACTCACGGTTCTGTGGGAAGGATCGGTGGACGACACTCATGAGAGGAAGAAGCTCAGATATAGCAAACTAGCAGCTGAAGTAGAAGGGCAGGGCTGGAATGCGAAAGTGAGGCCAATTGAGGTAGGATGCCGTTGATTTATAGCCCGACATTATTCCACGAGCTCAGTATCCGGGGGTGAAAGTTGCAACGGGCAGTGAAGGAGTTGTCACAGGCTGCGGAACAAGGAAGTCTCTGGGTCTGGAGTAAGAGGACCAGCGCGGATGGTAGCAGGGCGGCAAAGTGGTGAGTAGGTGGGTGCCAGCGAAGCATTAGCGCGTAGTTGTGATGGCGGTTAGCTATTAGCAGGCGGCGGTGTTGGTGTGGTTAGTTGTTGTGAAGCGTGATGGAGGTAAAGTAGGTGGAGAGGGGCTTCTTCCTCTGAGACGGCGGGTAGAAAGAGCAGTGAGTATGAGGACGCTAAGGTAAAGGATAGGTAATGTGATGAGTGGCGGGGTGACGTGGTGGTGCAGGCAGCAGCTAGGGACGCTTAAGCCGCGGTTGAGCCTTCTGGAGGTGTCGTGGGCCTAACTTGACGAAACACCAACGAAGGAAGGTGCCCACTTGATAACCCCGATGAGATACCACGCCATTGCTGCGCCACGCCGTGTTTGGATTCATAGTTAGTTGGCCCTAGTTTTGATAAGTTAGCCATTGTGTAGCAGCTAGGTAGGTGTGCTGTGGGTTGGCTGTGGGATTGCCGTGGGGGTTAGGACAGGGTACAAGGTTAGATGGGTAATGGGATCCCCTTTATAATCCAAGCTCTTTTATTGGCAATGTGTGTTTAATACGAACCTGCTCATATAGCTGACTTAGGATTCATCTTTTATTATACAGACCACTTTCAATTCATTACTCATCACTCAAGGCTTCTTGTGCAATACGTTTAAATATAAAATGGGCCCTGTCTACTCTATGAAACATAAAAGGGTATTCTTGTTAAAGACTGAACGCTAAAGGTGGCATTCCACTCATTTCTTTCCACATCCTGGTTAAGTTATATGGCCTTCTTAAGTCTACTGCAACTTAGTGAAGCTTGTACTTCCACTGACTTTCTCAAGTTCTGCTGCCACTAAAGGTAGGAATCGGGAATATCTGACAGTAACTACATTTAATCAACGCAGGAACAATGCTCCAGTCCTTTCTTTTTTCAATTTAAAAAAGGAACCAGTGGACTCAGTCTGTGTGGACTCTGCATACTCTCTCTAGTCTGTTAGATTTCCTTTATGTGTTCAGGTTTCCCTCTACAGTTCATGAATTTCAGGCTAATTCATGAGTATTTATAAAAACAGAGGAATTTCACAGAAATAACATCAACTCATCCATCCATCCCTCCATTTTTGTTAAGTTCTAACCCTAAGGTGTACCATGTTGGTTCACGGAATATCCTGGAGACAGAAGACCACAGGCTATGAAACTACCCCTGTATGTAGCACCAGTCCATAACAAACAATAATAACTAATATTACAGTTTTGCCAGCATCACTAAATTTTAAATACACTGCCAGAGAATAGTATACATCGTGCATTATATGAAAACAGAACATTTTTTCTGACATATAAGCAATTTTTCTGCAAAAAACACATCAATCTTTTTCATTAATCTGAAACCATACAGCACGGTAGTCAGCCTTGTGTCTGAATCCCATGGATGTGAACAACTGATAGGATATTTCATTGGAATCCTCAACAAAACAGTAAACAGGATACCCATTCTCTAGGAGATGTTTAGCCATCACAGAGATTAGGGTCTTGGCATAGCCCTTCCGTCTGTGCTCAGGTACCGTACAGAGAAGCCCTATTGCACAAAACTGGTACATCAGTATCCAAGAGACTGGCCTTCCACTTTTGTCCATAACACACCAGCTGGGAAAGTTGTTTATGTAATTTTTTATAGAGTTGTAGCTCATTGCATTCCCTCCATATTTCCAGCTGCTGTTCACCAACTCGGCATGGTCGGCAGTGAGAGGCCCTATCTTGCAATCAGGTGTGCTTGTGAGGAGAAAAAAAAAACACTTTTCAGTCAGATACACTTCGTGGTGTAATTTTGTAATACAGGTCTGCTGATACTGCCATAAACATAATTTGTATGTAATGAAAAGGATAATCAAAAAGGCATCTTTTTTACCACTTTGTGTCTTTGAGATGACTGGCATGTTCTAACATCAGCACATACATGACTCCCTCAGTTTTTGCGGGAACCTCTTGCAAAATGCAAAGTTCTTCCACAGCATCCAAGTGGTTAATGTTAACACCTGAAGAGAAAAGTACAAATGCAAAACTTGAAATTCCCAGTCTAACGGCCAATGGTACATTTCATCCTTATTTTCTAGTAACTACGTGGAGAGGGCTTAGAACAATCACGGACTATAAAGGGAACGGCAGCGGTGTCATAGAAGCATCTGCTCCCCTCGCTGAGGAGCTGAACACCTCCTAGGCACGGTTTGAGAAGAACCACCCATGCCTGGCCATGGACCTGAACCAGGATGTTTGCTCACTGCAGATGTCCAGGGCAGACGTATGTAAATCCTTTAAAAGGATAAACATACACAAAGCTCCTGGACCAGATAACATCCCTGGTAGGGTACTTAAGGCTTGTGCGAACCAGCTGGCGGGTGTGTTCACAAACATCTTCAATCTTTCCCTGCTGCAGTCCGTTGTCCCCACATGTTTCAAGTCAACCATAATTGTTCCCGTACCCAAGAAACCCCGAGTCCTCTGCCTAAATGACTACTGCCCTGTAGCACTTACGTTCATCATCATGAAGTGCTTTGAGCGGTTAGTCAGGTCACACATAGTTGCCTCTCTGCCGGACACACTGGACCTGCTTCAGTTCGCCTACAGGCCAAACAGATCTACTGACAACGCAATTGCCTTCACTCTCCACAAGGCTCTCTCCCACTTGGAACAGAGGAACACGTATGTGCGAATGCTCTTTATTGATTACTTTATTGATTACAGCTCAGCATTCAACACCATTGTGCCCTCTAAGCTGGTCATCAAGCTCAGGAACCTAGGACTTAACCCGACTCTGTGCGGTTGGGTCATGGACTTCCTGACGGGCAGGCCCCAGGTGGTGAGATTGGGGAACACCATCTCCTCGGCGCTGACTCTCAGCACGGGGACCCCCCAGGGCTGCGTGCTTAGCCCCCTGCTGTACTCTCTGTTCACGCACGACTGCGTCGCCTCGCTCAGCTCCAACATCATAGTCAAGTTTGCTGACGACACCACGGTCATCAGCCTGATCACTGACAATGATGAACAGGCCTATAGAGAGGAGGTGAGAACCCTGACCTCATGGTGTCAAGACAATGACCTCCATCTCAATGTCAGCAAAACAAAGGAGCTGATCGTGGATTTCAGGAGACAGCAGGGGAATGGCCATGCGCCCATCTCTATAGCCGGCGCCCCAGTGGAGAGAGAGAACAACTTCAGGTTCCTCGGAGTTAACATTACTGAGGAACTGTCCCGGTCACGGCACACCAGCATCGTCATCAAGATGGCAACACAACGCTTCTTCTTCCTCCATCGGCTGAGGAGGTTCGGCATGGACAACAGGATACTTGTCAACTTCTACGATTGAAAGTATCCTGACTGGCTGTTTCACGGCCTGGTATGGCAGCTGCAGTGTGTCAGACCGTAAAGCTCTGCAAAGAGTGGTCAAGACAGCACAGACCATCACCAGGACTGATCCAGCCCTGCAGGACTTCCACACCCAGCGCTGCAAGAAGAAGGCACTTAATATCCAGAAGGACAGCAGTCACCCCAGCCACAAACCATTCTCCTTGCTCCCATCCGGAAGATGCTTTAGAAGCATTCGGACAAGGACGAAAAGGTTCCGGAACATTTTTCCCCCCACACCGCAAGACTGCTAAACCACTGACCCCTCCCTGGGCAGTGGGAACAGTTGATCGGGGTCTGTCTGTCTGTCTGTCCGTCTACATGCCTGTCCCACCCATTGTGGAAACCCGTCTGTTTCACAAGCATTTTCCTGGTACTTTTTGTTGTAGGTTTAGTCTGTGGTTGTAGGTTTGGTTGCTGTGTGCTGTTGGTTTGGCTGCTGTGTCTTCTCTCCCCCCCCTCCGCCAATCCCCGATGTATATCTTTTTTCCCCACGTACCTATTCCTATTTATTAACCGTTTGTTTACTCTCTTATTTATTATTATTTGTTTTCCTCTACCGACTATCCTGTACCTTACTTACTTATACTTTACATATTTATGTCCATATTTGCACTACTGAGGATGCCCGGAAACAAAACTTTTCATGGGGACAACGCTGCTATGCTGTGCTGTTCACCCATGACAAATAAACCTTTAAATCCTTTGAATCCTTGAACTAATTTATTTCTTTTTTCCCTCAAATTAAAACAAGTGTAGGGTAAGCACACTGCTTAACTACTATAGCATGTTGGTATATGAACCTTGGCACAATGGGATCAAAAGCAAAAGCACTAAGCATTTTGCCCCCAGCTAATAACACAGCAGGGTTGCTCTTATTTTTTTTATAGCCCCAAAGAGCCGGAATTAATACAGCAAACATACAGCAAACATAAAGGATGCAGTAGATTGCTAGTTACAAGCTGGAGTACTGCAGAAAATGTGCATATCAAGGTTCAAGGTTCAAGGGTTTATTTGTCATGGTGGACTAACAGCAGTGTAGCAGTGTTGTGACCATGAAAAGTGTTGCTTCCAAGCATCCTCAGCAAATAAGATACATAAATAAGACATAAGAAATTTAAATTATAAATAATGGAATTAAGACAAATAAATAAGGAATAAAACATAAATATACACAGAAGTTATAGTTATTATTATTATTATTATTATTGTTATTGTTAATTATAACAATAACTTCTATGTAATAAAATGTGATGACAATAATAATAATAATAATAATAATAATAATAATAAAGCCCACAGCATCCATGTGTTAATGTTAACACCTGGAAGAGAAAAGTACAATGCAAAAACTTCTGAAATTCTGTCTAACGGTGCTGCTAATGGTACATTTCATCCTTATTTTCTAGTAACTACGTGGAGAGGGCTTAGAACAATCACGGACTATAAAGGGAACGGCAGCGGTGTCATAGAAGCATCTGCTCCCCTCGCTGAGGAGCTGAACACCTCCTAGGCACGGCTTGAGAAACCACACCCATGCTCAATATGGACCTGAACCAGGATGTTTGCTCACTGCAGATGTCCAGGGCAGACGTATGTAAATCCTTTAAAAGGATAAACATACACAAAGCTCCTGGACCAGATAACATCCCCGAACAGGGTACTAAGTGCCTGTAAGCAACCAGCTGGGCGGTGTGTTCACAAACATCAATCTTTTCCCTCGCTGCAGTCCGTTGTCCCCTGTTACGTTTCTGCTAGTCACCATAATTGTTCCTCACACCCAAGAAAACCCTGTAGTCCCCTGCTCCAAATGATTTATTGCCCTGTAGCACTTACGCTCATCATCAGAAGTGCTGGAGCGTTAGCCAGTCGCCATATTAGTTGCCTCTGTCGGATACCACTGACCTGCTTTAGCCCGCCACAGGCCAAAGCCATCAGATCTACTGACAACGCATCGTTTCACTTCCATGCTGCCTCTTCCCACTTGGAACAGAGGAACACGAGAGGTGCTATCGTTTCTTATTGATTACTTTACGATTACAGCTCAGCATTCAACACCACAGCCCGTGTTGGTCATCAAGCTCAGGAACCTAGGACTCAACCTCGACTTCTGTGTTGGGTCAGTGGACTTCTGATCGGCAGGGCCCAGGTAGAGATTGTAGCCGACTACCCCTCGGCGTCGACTCTCAGCACGACCCCCAGGGTTGTGCAGTTTAGCCCCCCTGCTGCAATTTCTGTTCACGCCACCCATCGCGCCGCCTCGCCGGTTCAATGATCGAGAAGTCAAGTTTGCTGAGGACGACACCACGTCATCAGCTGATCACAATGATGAACAGGCCCGTAGAGCAGGAGGTGAGAACCCTGACCTCATGGTGTCAAGACAATGACCTCCATCTCAATGTCAGCAAAAACAAAGCGAGCGATCGCGGATTTCCCAGGAGACAGCAGGAGATCGGCTATGCGCCCATCTTATAGCCGTAGCGGAGAGAGAGAACAACCAGGTTCCTCGGAGTTAACATTATTGAGGAATCGTCACGCACACCAGCATTTCCACATCAAGATGGTAACACACGCTTCTTCTTCCTCCATCGCCGAGGAGGCTGGATAACAGGATAATGGTCAACTTCTACGATTGAAAGTATCCTGACTGGCTGTTTCCCACGCCCGCATGGCAGCTGCAGTGTGTCAGAATCTGGAAGCTCTGCAAAGACAATGGCATAGCACAGACCATCACCAGGGACTGATCCAGCCCTGCAGGATCTCCACACCCAGCGCTGCAAGAAGAAGGCACTCCTAATATCCAGAAGGACAGCAGCTACCCCCAGCCACAAACCATTCTCCTGTTCTATCCGAAAGATGCTAGAAGCATTCGGACAAGGACGGTAAAGGTTCCGGAACATTTCCGGCCAATCGCAAGACTGCTAACCACTGCATCTCTCTCCCTGGGCAGTGGGAACAGTTGGATCGTACTGTCTGGTCTGTCTGTCCGGGTCCAGCATGCCTGTCCCACCCATTGTGAAACCCTGCCTGTTTCACAAGCATTTTCCCTGGTACTTTGTTGCAGGTTTAGCCCAGGTTGCAGGCTCAGCTGTGTGCTGCTGGTTTCCGGCTGCTGTGTTCTCTCTCCCCCTCCTGGCCAATCCTTCCTGGCGTATATCTTTCCCCACGCACCTTATTCTCATTTATTTAATCCGTTGTTTACTCTCTCTATTTATTATTATTTGTTTTCCTCTACCGACTATCCTGTACCTTACTTATTTATACTGCATATTTATGTCCTGAGCATTTGCACCTGTACTGAGGATGCCTCGAAATAAAACTTTTCATGGGGACAAATGCTGCTATGCTGTGCTGTTCACCCATGACAACAAACCTTTTAAATCCTTGTGATTATATTCTGGAGGGAAAACATCACTTTTGGTGAGAGGCACAGACTAAAGCTGGCCAAGAAAGTGCGTTTTTGTCACAGTTAAGATCCCCGATTCAGCTGCAGCAGAGGAAGTTGCACTCCATGATGGACATTGGCTCACACCCCTAAAATAAACTGATCAACTTGAGCTCTTTTACCCGCCAGGTTATTCAACTTAGGAGCGCTAAGAAGCTCTTCTGGGCCCTTTTTACCAACAGCTGTCGGCCTCCATATTGTCACACTAGGACCTCTCAACTCTCAGACAATATTTATGCTAATGTATTGTTATTTTTAGTTATTTACTTATTTAATAAGTAAATTCCCATCATATTCTGTCTGTTAAATCATTGCAAGCTGTATAACACATTTGCAGAGGGCAGTACACATTAAAGCACGAGTAAAGTAACAGGGACAAAAAAGAGGAAATAAGTGAGCAATATTGCCAGACACAAACGCATTCAACAACAACAACAACAACAGCAATAATAATAATAATAATAATAATAATAATAATAATAATAATAATAATAATAATAGTAATAATAATAAATTTCATTAATTGAACAGTAATTCAATTGAAAAAAATAATTAAATGGCTTTCCAGTTTATCAATGGGGACTGTTCAATACCATGATTAAAAACATGTGCATGCCAAAAAAAAAAAAAACCACCTGTGTGCCAAATTTTGTGTCTTAAAAAGCAAAGCTGTGCATAAAGAACAAACTGGCAGACAAAGAGATTGAGCTTTATAGAGAGAGAGGTACTGCATACACTTGCAACTCAGGAAAAGTACCATGAATGCAAGTGGTATTTAACCTGGATTACTCCAGTAATTTGGCATTATTGTGCAAGTTGTAAAAGCACTGTAAACCAATTTGGAGAAAAGATCTCAGCTAAGTATGTGAATGCATCACATTTATGGTGTCTTGGAGGAGGTATTTACAAATATTACCTTACTTTCCATGTGGCACTTATCAGAAGCTGAACAATGATGCCACTCTATTTTTAACCATTTTTAAATTAACAGTACTTGTCATCTTTGTCTGAAGTTTTTATATACACAATTTTACTCTTAACAAATATAGACTATTTCTTAGTTTTGTCACCTGCCAATAAAGTGAATATATTCCAGTTTATAACAGAAGGGATACTGAGCATCTTCTGCAGGCTTTCTTTGTCCCTTGAGTACAAGCTGTATATGTTGAAATCTCCCTCTCGATCCAGAGAACGCTGTGTGAGGGGAAAAAGATAATGTTGGTGGTAAACAGGGAGCCATGCACCATGAGAATCAGTCAACTATTATTATATTTTTAGAGCTATTATTACATTTACAATGTCCTTACAGAAATGTATAGCAAAAACAAACAGCAAAAATGCAAACACATATAATAAGTGATTATTCACTAAATGATAGTGTGTTTAAAATATATAGTAGAAGGCAATAATAATAATAATAATAATAATAATAATAATAATATCATTTGCCTTTTTTTATCCCAGCCACAGTTGCAGCAGTCCAGACCCTATCTTAGAATCACTGGGTGCTGAGTTATGAAACTACTTACTGTACGGGTCATCAGCTCATCCTAGTGCCACCACGCACACGCGCACAGACACACACACACACACACACACACACACACACACACACACACACTACAGGAAATTTAAAATGACCGATTAACCTGGAAAACATATCTTTGGACTGTGGGGGGGAAACAAGGACACCCAGAGAAAACCCACACAAATATGGGTAGAACATGCAAACTCCACCTGATTCAGATCCACACTCAAATGGCCCAGGCATGCTGCTCGCTGTGCCACTCACTGGGCCACCCAAAATTGTCATTATTATCATCATCATCATCCATCTGTCTATTCATCTATTAATTTTTATGAACCACTTTTCCTGAGCAGAGTCAATCTGAAGACATTAGTGTTATATTATGAAACTGCCCCTGGATGGGATGCCAGTCCGTTGCAGGGTATATTATTGTTGATTTATTTATTCTTTTTTAACATGATATTCCACTGGTACATTAAACATAATTATTGAAATAAGGCTCTTTTGCTTATTACAAACTTACACATTTAAATAGTTTTAAACTACAGGGGGACTACATATCTTCTTCAATAAAACAGACAAAATACATATAAATTACAAATGGGATCTAATGCCAGCTTGTATATCTGCCACAAACAAATGAAATACATGAAAAATTACCAGAGTAGCTCATTTGACTTTGGAAAAGCAGTGTACTATACTGCAAATTTTAGGTTAATTGTAGCTGTGTTACCTGGCATTGCCTAGGTTGAGAAACAGAACACCAGAAAGATCAACATTAATGATACATGATATTTCACCAAACTGTATAACCCTTATACTCTTTGCTGTCAGCGTGTATGCTGTGTGTGGTGTACTTACATTCTGAGTGTGACCCAATGACGTGTGTGTTTCCTAACCTTATTTCAAAGACCAACATACACATTTTCAAGATATTCAAGTGTGTAAATGTATTAAGTGGCCTTTTTGCCACGTATTGAACCTGACTATGCAAAAACCTCACTTTGGGTGAGAAGGCTCTGCCAAATTTTAAATCTGTGGCTTGGAAAACAAATGTTTGCATAAACAACAAACAAAGACTGAATTTTATGCACATCTGTGCCATACTGCAACCCGCAGCAACTAGTCGTACTCATATATTTCTCTGTTGCCAAGTATATGTGCATTTCATACTCAGCTTACACTTCTTTCTACTTTCCAGCAACTTACAGTGTTAAGCTTCTTACAATGATTTACTCATTCATACAGCTGGGGAAAGTTTACTGCAGCAATTTAGGGTAACTACACTGATCAAGGGTACAAGCAGGAAGTATGATTCCAACTTGTGTCCTTCAGGCATAAGACAGCAGCTCCAGTACACTGTTTATTTTATGTGAAAATTTCACAGTGTCCAGTACACTGTTTATTTTATGTGAACATTTTGATTTTTCCATACATTTCCTCATAAATTATATAATGTTTACCACATTTTGACAATGTAAAAGTAATCTTTATAACTATACAACATATTATAATTTAACTATGAAGGACTAGAAACAAAGGTTGGTACCTGTGGTTTTTGTTTGCAGATGATAACCCTGAAGTGTGGCCAAGCATCAGCAATCACCTCCAAATTATGTGATTTGCCTCTGTTGATGTTAAACAAGCAGCCATACACCTTGAAAATCAATAAAATAATGTTAGAGCTACAATATCACGCGCGCACGCACACAGGCAGACACGCGCACGCAGTGGGCAGCTTACAGTGACTAATTAACCTGAAACACATGTCTTTGGACTTTGGGACAAAACCCACACGGACACAAGGAGAACATGCAGACTCCACAGAGACTCAGCTGGGTTCAAACCCACATCTCAACACCTCAGGTGCTGTGAAGCAGCAGCATGATTCACTGAGCAGCAGGTACTTCCCAAGTTTACAAGCTACAATCGTAGGCACGTAGAGCCTGGCAGCTCCATCCCTAGCATCCTTCTCCCGATATATCCAGAATCTCTCCTCTGCACGTTTCCAAACCAACGCAATCCTGCCTCTCTGACTTTGTCCCCAGAGCGTCTAACCTGGGCTGACCCTCTAATATACTCATTTCTAATCCTGTCCATCCTCTTCACACCCAATGCAAATCTTAACATCTTTAACTCTGCCACCTCTAGCTCTGCCTCCTGTCTTTTGGTCAGTGCCACCATCTCCAACCCGTAAAGCATAGCTGGTCTCACTACCATCTTGTAGACCTTCCCTTTCACTCTTGCTGGTACCCTTATATCACAAATCACTCCTGACACTCTTCTCCGCCCACTCCACCCTGCCTGCACTTTCTTTTTCACCTCTCTTCCACACTCCCCGTTACTCTGAACTGTTGATCCCAAGTATTTAAATTCATCCACCTTTGCCAACTCTACTCCCTGCATCCTCACCATTCCTCTGTCCTCCCTCTCATTTATGCACATGTATTCTGTCTTAGTCCTACTGACCTTCATTCCTCTTCTCTCTAGAGCATATCTCTACCTCTCCAGGGTTTCCTCAACCTGCTCCCTACTCTCACTACAGATCACAATGTCATCCGCAAACATCATAGTCCATGGTGACTCCTGTCTGATCTCATCTGTCAACCTGTCTATTACCATTGCAAATAAGAAAGGACTCAAAGCTGATCTTTGATGTAATCCTACCCCCACCTTGAAAGCATCCATCACTCCTAGCACAGACCTCACTACTGTCACACTGTCCTTGTACATATCCTGTACCACTCTTGCATACTTTTCTGGCACACCCGACTTCCTCATACAATACCACAGCTCCTCTCTAGGTACCCTGTCATATGCTTTCTCTAAGTCTACAAAGACACAATGCAACTCCTTCTTACCTTCTCGGTACTTTTCCATCAGCACCCTCAGAGCAAACATCGCATCTGTAGTACTCCTTCTCGGCATGAAGCCATACTGCTGCTCACTAATCGTCTTAAATGTAGCCAACATGACTTTGTTAAAGCTGCTGTCTGAAACACAAATGATATTTTTGTGTCCAGAAGCATCCCCACCTGCAGCAGAGCCTCCCAAAGCTCCCTCTTCTGTCTTCCTCTGGTGAGCACTGTATTCTTTGACCAGTATCTCCTTGCTTCAGTATGCTGCTCTATCTCACTCTGACACCAGTGTAGTACTAACACAAAAACCAAGGAAATTACTTAATTATTTGAAGGTCCACCCTAGCTAACAAGTCTTTTAAGCAAAATTGGAACAAACAACAAGCTTATAAACAGACTGCAAACTACTCCAACACTGAACCAACATAACTCTGAGAGATCAGAATCCCCGACAAGGCAACCCTGTGCCCGGGAGTTCCCACCTATGGTGTACTCTATAGCATAATTTCCCACAATGCAACGCTGGCAGTAAAACAAACACACACACAATGAACAACAGCAACCAATCACAAACAGATTAACACAAAACTACACACAACTGGCACTTACAAAACTATTTACATTCCCGGCTGTGCCGTTACATTATGAATGTGAATATACGCTGTGGTACTTAAGTTTATTATGCAAAGACCAACCGTCCACGTACTGGCGCAGTAAGCAAGATTAAACTGCAATCCTAAAAGACATCCTTGCTGGAAAGGACAGGAAAATGTGCCGAGAGGGAAAAGCTCCCTCACATCTACCTTCAGTGATTCAGGAAATAACGTCTTCAGGACCTCTTCTGCCACTTTCGTGTCGCCTTCGCTCAGCACGTGCATCGTGGATCCTGTTCGAGAGAAAACGGCACAGGTAAGTTTGCTCAAAGACATAAAGTACAACCTCCTCGGACATCATACTGTAATGGAGATGGGCGTGCGTAACGATTAAGTTTGATGTTTCCGGTAGTGGAGACGTCACTAGCAACACAGCAGTGATAAAAACTAAAACTAAATAAACAGTCTGTATAATTTATCTGTGAGTTAAGCAGCCCCTTGCCGTCAAACATGGCTAAGGAGACCGATAAACTTAAAAATATACTTTTGCAAGCACGTCACAAATTAGGTGAACTATTTAATCTCATTTAATGTGGCCTTGACATTGGCGGAGCAAGTTATTTATTATTTATTATTAGTTAGTATGTTATTTGGCGCCGTAGGTGTGGCAGGTCACTCCATACGACACTAACATGGTTTTATTACAAAATACATTTTTATGCAATATCGTAGCACAGTAAAATAAGCGAAGAAAGAGGCATCTATTACACTACTGTAGTACACACAACTGTGCTGTAAACATACGCTCCAATGTAGTACTTTTTTAAAATTCAGCCGTTGTAATCACCTAAAACAATTTGTGGATTCATATAAAAAATACACACTGTTGCAATTTTCGATTTCGAGGTATGGCCGACCTTTTCTGTAACAGGGAGGTACTTACGAGCTTACAATCGCAGCCGCCGCTAGTCAGGGCGCCCCTAGCGTTCGTAGCGGGAATTACTTGTACGTAGTTCGCGCAATGGGCGTGGAGGCACGCGCGTGCGCGAAGACCCCCGGGTGAAGCTGCTGAGCTGGGCGTGATACGGTAGATCGAGTGAAAGTCGCAAAACAGGTAATACAGGTAGCTCATATTTAACTGAATGTACCATGTTTTCATGTGCCAGTCAGTGTTTGGTGCCCAGCAGAAGATGTGTTCACATTTACTCACCCAGAACTGCTCAGTACCTCTAAACATTCAAGAAAGGTCTCAAAACACGTCTCTATCTCCTATCTGCTCCATAAATGTTCACTATGTTAAAAAGGCAAAATTCCCCTTCCATTTAACAGTATTTTAGTTTACTTTTCAATGTTATCCCAGGTGATAAGTTCAAGTCAAAAAAGGAAAAGATGTAAGCATGAATCCCAGTATGCCATATCCCACGTCCTGCACACCACCCTCAGTCATGTGGACAGGAAACAGGGGAACTATGTGCGACTGCTGTTCATCGATTACAGTTCAGCTTTCAACACCATTGTCCCCCGTAGACTGTTCACTAAACTGAATGACTTGGGATTGAACCGCCACCTGTGTGCCTGGGTTCTCAGTTTCCTCACAGGCAGACCACAGGTGGTGAGAGTGGGTAGTTGCACCTCAGGCATCATCACACTCAACACAGGAGCTCCGCAAGGTTGTGTACTTAGCCCTCTGCTCTATGCCCTCTACACTCACGACTGTGTGGCCACGCACGCCTCCAACTCCATCATCAAATTTGCTGACGACACGGTGGTGCTGGGCCTCATCTCCAACAACGATGAGACAGCATACTTAGAGGAGGTGGAAAACTTGGCATCATGGTGCCAGGAGAACTGCCTCCAACTGAATGTCGGCAAAACGAAAGAGATGGTGGTGGACTTTGGTAGGCGCCAGCAGCGGTCCTACACCCCCCTTAAAATCAACGGGACTGCAGTGGAGAGGGTGAGCAGTTACAAATACCTGGGCGTTCATGTCACTGAGGACTTGACATGGACTGTACACATCCGAGCTCAAGCCAGTAGAGCAAAGCAGCGGCTCTACCACCTCCGGCAGCTGAGGAAGCTACAGGTCTCTCCAGCTATCCTTAAGACCTTTTACTCTGGTGCTGTACAAACTGTGCTGACTCAGAACATCATCTCCTGGTTTGGGAACAGCTGTGCTCGGGACATCAAGACACTGCAGAGAGTGATCCGGGCAGCGAAACGCTGCACCAGATCTGATCTACCGTCCCTACATGACATCTATACCAGGAGATGCAGGACCAGAGCGACTAGGATCGTCGGTGACCTGTCTCATCCCAGCAACCATCTATTCATCTTGATGAAATCAGGCAAACGCTACAGAAGCATTATGGCCAGAACGGAGAGGCTAAGGAGGAGCTTCTACCCACAGGCCATAAGACTTCTGAACCCGGACATGACATCACTACCCTCACATAATCTCTGACCACTCCGCTCCAACCCCCCCCCCCCCCCCCACTGTCACTGCCCTTCCAGGGCACCTTAACTGTTCCGTACCATTTTGCCTATTTATTTATTTATTTATTTACTTATTTACTTACTTATTTATCTATTTCATGCTTGTTTCTGTTTCTATTCTTCTTAGTGTTTGGATATGTGTTTGCTTCATTTTCCATTATAGATTGTTCGCACAGTCATCCTGGTTCAGATCGGTGCACATTTCAACACATGGTACACAACCATGTGCTTGACAAATAAACTCTTTTGACTCTTTTTTTTTTTGACAGTACCACCCCACATCTCAGGATACCTCAGGTCAGTCATGTGCTTTACAGGTGCTAAGGAGAGACCGCCGCTGTACTCTGTTACTCCCTGTTATCTGCCTAGAACTCAGTTTAATTAAAATAAAAAAGCAGAAGCTGTCTAACAAGTTAAAAGCATAGTAAAGTCTATTGCAATAAGAACCAGAATGAAACTGAGACCATTCCGATAATATTTATGTGAACCCTACATGAACCCTTCCCAGTCCTCCAATGCTGGCAAAGAAGCAGTCGCCAGTGCTAAGATGTGATGCAGGCACACATTTTTATTTATGCTAATATCTGAATTGGGTGGGGTAAGCAAAATCACAGAAAATCCTATGATAAGAAAAGAATTTAGACACCTATTTCATCTTTGTAAGAAATCAGTAGTTAAGTCAAAGCAGAATCACGGACAGGAACCTTCAGTCACTAAACAGTACACTACCTGTTGTCCAAGACATTGGCTAAAATGTTTTTATATTGTTCTAATTTAAATATTGTTTTATGATCCAGTAACAAGTGATTGAGGATGTGGATGTGGATGGGGATTTGAATGTGCATGGGGTTGGGACTCAAATACCTTGAGGTGTATCGGGACAATTAGGCAAAGTAGTCTATAAGCATTGAGGCCCAGACCTATGTATACCTTTAGAGGAGACACAAGCCCTCAGCAGCAAGCATGTCACTCATGCAGATGTTCCACTGGTCTATGGTAGTGGGTGCTAGACTTCTTGCCATGGAGTATTGGGGAAGTAGCTTTACTGCAGGCAAGTCCAACAGACTGAACAAGCTAACTGAAACTATGTCTCATTCCTGGGGCTTAGGCTGCACTCTCTGGAGAAAATCACCCAGAAATGCACACAAAACACCATGGCTAGGAGGACAACATTTCCAAGACCGTCATCCACTTTCCTTCTCTTCCCAAGACAAACAGTACAATACATCTCTTAGAAGACATTTATAAACTTTAGACCATGAGTTAACTTGGTGTCCATGTTAAACATGCACTGAACAGGGTGCTGACACTCTTCCGGTGCCGACCTCCTGCACACTGGAGGGACCAACAGAAATGAAAGGAGAGGAAACTGTGGAACCACTGAGGTGGACTAACACAGGAACTACAGTCTGTTCAGTATCCCTGGCTTTGATTTGCTGTAAATGAAACAGATCCAGTTACATAAACGGAAAGAAAACAGCTGAAGGAAAAAAACCTGCCACATTCACTGAGAAAAGTTGTGTGCATTTCAGCTTGGGGAGCCAGCTGATTAAAATGTTTTATTCACATTAGGAAGGAAACCCCACCAAGAAAAGCTAATCTTGATCTAGAGCACTGCTGTAACTAAAAATGATATTAGTTACTGATATTTTCTCGAGTTGAGTGGTACTTTACAGAGTGGAAAATCTCAGATAATAACTGTTCAGAGAAAGCATAATG
The DNA here is from genome assembly GCA_018136845.1 of Heterotis niloticus. Taxonomy (NCBI): domain Eukaryota; kingdom Metazoa; phylum Chordata; class Actinopteri; order Osteoglossiformes; family Osteoglossidae; genus Heterotis; species Heterotis niloticus. Next base: position 17,793,866 of record CM030900.1, read on the forward strand.
TGATAATAAAATGTCCTTTCTTCTAATCACAACAGATATATAAACATTATAAACACTCCATCTGTGCTTAGCTTTAAATGTACACGGTATCTGCAGCCCCACCCTATCCTTCAGATAATCTTCAATCTCCCATCAACACGCTAACTGGCTGGTGTATGTTTGTGTGTAATTTTGCATTCTCTGTGAAATCTACACACAGCTGCTCATGTACTGGGTGCCAGCAGCTGTGAATCTGGCAACAGACTTAGACTAAGCAGTAAACCTCACCTGCATGTCAAAGTCAAAAGAGTTTATTTGTTGGGCAGAGTTCACATTACAAAGCAAGATGTATTCAATGTACACCAGTTTCTGAACTGTTATTCATTGATTTGCATCTCTGCGGAAAGTCTCAAATCACTGATTAGTTTTGGATAAACTGGAAGCCTATTAGTTGTGTGTCCTTTATTACTTTCAAGGTTTTTCATTTGTATTATATTTTTAACATTTACTACGGCTTTGTATCATCCTCTGTTATCTGTTTCGAGTTGTTTCCTTTAGTGTTGCTCCGTGTGTATTTTTTCACGTTCGCAATAATTGAGTAAGTAAATAAATAAATAATCAGCGACGTCGTATACGTCACTTCCTTGTTTGTAAAATGCAACGGGAGTTTTTTTGGCCCCTCCCTATTGGGCCGCCAGGGTCACGTGAGAAGGAAGCCGTGGCCAACCAGCCGCAGCTCGCCAGACGCACGGCGTCTACGCTGGGAAACGGTATTTTTCGTTGACATTTTTATTCTTGTATTGTTCTGGGTTTTATGTGTTTATTTTGCGCATAGTTTATAGTATTTTACTTTATATATTCATATAGCTTCTTCGTATTGTCTTATTGTTGCACCTTTAAGATTTAAACGCACGGTAAGCGTTAGTGTGTGACCGTGCAGTATGAATAACCGCAGGGCCCTTGTGGTCTGGAGCCTATAGCGGAGCTCCAGAACAGCCTGGACTTTTCATTCCAGAGCGTTAAATAGAGAGAAACATACATACAGGAAGGATACATATTATAGCGACTGCCGGTCTGGGCTTGGGTGGAGAAATGTGGACGTGACGCTGATCTCCATAATGATCCATCTTCTTTTATAGAACACAGGACAACAGGTGAGGGTAGCAGGCAGGCAGGGCAGTGGAACAGCCGCTTTTTTAGCACCCACACTAAAGCTGGTGAACCGCCCCATCCCCCAGCTTAGAACACAAGAACCGGGCGAAGCCTGACAGCACAACACACGGTCCTGTGTACGGTTGGGCACCAATTAACTATTTGTAAACGTAATACCGACTCCTACCAATAGGGGGTGTCCCGCTTACCCGTAGCGCCCGACGCCGCTATATGAATTTACTAAATAAATCCACTTCTCATAAACAAGATTTAGAGGCCGTAAACAGAAAATGTGCGGTGTAGTGCCAGTATATGCAGTTCTGTACAGGACAACTGGGTTGGAAAGGCAGAGAGATGGATTAAAGATGATGTCTTTCTCAAAAATGCATTTGTAGCATTTATGAATCGTTTAATTTATTATTTTCCATTGCTTTGTAAGAGTGTCGGATTTGAGTATGTGAGATTTACTATGCATATAGAATGTTCTGGAAAACAGTATGCAGAATGACTAGGATCTCCTGTCCCTTTTAGGTTACTGCTATTCTTTCTGTGTGTGAAGTCTAAATATATTTTGCCCATACAAATACTTTTTTGGAAATGCTATATGACACATGCAAATAAACAATGAACAATCAGTGTGATCAAAGTGATGAACTTTCCAATACAGAACACTCGGAAGCCTTTGGATGTTGTTGCCAAGCTGCAGTTTCAAAAGGACATGCGTGAGGAGTAGCACTGAATATGTTACCTCAGCTGACACAGGTGTTCTTTTTTCTTTCCTTTAGGTGGGGGCTTGGCCAGATGGCTTCTTGTGCTACACTTCTGCACACAGCTGTGGTGATCTTATTCCTGATGGGCGTCCATCCTAAATCTGTTAGTCCTACTGACCACGATGTGCTCCAAGCTGCACATTATGCCATCAGTCTGCACAACCAGATAAAAAACTACACCTATGCCTTCAAAGTCATTGCAGTCAAGCTAGCAGACATGCAGGTAAATGAGCTAAAACAACCTGCTGCCTTGTACTCTGTACAGAATATCACAGCAAATTTAGTAAGAGTTGGATAATGCAGTCAATTCTGTTGTTTGTCTCTATTTCCTCCTTGTGGCAGTCACATGCTCCTTGCTTCTGTGGCCAGGTTGTCAAATTATGTAAAGTTTTTTTTGCACATGTAACCAAATTAGCATATCAAAACTGAGAAAGGAAATAGCACTTTCGATGATACCTCCAGTTTGACAGACTTGTCAAAGCAGATCCTTGGAGGCTAATCCAGCGTGGCTAGTTTTGGCTTCCCTTGACCACATGCCATTTCATGATGTGATCTTCAGAGTAGAACAGCCAGAGAGATAGTGCAAATATGTTTTAGGTGTTTTTTGATGATACACATGCCATGGTTAGTATTAACAAATTTAGTTGGAGTAGCAGCCAAGGGTGGGGATATATAAATTGTAGCTTGCCACTTCAAATCTTTGGAGGAGCCCTGGTGTTGTGCCTTTGAAAATGCAATTTAACTTTTAAAGGTTAATAATTTATATGAGTAAAATGTTTAGATTGCTTAATATAAGGATAATTTCACACTTTTGTGTGAAAATTAGCCGTATACTACCAATGCTATTTTTTATGACCCTTAGATTTTTCCTCCTGCCCGAGTGATGTACAGCTTGACAGTGCAAGTAGGGCAAACTATGTGTGAGAATACACCTGGCATTGATCTGCTGCACTGTGAGCTGGACAATTCTTTCAAGGCCCAGGTAAGCATACAGGTTGTTAGAGAATTCCCATAGAGAATTCCCATGAAAGTCCATTTGCAAAACCAGAAAAACTATTGACAGAAGTAACTGTGTGAATTTGATAATTGTGAATATATCAGAACCTTGTTTTTTGCTACTCAATTTTTTTTTTAGCTACTATTGCATTTTGTACGTTTAGACTTTAAGGTATGTGTTTGTTGTTTCAAAGTAAACGTAAGCATTATCAAATCAAAGGTTATATTCTGGCCACTGTTTTACTCAGATATTACTGTATTTGCAGACGATGACTTGTGATTTTGTTGTGCTAACGGTACCATACACCAGTGTGCCCAGACGTCTTCTGGAGGACCAGTGTGACTGACCGCACGTGTGGACCTCAGCTTCATTAAACAGCAGTTTGAAAAGTATCACTTCACAGATCAGTAACTAATGCCTGTCATGCTGCAGAACACTATAGTCCTAGAAATATTTTTCTTCTGAGAGGTTTTACAATTACTACCTGTTTATTTTTTTTACAGATATTGTATTAAAACCTACAAATTTATATCCATTATTTTTAGGATTTTTTGTGATGTTTGTGATATGTTAGAAGTTTTTTAGCCTTCTTTTAGAACATAACTTATTGTAACACTGATGTTTATGGCTACATAATAAATGATCCTGCAAGATTATTTTTCATGATTTAAAATTTTATCTGTTGATTTGGACATAAACTGCTATATTTTAATAACTAAATAGCCTGCTGAAAGGAGTGTGTACAGGGGCCAGCCAGCACAGTATGTTTAAATACAGCAAAGTGGTTTATAGCAGTTTATGCTTGTAAAAAACAGATTTTTGTGTTACAGTGCAAAATGATAAGGTTTTTGGCAAGAATTACTACAGTAAAAATAGTTACACTTACTCTTCACATAACAGTCCCATATCATGAAATATTGCTATAGTTTAAAGATACATCCTAGGATGCACTGGGACACATCATCAGTGATGTTTCCTGAGGTCATCGGGTGTTTCGGGTCTCACAACATCAGACACCCTCTCTCAGGTGACCCAGCCAGGGTGTGAGGGACCGAGTCGGCAGGCACAAGGAATCACAGGTTAATTGTTAGAAAAAAATAATTTATTCCAAAAGACACTTATCATGTCAGCAAAGAATAAAATTGGGCCCATAAAAAGGTCAACAGAACATAATACCCAAACCAACTGTGCATAACTCAAATCAACTAGACATACAACTGACTCCACAAACACTCAAACAACAGGGCTTAAATAATGGCTGATCAGATCATTCACATACAACTGCATACGATAGGGGAACACCAGAACTATACAAACACAAATAAAACAACAAAACACTACACACCGATTGGTTAACTAAATCATATACATAACAAAATCCAGCAGAATCAAAATACTACTAATAAAAACATAGATCAGGAAATCAAACCAAGTAAACGTCTACACCAATATCCACTCCCCCATGCTGCCGCAAAGGTTTATCTGCCCTGGATCCACTTCCTGCTTTCCAAGGCCCAATTTCCTTCTTCCAATCCTCCGTGCGGACTAGTATCTGGATAGGCCAATCCCCGGAGACCACCAACCCAAAACAATTTCCATTCAGACCCCAAACAAATTCAAACCAAACATCTCACCACCCAAACTCTCCAAAGCAAATCAACACAAATAAAAATTCAAACAAAAATCTGTGGGTGCTGGAGCAGCCATCACACAGGGTTTATCAGGCCCTGGCTTGTGTCCCAGCAGCACTAACCCATGGTTCAGACCTCCTGATCCAAATTCCTCTACATGCCCTCTCTGCAGCCTCAACGATGGACTTTATGGCTCTTCTTTTAGTATCTCCTGGGATGCCAAGCAGGGTGAAGACCTTGTATAGTGAACGGCCAGCAAAGCCTCTATACCCCACCTCAACAGGCTCACAATGAGCGTTCCAGCCGCTCTTCCGGCACTGCTCCACCAGCTCCTGGTACTTGGACCACTTGCGCTCATTCGCCTCTTCCATCTGGTCCTCCCAGGGGACTGTCAGCTCCACTATGAGCACCTGCCTTGAGGAGGCAGATGTTAACACCATGTCTGGCCTCAAGGAAGTTGATGTCACATGTTCCAGGAACTTCAGCTGCCTGCCCAAGTCTACCTGAATCTTCCAGTCCAGCGCTGAGGTGACCAAGCTAGCTGCTGCTCTGGGCTGTGGCTGCGGGTGCTCTCCCACCCTAACAAAGGTGATGTTCCTCTGGCTGTGGATGACCCTGTTGTTAGCCATGGCTTTAGAGATGGCCTCTGCCATTGCCTTGAGCACCTGATCATTTCGCCAGCGGTAGCAGCCCTCACTCAGGGCTCTTGTACAGCTACTGAGGATATGCTCCAGTGAGCCCTTTCCAGTACAGAGAGGACATGCTGGAGAGTCACTCTTGCCCCAGATGTGTAGATTTGCTGGGCTAGGTAGGACATCATACACGGATTGGCCCATGAACTTAATGCTCTGTGGTTCTGCCTGCTAGGTGTCACCCCAGGTTATCTTCCTCTCCATCACCCCCTCCCACCTTGTCCAGGCTCCCTGCTGATGCATGCCCACCATCCTACTAGTTTGCTCCTCATCCACACCTGCCCGCACCTCCTCCAGGACTAGATGGCATCTATCCTTGCTAGAGGCCTTTTGTAACGAGGTTGAGGGATTAAATACTTTTGGAAATACATATAGTTTTGCATACAGTGTATTATAATAATTATTATTATTATTATTATTATTATTATTAGTAGTAGTAGTAGTAGTAGTAGTAGTAGTAATTTACCAGATGATTAATTCAAAGCAATGTATGGCATTATTTATACAGCTGGGGGCAGCTATGATACTCTTGGATGTTTAGACGCAGGTGTTCAGCGTTAATAACGGTAGATACTGGTGTTTTTTTGTTTCTTTTTGCAATTTTTTGTACAATCCTAGAATGTAGTACTTCTCTTTACTACAAATTATCTGAAATTTTTCTATCATGCTTTTAAGAAATTAAACAGTATATATTTGAAGCAGCAGCCTAGACTATAAACATCAATAACAGCGGTTTAAGACCGCACATGTATTGGAAAACTACAGATCCCACAATGCATCGGTGCCCTTTTCGTCTCGTGGAAATAATATCCGGAAACGTGGAGAATATGAAGCCCGTGAAGGTGGTCATTGTTCCTGGAAACGGGGCTGGAGATGTAGAGCGCTGTAACTGGTATGGATGGGCTAAAAAGCAGATCGACAGGGTAAAGGCAATCAAATACTTTCATTGATTTGTCACATTAACTTTTAAAACATTTAGCTTGTTTGCTTCGAATGTAACTTGCAATGTGTCCAAGATAATGAAGAATCACAGATGTTGTAATAAGTGTTTCAAACTTTAAATGAAAGCAGAGTAAAATAAACGGGCTTCTACAATGTGTGTATCTGTCAGATTGCAGGCGTTACCTGCTTGCTCAGAAACATGCCTGACCCAGGTGAGTTCGTGGTCTCTGCGGCGACCCCATCCTAGCGTCAGTGCTGTAGCTACACTCGGTGTAGATTTGTTTGATGCCATATGTTTGTGTGTGTGCTCCCAGTGACAGCGAAGGAAAGCATCTGGCTGCCCTTCATGGAGAGGGTGCTGCACTGTGACGACAGGACTGTGGTCATCGGGCACAGCTCAGGGGCCGTAGCAGCCATGAGGTGCTGGTCAGCTGCCCATGGCCCTACACACACACATACATACATACATACATACATACATAAAAACAGTTCCACTGTTTTGGACCTTGCCAGTGACATTCTCAGTTGGGCTCTGTCATTCAGGTATGCAGAGACGCACAGGTTGTATGCAGTTGTGCTGGTTGGGGCCTACACCTCAGACCTTGGTGATGACAATGAAAGAGAGAGTGGTGAGTTGTCTCTGTTCCTCCATGCTTAACCATCAAAATCTACAGAATGAAGTGTGTCAGTTAATACATTTAAAAAGAAGCAGTTAAGGAGGTACAGTGCCAAACTGTATAAATGGATAAGACTGGAACTAGAAACTTGTAGCTTGTAGCATTCTGGCTGATGTACCCCCATGCACCCCTTTCTTCCTTGACTCCATTCAGGTTACTTCAGTCGACCATGGGAGTGGAAGAAGATCCAGGGCAACTGTCAGCACATTGTGCAGTTTGGTTCCATGGATGACCCCTTCTTGCCCTGGAGTGAGCAGCAGCTGGTGGCGGACAGCCTGCAAGCTCACCTACACAAGTTCACTGACCGTGGACATTTCCAGAACACTCAGTTCCCTGAGCTCATCAGTGTTGTGCAGGAACTTTTGCTGGCAGAGTGAATAGGCTTTTATGAATGAATAAAAAGCTGTACAAGGCTGTCATTCTACTTTTTATTTCAAACCTCAACACACAAAAATATGACAAAGCACATATTTTGGCTTTCACAAGTCCTGCTGCCACCTCAACTGGTATGTTTTCAATGAACCACCTTAATCTTATGTGAAAATAAGATGCAAGACAATGAGTGTTTAGCACTGGATCCTCACAATAATGCTGATTTTAGAGATACTGATTATGGTAAAGATTAACTTGTGACTCCAGATGACCACCTCTATGGTACGAGTGTGAGAGATGGTCTGGTATTAGTCTATTACTCTGCTTGCTGAGAAGCTCTAGATCACACAAAAGTCCAGCAAAATTGGACCAAAACCTGGTACTCTACAACAAAAATTAGTTTTGTAATTGTATTATGTAGAAAATATTGTAATCAAGACATAAATCTGCCAAATGCATACAGTTGAAATTTTACACATAATAGTACCAGCAGATATGAAAATTTTCTTTACAGGCTATAACCATGAAATGAACATTAATATTATTTAACAATGCAACCATTTGTTTTCCAGCTTCTAGTAGAGTACAAAAATCGTGTGAATTCCTCTGCATGGAGAAAATAAGACAAAACGAGCAAGACAATAATAAATAATTTCATAGTTCCACAATTTTCTATAAGAAAAATGTATAACCATCAAACTGTTTTCTGCTGTTCTTTAGCTTTCTCACTGATCATTTCCAAAACGATGACTAGAATTCAAGCCACTCTGCCATGTACACACAGTTGGACGGTGAAATCTCACCCCCTTCATGGCAGTCGTCAAACACCTAAAACATGAAGCAAAAAGTGAGCTCAGACTTCCTCATTGTCTGTACTCTGCACCATCAGGAAGGACACACAGAGAAAAAGCAGCCTCTCTGATACTGCTGATACCGTCAAGCTGTTCACAGTCATACTTAAAAGTATGGCTATGCATTAAAAGTTAAATGCTTTCCAAAAAATGCATTCTGTAATTTATATACTATGCACTCAGTGCGTGTGCACACACTTTTTGCAAAATAATTTCATGAAGTAATCCAACTGTGACAATGTGTATAAACTGCCTTTATCAATGAACAACACAAAACACAACTGCTAAGCAGAATTTCCAAATGTTCTGTTTGTTTATGGTCCCGGACCTGAACATCACGCACTCTAACCGCATGTGGCAGACTGTGTAAATGACAATCTGGACAACTAATAATAATCTTCAGTACAGCAGGTAAAAAAACAATGTTGGGAGACTTAACAGGGAATGAGTGTATGGGTTTCATTTTTTCTTGCACCAATGGATCGATCTTGAGGTAAATAAAGAGTGTGCTAGCCTTCAGTCAACCACAAGGTAGGTAGCATTACTGCCTCACAGCACCTGGACTGTGGGGGCACAATTTCAAATCTGGCTCAGAATGTGTAGGGCTTTCATGTCTCCCTCATGTTTGTAATACAAAGACATGGATGAAAGCAATACCCCCCCCAAGAACCAAATCCTTAAATGTACAAAGGTACACAACTCTCATATAGTTTAGAGAAAAGAAAACAGAATACACACTGGTTAGGAAACTTACAGGACAAAGGCCACAAGGAGTCTTGACCAGGCCTGTTGGCTGAATGATGGGATTGACCCCTCTGTAGAGCTTCATGTGACCATCAACACTGCCCACAGTGCCTTCCTTAGCCACAATGATGGTCATTTCCACCTTGCCATCGTAGATCAGTGTGTTCAGGATGGTTTCAATGTCCTCCATGGAAAGCTCAACCTGTCATGTATTACTGTTGCTGTTCAGTCATATCTTAAACTTTACCTCCATTTCAATATTAGAACACTTTTTTTTGGATATAGCCTATAAAAATAATACAATACACACAAATCTCAGATGATCAGTAAGCTAGATAAACTCTTATCAGTACGGTTTATTTCAGGGAGTCTGTGGCTTCATTTGTCAAGAGTCCCAGGTCATGTAAATTTTGTTTTGATCTCAGACACTGAATTTGGCTTCCATCAGGGTAAATTTAAAAGTAACTTAAGAAGATACAGAACAGCCACACACCCCTGCACAACTATGCTATACACAAAGACAAGCACTTTGGCCCCAAATTAATGGTGTTTGATGGCCAGCCAAAGTGCGAGGTGTTGCTGGCCAGGCCATTTGGCTCACCTTGCTAATGCCCAATTCACAGATATACTTCCACACTTCATGTGATGTGGCAAAAGAGCTGTTCCTTTGCACCATTGGGCTCTGCTTGCTGTCCCGTGCTGCCTCAGCCTGGGGGTACAGAAAGGCTAACAGGTCACTCCTAGCCTCCATCTTCATCTGACTACACACCATATTTATAAATACAGTAACAGTTTTGAACAACTTTCTTTCCCTAGTGTTGACAAACCCAGACAGTACAGCTTTATGGCATTTTAATTTAACTACCATTATATCCCCTGAACATAAACACAAACAATTATGTTCATAAGAAGGTATGCAAATTAGAAAACAGGTAGAAAGAGATTAATTGAAATGAATGTATAAGGTTAAAATGTAGAGCAATTAACCAACATTTAGATATTGCAATACAGCTTGTAGTGCTTGGGCCTCCAGAGTTGTAGGTTCGGAGTTGGAGCAGGGTTTCATACAGGTTCTCCAGCTCCAGTCTCTTCCCACAGTCCAAAAACATTTCAGGCAGATTAGTGACTCTAAATTTTCCATAGTATGGACAGTGATTAATAATGAAAACATGAATTTCACTAATGTTCAGCTCCTTTGCATTTAAGCCATCTAATGGAGGTCAGTATTAGCCAGCAACTGCACAATCTATCTGTGATGACAGCACAAGGTGTACTATCTCTATATGTATAAAGCTTAATCTGTTTGTTCTTTATGCACAACTTTGTATTTCAAGCCACAAACATAAAATTTGGCAACCTGAGGTTTTTTTTTTAAATAATCAAACACATGAACCTGGTACTACACACATTAGTGACATATGCCTCCAGGCAGTTCCAAACTAAACTCAGACATCAGAATGAGGACACACACAGTTTACAGCTAATTTGTCTGGATGAGGACAGACAGCCTACTACACTGATACACACTAGGGATGGTTGGGAGGGGTGCTTAAGGGAAGGACCCAAAGAACTGGAAACAGTGAGGGGAGACTGGGGTGGTACACAGGAGGAAGGAGCCAAACTGATGGGGAAGGAAAAGAAGTTATACATGACTTGATGACATAACACAGGAAATGAGACAAGGGAACACAAGGGTGACAACCTGATGGCTGAATTTATTTTACAATGTACTGAAAAGTTATATTTATTAAAAGTTGCTTTAATATGAACTATGTGTCTCATTCACAACAAAACTGGCAAAAAGGGTGGATCTGATTTCTCGTGTAAGCATGAATATAATGACTTTTTCAAAACTTCACACAACACAGCAGCAGTCTATATGGACTAAACTGTGAATCATGTTTCACTGCGTTATCACAAAATGCATTTAATACTCATAATTTAAATTAAAAAAAATAAATAAATTAAAAAAATAATAAATAAATAAATCAAAGACTTCTCAAACAGCCACCAGGAAAACGATGCATCTCCAGCCCATTTTGCATGTTTTCAGAACTGTTAAATTTAAAATCTAACATAAAACACAGCTGAAATGGACAGCAATTTGCAACATTTCTACAGTAAAAACACATTAAAAATTAAAAAAAAAAAAAAAAGAGCCAATTCCACTTTTAGCTAAAGATGTACCAGATGTTTCAGTTACCGTTTTATTACAATCTCTGCAAAAGGGGACATCTTAGGAATTATTTTTTAATGTAAACATGGTCAGGAGAGGGAGACAAATGTGCATATGAGGTGGAACACAACTGAAAGAAAAGTCACTTTCAACTGAGTTTTTTTCTACATAAACTGCGAATGCGGCCACACAGTACAGAGTGCCTCTTTTTATTCATCAATAACATCTAAGAGACGCTAAGAGCCCATCCTACTTCTCTTCCCATCTTACTCTCTATTTCCAAACCCCAGAGAAATCCTTTCTTCTTATGGAAGTGGAAGGTTTACAACCACTGTCCTCATGATCAGATGTGCCTGTAGAATGCAATGAATACTGGATGCAGGACTTATGTGCAAAAGATTGCCAGGGATGCATCAGGCAGGCAAGGGAGTCTTTCCCAGCTGTTTCACCTAATTTTACGTGTGTGTGTGTGTGTGTGTGTGTGTGTGTGTGAGCGTGTGTATTACAGAACTGGCATTACTTAATTGCATTTCATGTATTTGTAATTACTCTGTGTAAAAAAAAAAAAAAAAAAAAGACACAAATAAAACATACTGCAGTAATCTGGATTCATTCCTGAAAAATATACTATAGTACACTCCATACAATAAGGAGGTACCAGCACTGTTTGCAATGAAATGTTGGTTTATGCGAGAGGAAAAAAGAAACCGTGTGTATAGAAAGGAATCACCCCCCCATCAAAATATTCACATTTTGTTGCTTTGCAGCCTGAAATGAAGACACACACAAAAAAATTCTCCAGCTGTATTTACTCAATGCAACTTATAACGGCCAAGAGAAAGATATAATAGTAACAGTTCAGAAGTAAATAAATAAATAAACAGAATCACTAAGATGGTTAAAGGATCACTTCCCCCTCCTAAAAAAATACTTATAAACTCAATCAGGTGTAACTAATCACCTTCTCCATTGCACACCAAGCTAATTGGCTTCCACCTGTGATCAACTGTAATCATTCTGTTAAGTTCAGTATTAAAAAAAAAAAACTCCTAAAGCATTCCAGTGCTTGGAAGTGCAACTGAAAGCAAACAATCAACTATGGGTGGCAAGGCACTGTCAAAAGATCTCAGGGATAAAGTTATAGACAAGCACAAGTCAGGAGATGGATTAAAAAAATTCAAAGGCTTTATCAATCCCTAGGAGCATGGTGAAGTCCATAATCAATAAGTGGAAAGTGTTTGGTACTACTAGGACCTTTCCCGGATCAGGCCATCCCTCCAAATTGGATGGAAGTGCGAGGAGAAAATTGGTCAGAGAGGCTAGCAAGTGGCCTATGGGAACTTTGAAGCAGTTACAGGAATTTCTGGCAAAGAGTGGTCATTGTGTGTATGTGACAACAATATTACAAATGCTCCACAAATGTGGTTTGTATGGTAGGGTTGCAAGAAAAAAAAGCCACTCCTCAAGAAAGACCACATTAAGTCTTGATTGAGATTTGCTAAAATGCACCTTGAAGATTCTGAGACCAAATGGAAAAAGCTGTTATGGTCAGATGAGACCAAAATTGAACTATTTGGCCTCAACGCCAAATGGTATATCTGGTGGAAAGCCAATACAGTTTACCATCCAAAGAACACCATAGCTACAGTAAAGCATGAAGGTGGCAGCATCCTGTTGTGGGGATGTTTTTCCACAGCAGGGACTGGGAGACTTGTCAAGATACAAGGAAAATGGATGGGGCAAAATACCTTCAAATTCTTGAGGAAAACCTACTGCCCTCTGCCAGAAAGTTGTCAATAGGAAGAAGGTTCACCTTCCAACATGACAATGATCTGAAGCACCCAGCAAAGCTGACCACACAGTGGCTGAAGGAGAAAAAGGTGGCCTAGTCAGAGCCCAGACTTAAACCCTATTGAAAATCTATGGCATGAATTGATTGCGGTCCACCAACAGTCACAGTCCAATTTGACTGAGCTTGAACAGTTCTGTAAAGAAGACTAGGCAAATATTGCACAGTCTAGATGTGCAAAGTTGGTAGAGAAGTATTCCAGCAGGCTGTAATCAAAGCAAAAGGTATTTTCACAAAGTACTGACACAGGGGGGTGATCCTTTAACCATCTCAGTGATTCTGGTTTTTATTTTTTTTTTTAAACTGTTGCTATTATATCTTTCACTTGGCTGATATAAGTTGCATTGAGTAAATACAGCTGGAGATTTTTTTTGTGTGTGTCTTCATTTCAGGCTGCAAAGCAACAAAATGTGAATATTTTGAAGGGGGTGATTCTTTTCTAAACACACTGTAATTCTAAAAGAAAAAGGTACGTCTTGTTATGGTGTACCTGATGTTAACGTTGTTATGAGTGATTGTTCTTGTTGGGAGAGAACTTTTGCTGTTAATGAAAAATGATCTGATTCTGAGACATATATAAAGTGTTTTGTTTAACTTCATCATCCATGTGATATTAACTATTGTGCCAAGCTGTATGTTTATAGAGAACTGTGTGAAGAAGTGTGAAAAAAGGAAATTGAGAAATTTGTATAATCAGTTGTAAAAAACTAACACCACGACAAATGGCACAGTAGCACAGAAGTTAGAACTGATGCCCTCTGGCACCAGGGCTGAGCTTGTATGCATTGTTTTAAACCTGGCTCAGTTTCCATGGAGTTCACGTTTCCTCATCTTCATATAGGTTCTGTGGGTGTTATAGTTTCCTCCCACAGCCCAAAGACATGCATTTCAAATTAAGCGGTTTGTCAGATTGTGAATGAAATCCAGCCGCAAGTGGATGCACAATCTAGTGCATTTCTTTGTGCCGGTCCCAAGCCCGGACAAATGGAGAGGGTTGTATCAGGAAGGGCATCTGGTGTAAAAATTTGCCAAACCAAATATGCGGACAAAAATAGAAATTTCCATACCGGATCGGTCGAGCCCCGGGTTAACAACGACCGCCACCAGCACTGCTAGCCGACAGGGTGCTGGCGGAAATTGGGCTACTGTTGGCCAAAGAAGGAGAAGAGGAGGAAGGCATGTCCAGAGGAAGAAGGAGAGGAGGAAGGTTAAAAGAGTGGACGTGAGGGTAGGAACTTTGAATGTTGGTAGTATGACTGGTAAAGGGAGAGAGCTTGCTGATATGATGGAGAGAAGGAAGGTTGATATATTGTGTGTGCAAGAGACCAAATGGAACGGGAGTAAGGCTAGGTGCATCGGAGGGGGGTTTAAACTGTTTTACCATGGTGTGGATGGGAGGAGAAACAGGGTAGGGGTTATCCTGAAGGAACAGTATGTCAAAAGTGTCTTGGAGGTGAAGAGAGTGTTTGACAGAGTGATGGTTATGAAACTGGAAATTGATGGTGTGATGATGAATGTTGTTAGTGCAAATGCCCCGCAAATTGGGTGTGAGATGGATGAGAAAGAAGAATTCTGGAGTGATATGAATGAAGTGGTAAAGAGTGTACCTGAGGGAGACAGAGTGGTGATTGGAGCAGATTTCAATGGGCATGTTGGTGAAGGGAACAGAGGAGATGAGGAGGTGATGGGTAGGTATGATGTCAAGGAGAGGAACGCAGAAGGTCAGATGGTTGTGGATTTTGCAAAAAGGATGGACATGGCTGTGGTATACACGTATTTTAAGAAGAGGGAGAAACACAGGGTGACATACAAGAGTGGAGGAAGATGCACACAGGTGGATTATATCTTATGCAGGAGGGCCAGACTGAAGGAGATTGTAGACTGCAAAGTGGTGGCAGGGGAAAGCGTAGTTAGGCAGCATAGGGTGGTGGTTTGTAGGATGACACTGGAGATCAAAAAGAGAAGGAGAGTGAGGGCAGAACCAAGGATCAAATGGTGGAAGTTGAAAAAGGAAAACTATAAGGTGGAGTTCAGGGAGGAATTAAGACAGGCATTGGGAGGCAGTGAAAAGTTACCAGTGAGCTGGGCATCTACAGCAGAAGTGATGAGGGAGACAGTCAGAAAGGTGCTTGGTGTCTGGACAGTGGAAGGAGGACAAGGAAACCTGGTGGTGGAATGAGGAAGTACAGGAGAGTATACAGAGGAAGAGGCTGGCGAAGAAGAAGTGGGATAGACAGAGAGAGATGAAGAATGTAGACAGGAGTACAAGGAGATGAGGCGTAGGGCGAAGAGAGAGGTGGCAAAGGCTAAAGAAAAGGCGTATGGTGAATTGTATAAGAGGTTGGACACTAAGGAGGGAGAAAAGGACCTGTACTGATTAGCTAGGCAGAGGGACCGAGCTGGGAAAGATGTGCAGCAGGTTAGGGTGATAAAGGATAGTGATGGAAACATACTCACAAGCGAGGAGAGTGTGTTGAGCAGATGGAAAGAGTACTTTGAGGGGCTGATGAATGAAGAGAATGAGAGAGAGAGAAGGTTGGATGATGTAGGGATTATGAATAGGGGAGTGCAATGGATTAGCAAGGAGGAAATTAGGACAGGTATGAAGAGGATGAAGAATGGAAAGGTTGTTGGCCCAGATAACATACCTGTGGAAGCATGGACGTGTTTAGGAGAGATGGCAGTGGAGTTTTTAACCAGATTGTTTAATGTAATCTTGGAAAGTGAGACGATGCCTGAGGAGTGGAGAAGAAGTGTACTGGTACCAATTTTTAAGAATAAGGGTGATGTGCAGAGCTGTAGTAACTACAGAGGGATAAAACTGATCAGCCATAGCATGAAGTTATGGGAAAGAGTAGTGAAAGCTAGGTTAAGAAGGGAGGTGATGATTAGTGAGCAGCAGTATGGCTTCATGCCAAGAAGGAGTACTACAGATGCAATGTTTGCTCTGAGGGTGCTGATGGAAAAGTCCCGAGAAGGTAAGAAGGAGTTGCATTGTTTCTTCGTGGACTTAGAGAAAGCATATGACAGGGTACCTAGAGAGGAGCTGTGGTATTGTATGAGGAAGTCGGGTGTGCCAGAGAAGTATGTAAGAGTGGTACAGGATATGTACAAGGACAGCGTGACAGTGGTGAGGTCTGCGGTAGGAGTGACGGATGCTTTCAAGGTGGGGGTAGGATTACATCAAGGATCAGCTTTGAGTCCTTTCTTATTTGCAATGGTAATGGACAGGTTGACAGATGAGATCAGACAGGAGTCACCGTGGACTATGATGTTTGCGGATGACATTGTGATCTGTAGTGAGAGTAGGGAGCAGGTTGAGGAAACCCTGGAGAGGTAGAGATATGCTCTAGAGAGAAGAGGAATGAAGGTCAGTAGGACCAAGACAGAATACATGTGCATAAATGAGAGGGAGGACAGAGGAATGGTGAGGATGCAGGGAATAGAGTTAGCGAAGGTAAATGAATTTAAATACTTGGGATCAACAGTTCAGAGTAATGGGGAGTATGGAAGAGAGGTGAAGAAGAGAGTGCAGGCAGGTGGAGTGGGTGGAGAAGAGTGTCAGGAGTGATTTGTGATAGAAGGGTACCAGCATGAGTGAAGGGGAAGGGCTACAAGATGGTAGTGAGACCAGCTATGCTTTACGGGTTGGAGATGGTGGCACTAACCAAAAGACAGGAGGCAGAGCTAGAGGTGGCAGAGTTAAAGATGTTAAGATTTGCATTGGGTGTGAAGAGGATGGACAAGATTAGAAATGAGTATATTAGAGGGTCAGCCCAGGTTAGACGGTTTGGAGACAAAGTCAGAGAGGTGAGATTGCGTTGGTTTGGACATGTGCAGAGGAGAGATTCTGGATATATCGGGAGAAGGATGCTAGGGATGGAGCTGCCAGGCAAGAGGAAGAGAGGAAGGCCTAAGAGGAGATTTATGGATGTGGTGGAGGACATGCAGGTGGTGGGTGCGACGGAGAAAGATGCAGAGGACAGGAAGAAGTGGAAACAATTGATTCGCTGTGGTGATCCCTAATGGGAGCGGCCGAAAGAAGAAGTCTGCAGATTGTGAATGACTGTGGCTGCTCTACCACTGGCTGATGGCCTGTCCCTGTTTAACCCTGCATTGTGTTTTGTATTTCTGGGTTAGGTTACTAACTTCTGTATCCCTGGATTAGGAAAATGTTTATTTATAAGGAATAAATAAGATGCAGTCAGACAGCTTCTGTGCATTCTCCAATCACAGCACTGAAGCTTAAACCCTCACAGACTTTCCTTCTTGGTCCATTTTCCCCACATTACAAAGCTAAGGACATGAACTATGATAGGACAGGACTAAAGCTCTTCTGACAGCAAAGTGTGACTATGGACATTATCAAGTCACAGTTTCAGTGGAGTTATATGAGAAGGAGTATGTGTTCAATACTGTCTTGTTAGTTTTCTTACCTTGCTTTGCAGGAACTTGAAGCACTGTTGATTTAAAACCTCCACAAACTCAGATTCAAAGTCCTGATCACTGTACCATGCACCTCCAGTCACTGAGCGGTCCGGCTGAACATTGTAGAGCATGTACACCTTCTTCTTAGAAGCCTATGAAAAGAAATGGAAGAAGCACATGTTAAATTGTGACCTTTTCTATCTTAATTTAACAACTGTTGAAAATGTTTTCCACATTTCAAATAAGCCAAGCTACATATTACCAGAAGGAATAAACTAAGGATGGCAGTAAAGTCCATAACATGTGACTATAATCAAAGGCACGTCTTTTTTTATTGAAGGCAAATGTCTAAAAAAACCTAATATGTAGAAAACATTTTCCAGGAGTGCCACCTACAAAAGGGATACAATTTATTTAAAAAAAAAACAAAAAAAAAAAAACCTACTTTCTACTTTGAGATATATAAAGGCAACTACAGAAATGCAAGTCTTTGACTCATGAGTTTTCGAGTATATGAGGGAAATTATTTAACACCCTGTATCACGTTAAAACCAATTATAAGACTGCTTTTTGCATTTATGAGTAACAAGCGTCAAGCTTGGGTAAATTTTCCACATTTATTCAAGTAATAAAACCAAAATGGCCCAGAAACGCTTCTCTGGAATTGCACTCCCTTTCACTAAAGTTACTCTCTTGAAGCAATACTTTCATATCACATGGACGACTTCCAAGATTTCAATTAGTAGCCGAATTCCAGGAAGACATTATGCAAGTAGGGGGATACCATTTCAGTTTTTATTATTCTAGCTTCAGGGGTCTAATTTCTATTAATTATATTACTAATAATAATAAAAACATTGTTACAAAATTTGCAGCTTGGTGATATAAAAAATAAAAATGACAAAAACAAGGAAAATAAGTAAATTTAAAGAAATCAGAAAATAAAAAAATAAATATTCACAAAAGATAGCATAACAACATAAAAACGAACTTTATAATACCAGTTAAAATATTAATTAAAATATTTAAAAAGTACATTTTAAGCTGCATTCTAAGGTATCGGTAGAGCTTTCTAATATACAGTGGGATTTTTGCCAATGCAGAGTAACAGAATGGTGGCTCCCCAATCATCTGGGGTGTAACTTCTAGAAGATGTAGCAAGTTTGCATTTGAAGAGCTGAGATCACAGCTTGGAGTATACACTTAAAAGCATTTTGTAAGGTGCTCTGGCAAGCTTTTTCTGCAATATTGATAAGATGGTAATAAGCATCCTTTATGATATTAATATGAGGAGAAAACAGTAACACCTTCCACAAAAATACAGTTAAAATGTTATTTTGTAAATAAAACATTAGATGAGGGACCTAATTGAATATAAAGGATAGAAAAGACAACACATTAAACGACTGTTCATGAAATTAGCATTGAGACTTACAGCTACAGATTTTACAGCTTTGATGAGCTTCTTGCTCTCAAGATTCTTCAGAATTTTATTAATCTCCGTCAGAGGGAGGTTACTCTTGTAACGGATATCTCTGCTCCAGATTCCTAAACAGAAATGTAAAGGGGATGGCAAATTTCACAAACATTTTCAGTGATAGTGGCAAAGGCAAGTTGCTCAGAACAGCATATCCATGGAGATGGACACTCACCTTTGTTTCCCGCATCCTCTATTATTTGATAAACTAACTTCTCTTGGTTGTCAGACCCCTTCATTTTACTTAGGACAAAAACAATAGTGGATTATAACACTTGGGATGCATTTACTTGCAAATAAATTGCAGGATTTTTACAATACAAGAACAATTAAAAAGAACAGTTACAGTAAAACTGTAAAATTGTAGGTTACAGTACAAGAATAATAAAATTTCCATTTTCAAAAATTCACATTATTTACATTCAGATATTTTTCATATGTTCATATGTTGCACTGTATTCCAGTGAATATCTTTCAACATGGTGTGACTGTTTACCTGGCTGCTTGTGTGTCTTTCAGCCTATAAAGAAGCCCAGCATTGCTTCTCAGCAGATCAAGCTGACCCTGTTTAAGGCATATTTAACACATGATGCTGTTTTAGTAATATAATAGTTTTAATGCCATTTGTACAATTAAGCAGGAACAAAGCAATGATTCTCACTATGACAGGTGACTCCTTTATGCAATTAAATTTACAATTTTACTTATTAGAACAGCTGGATATTCTTCCACATAAATTTAAAATCACTACAAGGACTGCACAAAGGAGTGACCCCATTTTAAAAGCAAATGTTCAGTTCCCCAAGACTTAGACTGGAACCTTTCTGATTACATGTCCTTACATGTCCTGCTCTGGTCGTTCCATCCTGATGTCTCAACAATGTATGACTATGTACAGACAGTCAGACTCACCACAGAAAGTAACCTGTTGATGGCCATGGCCCTCTGCTGAGCCTCCACATGAGGCATGTCATTCTGGATCACCTGGTCTGTTATTCCATGGGGAAACTGCTGACAAAGCTCCTTGATCCTTTCTCAATACGAACAAACACACAGTAATCACCATGGATTTGTCAGCTAACAGCCCCCAATGTACCACCTATACATGCTATATATTCTACATTTTGAAATATATATTTTTCAAAACACACCAGGCAAATTACATCCCAATTAAACACTGGTTGGAGGAATGTCATTTCAGAACACACCACTTATCAGAATTTTGTTTTCAATGAGCTAGAACAGCCAAATACCATGTCTGGTGCTGTCAGCAAAGAACATTAAAGTGTATCTCCATTGAGTATGGGAACATCAAAACTGGAGACCATGCTGCTCTCTCTCCCATCACTGTAACATTTTATGATAACAGACTCAAGTATATTCATTGGAAGATACCGTTTGTGGTGCCCTTCCTGGCTCAGCAGGTAGCACTCATGCCTTACAACCGATGGAATCTGGTTTAGAATCCCTCTCATTTTTTTTGTGGAGTTTTTACTTTATCCCCCTGTTTGGTGGTTTTCCCCTGGGAGCTCTTGTTTCCCCCCATAAATTAAATATCTTTTAGGTCAGTTACTGACAGCTTCCCTTGAAGAGAGGAAAATAGTTGCCTTGTCAGATGAATACAGATTCTTGTTACGTCGTGCTAATATAAGAACCAGAATATGTTGCAAGGAACACAAGTCCATTGAGCCATCATGATAGGTGTGAACAGTACAGGTTGGTTGCAGCAGTGTGATGGGGTTGGTGAATGTTTTCATACAACACAAAGGCCCTGATACCCACTGTAGAACATCTGAACACCACAATGCACCTGAACATTTTTGCTGACAAAGTTCATCCCTTCATGGTTACACTTCCCACATGATGATTCATAATGTGATAATCCAGTCAATGTCACTGAATGGTTCCAAGGAGACAACAAGCTGTCACTGCTTCAGCGTCCTGCACAGTTCCAACACCTCACCCTAACTGAGCTTGGGATGAGGTGAAAAGTGCTGTTCGCCTCAAGACTCTGCAGTCGTCCAGTTTGTAGCAATTAGACATGGTACAACATTCCTGCACGACACGATTTCTTGCTGTTCTGAAGGCTGTTCTGAAGAGGCGCACCGCGCTACTATACACATGTACCTAATAAACTAGCGTATGTTACATTACCCAAGAACATCGGTACCAAGTTAGGTGAGGACATCTGACACAGAACTAGACAGGCACAGAACTAGAAGCTTAGTTCTTCAGTTTGTCCGCCATACGGGTACCTGTTTTCGATGTCCACAAGATCTGTAGACTCTTGTTTCACTTTCACTTCTGCCATATTTCAAAATTAAAGTAAAAAAAAAACAATAGAGCAATAGCTCCCCACATACAACTACAGACACAGCGTGTAAGGTACACGCTCACTGTATCCGCAGATCAGTTCCGTCGCCACTGGAGTGCGCACCGGGGGTCCTTCTAACGGAGGAAGGAAGTAGCTTTAGTAGGCCACATCGTGCCTGACCGAAAAGGTTCTATTACTATATTTTATGAGGACATATATAAATTATAAACGCTACGAAGTTTGAGCAGTGTATAATAGTTGGCATCTATATTTATATTGACGTATCAGATGTTTTAAAGTTAGTAATTTTATTTTAAAAGTTAATGCGTAACCTTGAACCATATAATATGCAATACAAGTAAAATAGGCAGTGCTAAACTCGCTAAAGTGTTTGTGAAAACAAAAGCCTGTTTTGTTAGGATTATGTTTTAAAGCAAACAATATAATGAAGGTAAAATGGGACTGTGAAATTAGGCGTTTATGGGGCAAAGCTATACTTAATCAACATCATGGTTGGGGTGGGGGCTGCAGCGGTTGCCATGGTGCGGCTTCAACCAATGGGGAAAATGTTTACTGCTTGCACCCGCGTCGATGGGAACCATACTTAACACTGGTAATATGTACAGCATTATAAAAGAATGTAATTATTCGATTTTTCGCCACGATGAACTAAGATTCATTGCGAGGTTTTAAGCGCCTTGACTATATACAAGGTAGTTATCTGACCGGTGTCTTTTGAAAGCATTTATTTTATGTATTGGAGAGGAAGAAAATACTCATGTAAAAGATAAATGCGAAGTGTAGTACAAGGGCAATCATCGTATTTACTGTAACTTCTTTGTAAAATATTCAAAACACTTTAAATATATCATTTGACATATGCATAAGTAAAATGACATAACTTGTCGCGTTACGGGTAAACCCCGTCTTGCCCATTCAATTCGTTACCGAAAACGCTGCGCAAATCAAAATTGTGTACACCGCGATCCTCGTTTACATTATTGTAATTGTAAAAATTAATAATGTGATCCCAGGTCATTCATAACCCCAAAAAACTTTTCCAAATATTACCAAAACACTGTTAAACACCTAGCAGCACGAGCAGCACAACACTGCGCTTACGCACACACTATTGAATTCACTTCTGTTGTACGTAGCTTTCTAGCCTTATTGCCTTCTTTCTTTTCATTTTTTCCCCCAAACTTTCCCATTTGGTGGATTTATAAGATTAAAATGGAAACTGCATAAACACATAGGAGACAACTATAGTGATACAAGAAGGATATTGGCCAACTATGGCCTTTACATCTTGTCATACTGCACAGTGCTGCATCTCAAGGTGTTGTGGGACAGAAATGAGCTACTTGCACAATATGTGATCTTTGAATTTCTCGATCCCTTGTACACCTGGAATTTACGTTAACAGATTAGCTGCATAACAAAAATTATGCATACTGGGGATATACCTGTGTTTTTTTCTGACTGTGTCATATGGTTCTCAGCAATATATTGCCAGGGATTAACCTTTTTTCCTTTGTTGTCTATTTTTTGTAGCACTCTGGTGAGTGAAATTGCGCTAAACATGACTGCAGGCTCCATTGCTGTACCACAAATCATACCTATTCGAGCACCCCTGCCTGGGAAAATCAAGCACCGTGTAAACACTACAACACCTGTAGAAATTAAGTCAGGTAGGATCGGAAGATGCGTTCAATAAAGAAATTAACTGTGCCTTAACAACAACAACAGGGTTAAAATGCATGCAATTTATTTGTATTTTGTTAGATACCCCAGATGTCACCATTTACTACACACTGGATGGCAGTAGGCCTGAGGCTATGAATAGATCTGGGCCTGGAGAGAACAGCATCCTGGAGTACAAGGAACCCATATACCTACCAAAAGGAAAAGTGTCTGTAAAAGCTGTAGCCATTACTAGGTGGGTGTTTAAATGACTAAATTACGAGGGGAAGACACCAGACTACTTTGATACTGTTATATTCTAAAAAATCATTTTCAAGCATTGCTTTGCACTTTGGATCTTTGACTGATTTCAGTATAATGATAACTTTTAGAAAATTCATTACAATTACTGCAGTTGCTACTCTTAAAAAAATGTTTGTATAAAATGTTCCAGTGATGGGAGGGAGAGCAGCATAGTCTCCAAGTTATTTTTGGTAGACTATGTTCCACCAAATGAACCCCTAACCACAAAGGATGGTAAAGAAAAGATTGTTGAGGATTATGCACAGAATCTTTACAAACAGGTGAGATGGCACTGAACATTGTCAGCTTTATAATATTGATAAAACTTTTTGTTGTATTAGTTCTTTGTTATTTTTCTTTGTAAATAAAATCTTTGTAAAAAATCTTTGTACATTTCAGCAGGGGAACCTTGAAGGAAAAGTTCAGTTTTTAAATACAGCAAAAGGAGTAGAAAATCTTTGGGAAGACACTTTACAAGATCATCATGGTATAGTCTGCAATCTATGAATTTGCCCAGTTTACTGAATTGTTTTATGTAATCTTGTTTTTTAAATGCACTTTCTAAGAAGGTCTCCCTTCTAAAGGATTTCTTTAAGAATTGAACTTCTCTTCCGTAGCAATGAAGACTAAAGGCAGTGACTCACACACGTCTCCCAAAACCCCATTTTTCCATAAAAATGTGGGGCCACAGTCTTCCAACCAATGGACTCAGGTATATTCAGTGGAGCATATAGTATTGTCTGTAGGTTATGTGGTAGCCCAGCAGGTAGAGTTAGTGCCTCACAACTGCTAGTTGGTTTTTGAAGCCCACTTTACTTTTTCCCTCTAGTAGTATAATAAGTTTCCTCTGGAAGCTCTGGTTTTCAACTTATGATGGGTTTATCAGAAAGTAACCCCATCGTAAGACAGGGACCATTTGTACAAATGATGATCTATCTTTCTGCAAACTACCCTTTGCTCCACTGTATTTTTTGTGAATCCATTTCTCCCATGGTGAACATCTGCTGAAGTTTCTACCTACTCTTTTGTTGCATACTCTGCATGGCCACTTGCCCAATTCATTTTACACACAGCTTATCATTTTACACACACTGCCTTCATCATCTTCATTTTCCCTGCATTCTTTTTTAATCCCATTTTGTCCATCCTTCCACATACAAAATCTTCACTTTCAGTTTATCCTTTCATCTTCACTTTCAGTTCATTAGTTCATCCTTCATATTGTCCATCAGGAATAATGCATCCAACAGCTGGACATCCAGTGACAAAACTTTCTGCTTTAGTTGTAACTCCAAATGGCAGAAACTACTGATAAGGAATGAATGAATGGATGAATGATGAATACTGAATGATGTTTATTTTGACATGAAAATACTTCACGTCCAAATTTCCATTGCTAGAACCCACAAGCGGAGGAATTTCCTGGGAAAAGCTTAACAAGCATCCAGATCTCAAGGATCCAACAGGAAACAGATTTCCTGAGGTAAATGTACAAAAGGAGCTGATTCAGTTTGAGGTCTGCAGCATTTCTGTCCATTTGTAACATAATTGTTGGTCTATAGTCCAGCAGCAAAACCTCATCATGCAGTAGTTTTTGTGACCTCAGAGAATAACTTGATGGGGAAAGAGCTGCTGATCGTGACTCTCTGTGATTTGTAGGTGTGCTCAGTGCTTGTCCCTTCGGCCTTCAGATCCCTTTGCCCGTTTCTGCCTTCAGTGTGGTGCCCTGGTACCCCCCATACCAGGCCAGCGTTCACCCCCTACAGAGGGAGCACAGGTAACACATAGAGGTCATCGCAGTCCTCAGAAACTAGTTTTGTTCTCACTCCCCAACAATTTAAACAATGCCTTACTTTCCACAAGTGGAAAAAAGGTCAGTAGTTGTGCTTTGATCCACAGACTGGGCCATGTGCTTGCTGTAAAGCGACAGTGCCTGTGAACACCCCCTTCTGCGTGGTCTGTGAAGCACCTATGACCTCTCAACTCCTAAGGCTTCAAGTGAGACATCAGCTTAAGTATCTACTACATATAAGCAAATGTCCAGATGGTTAAAAAGTATTTCTTTCAAAGCAGAATTTCATTAACTGGAGTCTTATTGAACACTTGTAGAAATACGGCAGGATGCAAACTTGCTTGATGAAATTTTGGCAGATGGGTAGTACTCTTGTCACCAAGAAACATAACAAAATGTGTAAATATGTGTAGTAAAATGCACACAACACATGGCTTTGGAATCTAAGTGAATCTAATTGTTTAAAAACTGATCATGTATTTAGTTGTTTTTGCATGGTTGTTAGAAAAAATATTGCAGACTAATGTGGAAGATAAAATGATCAACCCACTTAGGACACAATCAGTCAGCAAAGCAACCCCAAACCAGCAGCACTGCTTTTTGTCACGTTGATACCATGGGTGACACCTCGTGATTGAGTGTCTCCCCAATTGGCTTTGCTTGTCATGTTTTATTATACTCATACATATTAGTAACGTTCCCCTTTTACACCTCTCAGGACTTAACATTCTTGCATGCTGTTCCAGGCCTTGTCCATCTGGAACAAACTGCTAAAACAGACTGAATGCATTAACCACATGGTGTACAAGGTTACTCACTCATCTGACTCATGCAGACACTTAGGCTCTGCACGCAGGCACACAGTTTGCTGGACACAACTCGTATTCTTCAAACATACAATAAATGAGGAATTATTGGAATTAATTTGGAATTACACTGTAAAAGTTAAAATTACAACTATAAATCAAGTATAAATCACAAGTTATAATCAAAAGTATAAAAGATAAAGTATAAAAGTATAAAGTAGGGAGTATAAAAGTATAATGAAAAGTTAAAAAGACACAATCACAAATGATCACAAATAATAAATCACAAATAAAAGAATTAAAATCACTTTCCACACTAATTACAGATATTTAAATCGGAGTTTCAATTTGTAGATCTCTTATTCTTCCTAACATTGCATGGTCTTGGGTGGAGTAAAATTTCTCAGTTTCAACTGATTATAGTGTTGTGGGACTCTGCTGTAAGAATGGGTGAGAGTACACTCAAAAGTAGTATTTTTTTTTCCCCATAAAGCCACAGTTAGACTCTATCTATCTATCTATCTATCTATCTATCTATCTATCTATCTATCTATCTATCTATCTATCTATCTACTGTTTCTTTTGTTACTTATTTATTTCTATGTCTTATGTGTGTTCAGCTGCTATATGGTAAATTCCTTGCAGGGATTAAAGAAGCCCTGTCCTATCCTATGTTCATGTCCTATTTTCACAGCCATACCTTGTCCTCATAAAGGATTGATTAAAAATTACTGAAATGATTGGAAAGTGATTAAAATCAATTGAATGCCTTCAAAAAATATTTTTCTGCAACTAACCAGTTTTTAAAGTAATCTTCACAGTTTGTTCTTGGTCTTACCAACGTGTCCCTCAGGTCAAAAGCCATTGTGGCTGAATAGTATATTTGTGAACATGTTCAGCTTCTTTTGAGTCACTCTAATTTGTTGTCTCTGTTTCTTAGGACAAGGTGATCTGTCAGTCATGTGGGACAGGTAACCCTGCACACATTGACATCTGCGTTACTTGTGAGACGAAACTACCAGAGCTGCCAACTGTAAGAGTGCAAGAAACGAATTTCTCGAGAAAAATAACACAAAGACAAGAGTTTAAATGACTGGAATTGAATTCAGATTCAGGTTCTTCATGCCTTGGTTAAAACACTGGTCTTTTGTAGGCTGTGCTGAGCACCCAGACAGCCCTGGCTGTGTCCAGAGGGCACAGCAAGATGGTCTCCTGCTGCAAGTGCAACAGAGTCAATAGCTCAGATGCACGCTTCTGTGACTGGTGTGGAGCGAAGGTGTGCACAAGGCCTTCTCACTGGAGATTCTTTACAGTCCAGTTGCCATTACTGTAGTTGATTTGAAGTCATTATTTATATAATGGTTGTTTTCATTACATGTGGCTCCAGTCAGACAGTTTATACAGACACTGGCAAAGGGTGAGATGGCTTGTGTAAAGAGAATGTCTGTGAAACTATTTTTGGAGAACCTTTAACATACAGAGCACATGTTGGTTGTCATGTGTTCTTCCTCATGTTTCTGTAGGTCATCCCTTTAGGCAACTATCTGATGTGTCCTCGCTGTGGAGCGACCGGTCACCCATACGCAAACTTCTGTGGCTGCTGTGGAATTTTTCTGGAAGGCCCCCCGAGATTAGACAGTAAAATCGTCACAGTGTGGGAAGAAAACCAGGTATGTCACTCTGCCTTTATCACTGATTTACCATTTAGGTGAATAGTGTAATGTATAAATTTGGTCTGACGGTACTTACAATGAAGCCCTGCAATAATGTGCCCCATGATAAGAAAAATTTAGATAAAACATGACTGGTGATTGGGTCCCATCTCCCTGGTCCCTTTCCAGTTACCAAGATCAACTTCTGATGGTGACCAATGTACCAGATTAACTAAAGATGATGTACAGTTACCTTTTTGTAAAGCTTCTCTGGGTGTTATCAGTGTTGTGTTATTTGTGTTGCTATTAGGAGCTTTGGCTGCTGTATGTATGGGAATAGTTGTGTCTAACCTTTGTTGGGAGTTACAAGATGACTGTTGACCCGCTCTGCATTCAGTATTTGAGAACTTTTCTCTGATGCCCAGGGCTTAAACATACTTCAGAGAAGAAAAGCTTATATTCCTATTGTCCGGCCTGCTGAGCCCTCCTTTCATAATTGTCATACCGTTGATGGTTCGGTAGAATTGGGTTGTTACAGTGTTATTGCTCTTTCAGTATTAATAAATATATTTTTCATGTGCACATTTTAATTAATGAAAATAAATAAACAAAACATTTATTTCCCTTCTCCTTTCATGCAGTAGCTGGGTTTTTTATTAACCCAGCAATGACGTGACCCTGCATTTTACACTGTTGAATTTTTTGGACCCCACTTATATGGCGGGGTTTACTGTGTATGTATATGGGTGATTATTAATAGCATAATTAAATGTGGCACAAAATGAGAAATACAATGCCCACTGTGCCATAATAACAATGGGAATGTTTCTTTCCGGACTTCTCAAGATGGGTACGTCCCACTCAGACGGCACCATGGGGAACCTTGACTCACTTCATCCAGGGGCTGTCACTCCAAAAACAACTTTGGTAGATCAGCACACACAAACAGTTGGCTTTTTTTTCCCATCGAGCACAAAACTTCAGAGGATGAGTGAACAGATCACACAGGAAACAGCAAAACAGGGACAGATGAGAGACCGCAGGCCTCTGCTGTCTGCCATCAGCCCAGGCAGGGGTAAGACAATACTTGTTTACACGATTACTGTCTTTAAGAAAGATTTTTTAAATTGTTTTCTGAAAATTTTAGTACTCATAAAGACTGGAGATTATGCAGGTGATATTTTTCTGTTTTGTTATTCAAGTAGACATTTAAATAGTAAAACATTCTGAAACCTGCAGACCTCTCTCAAATTCAGGATCTGGAATCTGACACCTGTTGTAAAGGTACAACTGTTTACAGTGATGTGAGAAAACACACACACACACACACACACACACACACACACACACACACACATACACACACACACACACATACTCTAATTCATCACCAGTTCACACAAAGACAGGAAATAGGTTATGGCTTCTTCAAGTCCAATGCAAGCTTTAATCATTTGCAAATTATCAATCCTAGAGGTGTACTCACTTTTTCCTCCCCAGGAAACTGCATTTTGTTTAATTTCATAGGATTTTGTTCAGTTAAGCATTTGCAGAATAGATTTCTTGTGTTGCATGGTAAATTTCATTACTACCTTAATTAATTTATAACTTTGAATGAAAATCAGATGTGTTTTTTTTTAAATGCAACAATAATATACGTACAAGTATGAATCTGTATATCTATAAAGCTCAGTTTCTGTCAGTTTATTGTTGTTGGACTGCTTGTTTACATAATATAGCTTTATATAATGTGTTTATACGATTACCTTTTCACTTTCTGACCTATGCAGTGCCAGGTAACTCAGGCACTCTATACTGTATACGTACATTTACAACACTTTCCAGATGCTGTGCTTTATTCTTCCACATGTCTCTATCCGTTATGAAGTGTATTTTTAGATTTGCTTTCATTTCAGTTTATTTCTTTTTTTTGTATTTTTAATAAGTGAAGATGGTCTCACTTCATTATGCCTTCACAAGTGAGTAACCTCATTGACTGTCTGTCTGTCTGTTGGTTATCTTTCATCTTCTGCCAGGTTATTGGAGGAAACAGCTTGATCACATCTGTGCTCATCTGCGAAGCTATACTCTAAATAACACAGAGTTCAGGGCTTTAATTGGGGAACCACGTATGGGAAAGGTGAGACTTGGTTAGCCTTAAAGGAACAATAAACATTATATATATGGGGAATTTTGATGTGGACCCCCTATTCAGCCAAATCTTCTTTTGGCTGGGAGTAAATATTATATATAATGTATCATACTCTATGTAAGCTTTAAATATCATTTCAGTTTTTGCAATTTTAATGATATATATAAATGAATACATTTCTTGTCATGTTTGACGATTGTTTTCTACAGATAATTTCATCAGTTGTACAGGAAGACAGCAATGAAGTCAGTCTGCGGATAAATTTTGCATCAGCTAGCTCTGAAAGACAGGTTTTTATAAGATTTTGTTATTTATGACATAAGATTGTTTTGTAGCTGTTTAAATAACATCAGCCGGTGGATTGTATTATATCAGGGAGGCTTCAAGGAAAAGCTCTTGGATCTGTCTGAAAACCAATTCTTGACCAGCATGATAGATGAGGACAGGAAAGGTCTGTCAGGCAGGCAGACCAGCTTCAGTGAACAGAAAAGGTATCTGCTAAAGTTCAGTGAAACACTTTAATATGTGTCCAGTACATTTGTTTAGGCACTCAGCCCTATGTTGTGTTGTTGTGTCCAGAGGTAAGCAAGTACATGTCTTTTTGTTTGGTACCTTCTTCAGGAGCAAGATGAACATCAAGAAGAACAATATCTTCCAAAATGAGAAGAATCCTCCAGTAAGTTACTTTGCTACTTGTTTTTGACTGTTGTTTTGGGGTTCGGATTCAGACAACGTTCTTCCTTTATTTTGCAATAATCAAATGTTTTTGTATGATATGCAAATGTATATTGTGAGTTGAAGCCTAGAGTTACGTGGCCTAGGGCAGATGAGAAGGCAATGTGGCAGACAATTAATGAGGATTTTTTTAGGTGTTTTAGAGAGATTGAAAGGGAATGCAGAGGCTAATTTAGAGAAGATCTGTAAGGTTATTTATCAGTAAGGTGTAGATAGGTTTGGGATAGAAGGGTACAGGTCCAGCAGGGGGTAAACTTGAGGAGGCAGAAGAAGATTGTTAGGTTAGTGGGAGAGAGGAAACAGTTAAAAAAAACAGTGGAGAAGGGCTAGAGTAGGAAATACAAGGAATAGAGGTGTTGCAGGAAGAAATTAGAAGTAGACAGAGTGCACAGCACTTAAGGAGAAAGAGGAAGAGGAAAGAGAGAACCAGGGCTGCTTTTTATAAGGATTCATTTAGGTTTGTGAAAGGCTTGTTTAGTCAGGAAAGGAAGGGGCAGCTAAAGGTATCTAAACAAGATTTGTAAGGGTATGTAAAGAGCACATATTCAAGTGCTGGAGAAGATGAGGAGAGGACCTTCCTATTAGACATACCACTGCTAAGGGAATTAGAGCATAGGATAGATGTTAGACCACCAAAGAGGCGTGAGGTTCAGGTAGTAGCAAGGCATGCAAAGGCCTCATCTGCTCCAGGGTTGAATGGGGTCCCCTATTGGGTATATAAATGTACGCCTGATGTACTTAGGTTTTTGTGGAGGCTCTTTAGAGTTGTGTGGAAGAAGCAGGGGATTCCATGGGTCTGGCATAGGGTAGGGGTGATATTTATTTTAAAAGTGAAGGAGTCTGTAGAGATAGAGCAGTTTAGGCCAATATGTTTGTTAAACGTGGAAGGTAAGATATTCTTTAGTGCAGTGGCACAGAGATTGTCTGATTATCTGAAGAAAAACAGACATCGATACAATGAAGGCAGGAGTACCAGGTTTCTCAGGATGCTTAGAGCATACTAGTGCATTATGGCATCAGATTCAAGAAACTAAGCATGAGAAAAAAGACTTGCATGTGGTGTTTTTAGATTTAGCAAATGCCTTTGGCTCTGTGCCACATAGTCTTATCTGAAGCGAGTTTGACTTTTTTAGAGTTCCAAGCCAGATAGTGAAAGAAGGGGAGGGAGGTGTGGAGTATGGACACATATCAGATAAGGTTTCTCCTAGGAGCTATTATGATATTCTACCATCACCACAGAACCTGAAGCAGTGGGTTGGTGAGGACCCAGCCTGTCCTCTGCATTTGGAGGTAGGGACAGTAAAACATGTAGGCTCCATCCAGGCTCCTCTTCAACTTTATTTCTTTGTAATTTTATTGGTACTAACTCTAAACAATAACGTTATATTTTCGAATACCATCATCACCTTCGACAGACAGACTTTAATCAATATCGGTACCACAACAACAGTACATTTCACCCCCAAGCAAAGTTCAGTGGACACGGCAACCTCGCTGGACTACTCTTTGTTCAGTCTACCTGGCATACCTGGTAAACGGCGCCGGAGGAGGAAGCGGGGGAAAAGAGCTGGCGTTCTGGTCAGGCTGAGACGATGTGCAAACCGCCCCCCTCTTCCTAGTGTTCTTCTAGTGAATGTTCAGTCACTGGACAACAAGCTAGATGAACTGAGAAGCAGGCTGACCTTTCACCAGGTCATCACAGATTGCAATGTGCTGGTTTTCACGGAGACTTGGCTGGACCCCTCGATTCCGGACTTCGCCATTACACCCCAGGGCCTCACAATACACCGGAAGGACAGGACAACAGAGTCGGGGAAGGCGAGAGGGGGAGGTGTCTGCTTTGTGGTAAACAACTTGTGGTGTTCGGATGTGGAGAATATCTCCTCAGTGCTGCCTCTCAGCATGGGGGCCCCCCAGGGCTGCGTGCTTAGTCCTCTGCTGTACTCCCTGTTCACGCATGACTGCGTTGCCTCACTTAGCTCCAATACCATCATCAAGTTTGCTGATGACACCACTGTGATTGGCCTGATCACCAACAATGATGAGCGGGCCTATAAAGAAGAGATGAGAACCCTGACCTCATGGTGTCAGGACAATGACCTCCAGCTCAACGTCAGCAAAACAAAGGATATGATCGTGGACTTCAGGAGACAGCAGGTGAATGGCCACATGCCCATCTCTATAGTGGCGCCCCAGTGGAGAGAATGAACATCTTCAGGTTCCTCGGAGTAAACATCACTGAGGACCTGTCCCGGTAACAGCACACCAGCATCATCATCAGGACAGCAACACAACGCCTCTTCTTCCTCCATCGGTTGAGGAGGTTCGGCATGGACAACAGGATTCTTGTCAAATTCTACAGATGTACAATTGAACGTATCTTGACTGGCTGTTTCACAGCCTGATATGGCAACTGCAGTGCGTCAGACTGTAAAGCTCTACAAAGAGTGGTCAAGACAACACAGAGCATTACTAGGACTGATCTGCCAGCCTTGTAGGACCTCTACACACAGCAGTGTAAGAAGAAGGCCCATAACATCTTCTTTAAGCGGTAGCAGTTACCAGATAGCAAGCTGCGGTACTAATGTGGTTAATGTGCAACATAGATTTAATGGAGTGTTAAAGAAAGTAGGAAAGGAATTTCTTCCTTGTGAGTAGCAGAATAGGCAGTGAGCATGTAAAGTTGTTAGAGGAAGTGCTAAGGCAGATTGTATGTGTTGTTGAGTAGCGCAGTGCTGCTTGCAGTAGTGGAGGGAAACAGTTTTGGGACATCTGAGCTGTGGTTGAGCTTTCCGGAGGTGTCATGGGTCTACCTTGACGAAACACCAATGAAGGAAGGTTCCCACTTGACAACCTCGATGAGATACTGCACCATCACTTTGCTATGCCATGTGTGGATTTGTAGTTTGCTAGCATCGGTATTAGGGAGATACAAGCTATTGCATAGTAGCTAGACAAGCTTGCTGTGGGTTGACTGTGGGGTTGCCGTGGTGTGTGCAGGCTAGCATAACGTAAAATGGGTGCTTAGAATAGAGGTTAGGGAGCGGGATCCCCTTTGAAGTCCTAGTCCCTTTTGTTAGCACTTTGTGTTAGATATGAATCTGAATTTGAAAGAATGATACTCTGGGAAACCCCCTCACATGTGGTACAGTTCAGTAGTACATTTTCTGTATTTTTTTCAGAACACAAAAAGATTTTAAAGTTGACATTGTTTTCATGTCAGTATTTCAAGTGAAGTAAAAAAAAAAACAAAAACATAGTTTGCATAGTGTGTAGATATTTAGTTCCTGTGCTGTAGAAGCTCCAAGTTTGGGCAGATGAAAAACTGCTGCCCCTGCTGAAGACATAGCTTCCTTAAAACTGATCTACACAGTAGCTCATTTTCTGGATAAAAACGCATGGTCATTGCTCAGACTGCAAATCAGTGAATTGTGTGAAAATAGACTAAGGGGCTTTATATAGAATTTAGAGATAAATTTATAAAAAAAGTATCAATTAGGAAAATTACACAAGTAACATCCACATATTTCGATATCCCAGTGGGCACTCTGAAAGTGGAAGCCACATCATACCAGTCTAGAAAAGGCTGTCCTTCAACGCTCAACGTATGAACAAGGAGAATTATAAGAAAAGTCATAGAAAGGCCAACAATCACTTTGAAGGAGTTGCTGAGTTTAATAGCTGAGAGCAGAAGTGCGACGGTCACTTATATTAAGAGCTGGAAAAACTGACTCCATTATTGAAAGAGAACCATCTTGCACCAGGTGTGGAGTTTTGCCAAAAACCATGAAAGTGACCAGGCTGTGATGTGGGGAAAGCTCTGTTCATCAAATGAAAAAAAAAATCTAAACTCTTTGCACATAATCCAAAGTTCGTGTGGTCTGTGCCTCAGGAAGCACCATCCTTACAATGAAATATGGTGGCAGCGGTATTTTATGTGTGGCTGCATTCCATCTACAAGAACTAAAAAATTTCTTAAAATAGAATGGATGGAACATGACACTGGGAAACCGGAGGACCCAGAGGAAACCCAGACACGGGGAAAAGCAAAGTCCGCAAAAAGCCCTGACATAAAACAATGTCACCTTAAAGCAAGGTCTGATTTTCATTGTTTTGAAATGAAAAGTCACAGAGGATGAAACTTCAACATAGTATCAATTAGCATTTAGTAAACAGAGAAGTGGTCAAGGGTCTGAATACTTTTGCAAGGTTTACAAGATTTTTTTGGTTACATTCAGTGTTTGACATTATATGCTATAGCAGCCCCCCCAGTCTCTGCTATAAATAACAGATCTGCTTGATATTCCAGGAATCTAAAGACAAACAGCTTCTCAGGGAAGTAGGGCCTGAGGGGAAAGGACGGATCTCAGTGATACAGCAGCTACTGGATGAAGTAAGAAAAATGATTTATTCCACTATTATGCCATACAAATGTTGAATACACTATGAAAGCTAGGTAAAAAGTAGAATAAATGTAGTTAATTCTTCTTATTCAAAGTTTAAATTTCTTTAAGAATCATGTGGATGTGGTCAGTAGCACAAAGGGGTAAAGAATGTTTTGAGCTATGTTTCATGTGTTTTTCTTAATGTGTCAGGGTGCCAACCCATCCTGTCAGGATAGAGATGGCTGTCCTGCCCTGACCATGGCAGTGAAGAATCAGCACCATGAGGCCATCCCCTTACTGGTCCAAAAGGGAGCTGACATTGACCAGCAGTCAGGACTGTTAGTAGACCCCTCCTCTTCTTAGCGTTCCACAGTTTTCCAAAACATTTCAATAAGAGCCATGTAATTCATCATCAATAAACTGTCTCCATTAGTTATCATTTACATTCCATTAAACCATAACAAAACTGCAGTAAAATAATCTTGTTGACATAATCTTGTTGACATAATAAACAGCTTCACAAACCTGTATGACCACGTTTAAAATTGTAGCACTTTTACATTTGTTTTTCTGAAAAGTAGAGTGTTAAACCACTTACTGTGATTTACCCCTTTACACAACAAGATTATTTTTCCTGGAGCAATTTAGAGTGAGTACTCAGGAGTACTGCTGGCCTTTAAAACACAGAATGTCAAGAGTCCTCTGTTGTGATCAAGATTGGACAAAGTGACTGATATTGGACTGTGGACTCACAGGATGAAAAACACAGCCCTGCATGAGGCAGCAGCTTGTGGAAATTATGGTCTTCAGTGTGCTGAGATCTTGCTGGGGTGAGTGATTTGAACAGCTTATTGGGTTTTTCTTTCATTTACACAGGATACAGATTACAACAAGAGTGTGACATTTGTGCCTAAACAGAACTATATTGTAGGCCAAAAGTGTGCGGACCCCTGTTCTAATGACCGAGCTGTTTCATCTGCACCCATATAGCATACAGACACATTCTAGACAATTATGTGCTTCCAACTTGGTGCCCGCAGTCTGAGGAAGAAGCTCCTTTCTTGCTCCAGTATGACTGTTCCTCCTCCCCACACCCTCCCATGCACAAAGTCAGCTCCATAAACATGTGGTTTTGTGGAAGAACTTGAGTGGCTTCACAGATAGGCACAAATTCCAAAATCTTGTGGAAAGCCTTCCCAGAAGAGTGAGGCCTGTTACAGCAGCAAAGGGGTAACAACTCCATATTAATCCTTATGGGTTTGGAATAGGATGGTCAACAAGCAAATATGGGGGTGATGCTCAGGTGTTCACATACTTTTGGCCATATAGTGTGTCTGCAAGAATAGGATCATCAATAACAGGACAGTACATGAAACCTTTACCCTTGAGTGTTTTCAAACTATTGAAATCATCAGAAGTAATTAGCACATTGGAATTCTTCTGGGTGAAAATCTGCGCTGTCAGTTTTGTAGACAAAACTAGTTGCTAGATGTTCTGCCTCCCTTCATACCGGGAGCTGACGAAATGCTGTACCTGGATGCACCCTGTGTTGTTAGCAGCTCACAGTTTTGGTTGCCTACATTTGGAGTCATTCCTCTGTTGCAGCTGCAATGCAAGCATCAAGAGGAAGAACAACATGGGATTTACTGCCTACGACCTGGCCGTCCAGTATGGCTGTAGTCCACTACTGTCTCTGATCACTGCAAAGGCTGGCCAGGCCGTGCAGGATTTTTCCGAGTGCAGGAATAGTATCAGTCTAGATGTTTCCTGAGATTATTCTGCTCTTTTTTCACATCAGAATACCCTTACAACAACCCCCCTCTTATCTATCACACTCTTCCACTACAACTCTGAACTTTTACTATTTCACAGCAAGTCACTTTCACATCATCAGAGACTGCATTAGGCTTTTATTCCTTGTGATGAAACTTTGTTCATCAAATGTCACTTAAACTTATACAGCAGTGAGTAATTCTTGAAGTGCTGATCTTTTCAAGCAGTCATTGCCCAGTGAATGGGCCATCATGATTCAGAATATTGCACTTGTATGACTTGTCATTTTCAAACCTTATTAAATTTAAGGCTCAGAAAAACTGCTTTTTGATTAAAACTTGTTTGCTGTAACTGCCAAAAATATTTATCGCAGTTCAGATGCACAGCTCCCACATGAGCATTGCTTACACCAAATGTTTTACTAAAAACAAAAGCAGTGCAAAACAGACAAGAAGAAATGAAAAGCTTTCAGCAACAACTGCATCAACACAGTCCAGGCTATACTGTGAGATAATGTCTTATTTTTAGTATGTATTTTATTCAAACAAATGTTTACAAAATATATACAAAAATAGCTACATATATATTGATATGTATGAAAGATCTGAGGTTTACAGCAGGACTTGAGTTCCCAACCCTAACATTAACTGGGCAATGACAGTGCACAAAAATCTTGATGATGTTAAGCGCTCAGCATTACCACAGATGAAAAAGTTAAGTTGGCATTTTCACAAAATAATGGGCTAAATTAAATGCCCTTTTTTTAGGTTCGAACACTACTTGCATTGGTGTTACATGTCCACTTCTTTGCTCTTCTTGTCATGAACAGTGAGATTTCTTTTATTTTTGATGTTTTGGCTGCTGACAATGGTTTATAAACTATTCTCTATTAAATAATCATTTGACTTTTCAAGGTGACTTTTTAAAGCTTTTCTTCAGCATTGTGTCAAAGAATTCACTTAGCAACAATTTCAGATTGTTTCCGAGGGCTGAAGAAAATGATGCAAAAAGCACACTTCTATAAATGATAATGATGAATGTGAAAAAATCAAATAACTACATTAACTGGCTGCCTATGTAGGTATTTTGTTGCAGTTAAAATCAGAATCAGATTTATTGGCTTTAGTATAAATATGCTCATGCATATCGGAAATTTGGCTTTGGTTCACAGTGGCTCTCAGTGTA
The DNA here is from genome assembly GCA_018136845.1 of Heterotis niloticus. Taxonomy (NCBI): domain Eukaryota; kingdom Metazoa; phylum Chordata; class Actinopteri; order Osteoglossiformes; family Osteoglossidae; genus Heterotis; species Heterotis niloticus. The sequence continues at coordinate 17,831,383 of CM030900.1, forward strand.
TATAAGAGCACAACATACTGTACATACGCAAATACACACACACGTACAAGTGCAAGGATGCACAACAGTGCCACAGAAGGAGAATAAGTAACAAGGGAGGAAACATTGCACCAACAAACAAACAAATCCTCTATTGATGGATGTAACAGCGTGGGGAAAGAAACCATTTTTGTATCTGGTTGTTTTGGGGTGCAGTGCTCTGTAACTCTTCTGGATGGGAGAAGTCCAAAAAGCTGCGGCCCAGTGAGACAGGTCCATCATGATTTTCCCTGCCTGTCTCCTAATTTGGGAGGAGTACAGGTCCTGGAGGCAGGGCAGTCTGACACCAGTGAGCTTCTCTACAGGCCTAACTTACATGGTGCAGCCTGCCCTTTTTTTGTTTGGTGGCTCATCCAAAACAGACTGTGATGGAGGAGCTTGGAACAGACTCAGTGACTGCTGTGTAGAAATTAATCAGCTGCTCCTGTGGTAGGTTTAGCTTGCTCAGCTGCTACAGGAAATAACATCCACTGCCTGGCCTTTTATATGATGGACACTGAGTTGGTTTGTCATTTTGTAGATACCAGGAACTTAAAGGTATCTACCACAGATGCAGTATTGCTGAGAATGAAGGGAGGGGCAGTACTGGGGGGTTCCTCCTGAAATCCACTGTCATCGCCACAGTTTTCAGTGTACTCTGCTCCAGGTTGTTCTGACTGCACAGGAGGGCTGCTTGTTCCACCTCCTGCCCATGTGCAGACCCCTTGCCTTTCCTGATGACTCCTGTTAGGGTCGTGTTGTCTGCATGTATGAGGAGCTTGACAGAGGGGTCCTTTTGAAGTGCAGTGGGGAGAGCACACATCCCTGGGCAGCACAGGAGTTGAACATGAACTTCCCCATTATCTCCACCTGCTGCCTTATTTGTCAGGAAGCTGGTGATCTACTGACAGCTGCAGGCAGGCACAGGGAGTTAACTTCTCTTGCTCAAGACTGGTGAAGCGCCACATACCTTTACATTCTAATGTTAATTACTCTGCCTTTGCAACATATTCAAATTCATTTAAAGATTTATTTTGAAAGTATAAACTTGAAAGGATCTGATACATTTGAGTGCTGCCATGCAGACACCAGGAGGTTAAAACAAAACAAAAAAAATTTCTTCAGTTTACTTCAGTTACTTCAAATTATATCCAACCTGAATTTTATTCCTGTAACAACCTGACATTATTCCTTGCCTAGAGCCAAACATATACAGATAAATACAGAATACAAAACAGTTTTGATGAAATTACACATTCTGTACAAACTTCTAAGTATGGCACAACAAACAGGTACACAGCACAATCAGAACATATTCTGTCCCTTTCCTTTGAGCAATAAGTGAGACTTGAAAGTTGCAGCAGCCTGGGAGCAGTCCTCAGCGACGCAGTCGCAGGAAGAAGGCATGTCGGCAGTCTTTGCTGTCCACTGAGTAGTACTTGTCATAGAAGTCCAGTATGTACTCCTCTGTTTTGAAACCAAACTTTTGGTACAAAAGCATGGCTGGATTGCTTGCTGAGACATGAAGTGTGACATCCTTCCCCATACAAGTCTGTAGGCACAGAGATTATTTACATTTTCTTTGCTGACAAGTAAACAAAGCTACCTATGGCAGCATATCAGTCTGCAACTGGGTATTCTTCCTGCACTGTTGCCTGAAACTGTACAAGTTACAGTATACAGGCATGTGATAAACATCAAAATTAACTTATTTTAGGAATTCTCACAATTTACCAATAAGATAAATTACAAATGGCCTATGTATACACACCTGTATATACTGTAGCATAACTTGGGTAAAACGGTAAAGTGTAGTTTTTGTGAAGTACATTACAATTTTCCATACGGTTAGTAGTATGAATACACAGTTTGCATACTCAAGTTCACAGCAATACTTTCAGAAAGTCTTTTTACTTCTAAAAAAAAAGAGTGCTACAACTCCACCTGAATAAGATGGTAGATCATGAAAGTTGCAATTCCTGCACGCCTCCACTCTGGATGGACGAGCAGAAAGGAGATGTAGGCCTCGTTGTACTTCACATCTGGTACCATAAAGCCAAAGCCAATCACCACCTTCTTGTAGAGAACCACCACGCTGAAATCGGGGTACTGCAGACACTCCGAGAGATCTACACCTGAGGGGCATACATTGTACATATATGCTGTATTACAACACCTAGCCATTCTTACCACAAAAAAAAAAAAAAAAGTACCACCATTAGCCCAAACATGTCAGGAATAATTACTACAAGGGCCATTCAAATGCAACTTTCACAGAGCTAATGTTTACCTGGCCAGAAGATTTCATGACACATAGAGTTGACAGAGGGGATGTGATTAGGGCGAACATAACAGTAGTCGATGGGGGCATCAGGCTCCGGAACCCAGTTGGGGTCGTTCCTGTGGGGGTAGGCACGGATCTCTGACAGCAGGTTAAGTTTCAAAGGTCGGCTCTCGTAGTCTCTCCTGTTCAAACACAAACAATACTCAACCCTAACGAGGGGTCTCTGACAAAATTACAGTTTAGACATGGTATCTGTAGTAAGAACACAAGGATAAATGTACCTGATATAGGGTTTTAGGATGCGGGATGTGTAGGGGCTCTTGATGCCCTGGTCCATGCCAGCATCCGAGCCCATTAGCCTGTGCCAGAATGACACTGCAGGCTGCTGGAACCCTTTCCTGCTCGACACCGTTGTCTACACAGCAGAACATTCAGAACATGAAACATTGATACTATGTCAAAAGTACCAGATTATGATGCTAAAATGTGCTGAATTATAAATGGGAAAGTCAAATCTTCTCAAGCAAGCCAAGCAACAAAATACCCCTCTTCTACTATTAATGTCACACTTATCCCGGTATCTGTTGTTTCACGCATCGGGTTAGTTACTAACAAAACACCTTATCATCAGTTGCTGAGGCAAGACTTTTGTTTGTGTTTAATGTGTCATACACCTTTCTCCCCATTACATATCACTTAGGGTGGTTTTGGATTGAACATGAAATGGGATTGCAATGAATTATACTCAAGAAAGGAATAAATTTTGCTATCCTGTTTCTAAAGATTCTGCTGGTTTTTAAGACCAAATTAGGACTGGTTCATGAATGGAAACTGTGGCAACAGAGAAACCACAAAACTACACTTAATGGGCAGCTTATACTGGTCATTTGAAAAGCACCTGAAAGCGATCCAGGATCCGGAAGTCCTGGCTAGTGGTCCGGTATGTTCTGGTGCCAGAGGCTCCCTGGTCACATATGGCACCCCCGTGAACTCCATATACCCCACTGACCAGGCTTAATGCAGCACTAACAGCCTGGTCCACATCCAGCAAGGGAAGCCCCCGTTCACGCTTGGCTTGTCGCACCAGCAGCTTTCTGTACAGTCGCTTGGCCTGTGGTGTAACAGCCAGTGCTTGGGGGCAGGCTTCAAGCCGCCTCAGCAGCATACGCTCCTCGTACAGACTAAGAAAGCTGTACCGCACTGCCCCAGGGCTTGTTAGGTCCTCTGTCTTCCTCTGTGAGGCCTTTTTTCTGTTGCCACTCCCACGACCCATCAAGGACTCATCGTCAGCTTTGCCTTGCCTGCGCACATCCTCTTCATCCTCTTCATCTCCGCCCCTACCACAGGCAGCTCGTTCTTCACCCTCACTCTCCACCTCCTGCTTGATATGCTCAGCTGTCCTCAGTTTCCTGCGTAGGAGGAGCTCATCAGTAGCCACAGGCATGCTGGGAGGTGGGATGTATTCGATTCCAGGGTCAATCACTCCTTCACCATCTAGCTCCTCATCATCTGTTACCCACAATCAAACACATAGTAGATTAGCCATCACGTTCATACCATACATTACTGCATAGTCTCTAATAAATTAATAAAACCCAACGCTGCCTATGCCTCAAGAAACACCACCCCTGCAGCGAAACACAGTGATGGCAGCATTATGCTGTGGAGATATTGTTCATTAGCCACAGTTCATTAGTATTATTTTTCATTATGGGGAAAGGCTGCAAGAGAACTTGTTTCAGTCAGCTAAGAAACAAACTTTGAAAGGTGAACTGTCTCTCAAGGGTCAATGACAAGCACAAGGCCAAAGCAATTTCGGAATGGCTCAAAAACAAAAAGGTAAATGTCCTACCATGGCCCAGTCAACTGATAAACTCATTGGTGCGCATATGAAATTTAACTAAATAAACAAAGCAAGTTTGTTTCCCCCTCAGAAAGATGAGGATATTTGCTTGGTCAAGCTTAATATATATTTTTTATGCATTAACCACTCAATGTGGTTCATTACTTCCAAATTTCCTTTGAATGTATGGGATTTTCTAGAATGCTGTCTCACTCACCATTTTTACACTCTTCAGAGACATTTTCACTTAATGAAGGGGCGAAAGAACAAGACAAACTGCGGGAGCAATGAGACCTGACTTTATAAAAGAGCTAAGATATGACTGCAGCATACTTTACATCCTCTTGTGTGGACTCGTGTACAATTCATATAGTTTTACTGGCACAAGCCTGAATTTTTTGGATGCGGTTTCAAGATGGGTGGGTTTTCATATGAGATAGTGAATTTTGGATACAAATTTTCAAATGGAAGCAAATTTTTGAATAGAAAGATTTTCCGTAATAGTGTCCCTTTTAGTGTCCACTTATCAGTTGAGGTGGTATTAAAATAACTGTACCTATCTAACTATTAAAATTTCAGCCAATAACCTGTCCCAAGAGGTCACACAATTGTTAATGTAAAACAAGGTGATGTTAGGCAGCTCATGCTCACCGTGGAACAAAGCTTGTGGAGGCATCACGTCTGGAATGAGATCAGCTTCAGACAGGAGACTGGGTGTAGCTGAGTGGGACGCAGGAGTGCCAGGAGCTGAGAAATCTGGGGATGGCGATGGTGAGGGGCTGGTAAGAGGTGTTCGGTCTGATGAGCTTAGGGAGGAGAAATCAATCACCTCCCCTCTCTCTAGCACTAGGTCTGGGCGCCGGCTGCGGCTCATAAATTTGACTGGGGTGGAAGAAGTGCTGCGGTCCACAAAGCCTGCCGCCTCCTTCTGTGCACGACGGATGTCTTTGGCCTCCTGTGTGCGTGAGCGCTTCTCTTTCAGCTGCATAGCACTTTCCACTGGGTTTCGGCCCACCCGCTTCCGCAAGCCCTCCACTGTAATGATGGGGTCCATCAGAGGCTTAGATGTGCCTAAGTAAAACAAAAGCATTTCATACAGTATCAACAGTAGCTTATGGTGTGGGTGACCCAGGGCCAGTCTCTAAGAGCAGCAAGTCAGTGACACAGATGCACACATTTACATGGTCTTACAGTAAGGTATCACTGGTCCTCTGGGACTTTCGCTATTTATTGTCTGACAACACACTGCATCACACTGGATTTAATTAAGTTTTGCTGACACTGACAAACAGAAAAAAGATGTCTTTAAAAGGTCCAAGAAAAAAAAAATCTACAAATTAATCTTAATTGCAAATATAAAACACAAAATAAGAGTGTGCAAGTATTGGTGCAGCCAATAATTTTTTTGAAGGCACTTAAGGTGAACAGAGATCACTGGTTTACAGTGAAGGTGATTCACTTAGGATAAACATGATAAATATACCTGTATAAGGAAGGTTACACAGTTTTTATCTAATATGTTCAACAGTACAGTTAATATGGCCTTAAAAATGGAAAAATAGAAGAAACATGGTATATCTGTGCCAATTCGCCTTGAGTAGGTCATACTGCTCAGGGAGACCAGAGAATTACACCAACCGTGAAGGAGTTGTAGTTCTCTGTGCCTATGATGGTAGACAATACAACAATCTCCTGGGTGCTTCATCAGTCTGGGCTTTGTAATAGGGCAAAAAGAAAGCAACTTCTCAAAAAACTCAGTTGGCATCTCAGCTAGTGTTTGCCAGAAGGAATGTGGGGAATGCTGAAACAAAGTGGAACAAGGTTCTATGGTCTGATATGATCAAAACAAAGCCTTTTAGCTTTCAAATCGAATGCTGTATTTAATGTAAGAGAGAAAGGAATCATGTTTACTGTGGAAGAAACACTGTACTTTGATAATGCCTCCCTGCAGCAGGACCTGCAAGTCTTGTTGCATAAGAGGTAGAATAAATATCATAATTGTTTGAATTAATGATACTGCAGAAGGTCCCTACTGCTGGTTAGGAGGGACACCCTGTTCTCACATCTCTACCTGTTGAGTTCCCTGGCAGGGGTATTTATAGCACATTGCAAAGAAAAAAAAACACAATAAAAAGCACTTACCATGAGCTAGTGCAGCGAATTGAAAGCCAATACTTAATATTTGCCATCACTATCTGGTGGGGCATCTGGTGAGACTTTGGTGTGTGACTTGAACTGATACGCCAACTCTTTATGAAAAGTTAATACTTCTTAAAAAGGTGTACAGGCAAACACTGTTATTCAAAACTTTGTAAGTTAGGAACCAACTGTATTTTTCTATTAAACCGAAACCGACTTTCGGCTGCTCCCGTCAGGGGTCGCCACAGCGGATCAGCTCGTCCGCATATTTGGTTTGGCAGATTTTTACGCCAGATGCCCTTCCTAACACAACCCTCCATTTTGCCCGGGCTTAGGACCGGCACAGAGGTGCACCCCCTTGTGGCTGGATTCGCATCAATGCCCAATGTGGGGCTTGAACCCACAACCCTGAGATTACGAGTCACATGCTCTACCGACTGAGCTAGCCAGGCAGGGAACTGTATTTTTCTATTGATTTCCAAAAAAGTCCTAATTAAATTCATTGCGAGACAATACTATAAAACAATGAAATGTATTTAAAAAAGTAGTACTTTTACAGACACTCCAAGAGATACCAATTTCTCAAAGCAAAAATCTTGTGTAAAAATGTAGTATCTGCAAAATGCAAGGAGAGCATGCAGTCCACACAGAAAGAACATGCGCAGAATTCATATCCACAACCTTGACATTCAGAGGTGTACAGATTTAGCATCTACTGTGCAAAATCAATGCAATGATTGAAGTTACAGTTTCAGTTATTACTGCAAAAGGTGAATTTATACCTTTGGCCTTCAGTGACACAACTGAGGTCTTGTCCCCCTCTGGCCTTAGAGTAGGTGGGCGATTCTGCACCAGCTTCCACCAACCAGGCTCGCCAAACTCCTGGGCTCCTGAGCGGAAGAACGTGGGGCTCCCAACTGACAGACAGCCAGCCACTGTGCTCCACCATGTGGATGTCTTCTTTCTGAGAGATGAGGCAGTTGAAAGCCACTAAACAGTCAGACCCGCTAATATGAGCTACTACTAAATCAGCTGTTTTGAATCTTAGCCTCAGCAGTCTGCTGCATGTACAGGGTTTCCTTATGAAAATAAATTATTTCAAGTGTGTCAGTCATTTGAGAGCTGAAAGCATAAAGGTTGTGAGGAAGTCAGAATCACCTACACAATGCTTCAGGTTGGTGAAAAGCTATTCCAAATCAAAAGTTTAAAACAGTACTAAACTGTGCCAATGAACAGTTGTCTTTAATCAACTCTTTAATCAAAATAGGTTCTAGAATAAATATGGTGTTACTGCCTGACCTCGAACCCAGTAAAAAGGTCCAATGTCTTCCTATGAAGGCGCAAATGTCCTCTTTCCACCGGAAATATCCCTGACGTCCCGTACCTTCCAGAGAAAGGTTGTACATGGCTAGCATTACCACCTGCAAAGTCAAAAGTTGTTCATTATGCTTTACAAATTCATAATGTACATACATTCATACAAAATACACTCTAATTAGCCTCCCCTCTTTAGATTCTAGCACATGCCATTAATAAAGACCTTTATCTTCTAAGAATTTAGCAACTTGACTGGCTTTCTTGCACAGGACTGGTGCCACTTTCTTTCTGTACAGTTTTACATTTACATTCATGCATTTAGTTAATATTCTTCTCCAAAGCAATTTGCAATGTTGAGCTGCTTGCAATGGTTTACCTATTACCCATTTTCCCAGTAATGGGAATTAAGTAATTTAGTGTAGACACCTTTTGAAGAGGGTACTATGTCAGGTGGTACCAGTACATTCAGTCACAACAACTAACTGATGATCCACCATTTGCACATTTTATGTTATTGGGATTCTAACCATTACACCGTGTCTTTTGGTCGATCTTCAGGGCTACGACAAGGTTTAAAATTCTTTGTTACACTTCAGAAATTTATGTGCTGTTAGTGGCTTTGAGATGGCTGGAGAGCACGTTAATCCAAGACACAGAAATTGTTGCATCATACCTGCTGCCAGGTGAGCCTCATCCTCTCAAATGTCTCCTTGCCATCCTCTGAACAGTCATAGCAGGTAAACTTGAAGAAGTTATCTCCTTTCAAATAGCTGGGTAACTCTCCCCGCAGCTGGGCTGCAAATAAGGACCAAATAAAATTGCTCACAGATGAGTTTGCTGGCTAACACCATTTTTTTAAAATTACACCCCCAAATCCCCATCACCTACATATTTTAGTAGCTACTACTACAACTTTTGAAAAGATTGAAAACTCAAGAACAGGCTTTTTTTTTTAAATGATACTGATTAAGTAAAATACCCATATACAGTCATGTGAAAAAGATAATACACCCTCTTTCAGTTCTATGGTTTTACATATCAGGACATAATTAAAAAATATCATCTGGTCTTTACTAGGTTCTAAGATTATTTAAATCTAACCTCAGGTGTAAAACAACACGACTGATTCCACCATGTCATTATTTAACAAAGATGAAGCCAAAACAGAGAAGTCACGTATGAAAAACTAAGTACACACCATGATTCAATAGCTTGTAGAACCACCTTTAGCAGCAATATCTTGAAGTAATAATTTTCTGTATGACTGTATCAGTCTCTCACAACATTGTGTAGGAATTTTGGCCCACTCTTTACAACGCTGCTTCAGTTCATTGAGGTTTGCAGGCATTTACTTATGCACAGCTCTCTTAAGGTCCCGTCACAACATTTCAATCGGGTTGAGGTCTGGACTTTGACTGGGCCATTGCAACACCTTGATTCTTTTTTTTCCCCAGCCATTCTGTTGTAGATTGCTAGTGTGCTTGGGATCGTTGTCCTGTTGCATGACCCAATTTTGGCCAAGCTTTAGCTGTTGGACAGATGGGCTCACATTTGACTCTAGAATACTTTAGTATACAGAGGAGCTCATGGTTGACTCAATGACTGCAAGATGCCCAGGTCCTGTGGCTGCAAAACAAGCCCAAATCATCACCCCTCCATCACTATGCTTGAGAGTTGGTATGAGGTGTTTGTGCTGATATGCTGTGTTTGGCTTTCACCAAATATGACACTGTGCATTATTGCCAAACACCTCCACTTTGGTCTTGCCTGTCCAAAGGACATTATTTCAGAAGTCTTGTAGTTTGTCCAGATGCAACTTTGCAAACCTAAGCTGTGCTGCCATGTTTTGTTGTTGTTTTTTTTTTTTTTTTAAGAGAGAATAGGCTTTCTCCTGGTAATACTTCCAAACAAGCCAGACCAACGAACTGCCGCAGCTTCTGCTTTTATAGAGGTGGTCACACTCGCTGATGATCAATTAATCAAGTGCATTTGATTAGCAGCATCTGGCTACTACTTACCCTCAATTCCTATGGAAGCAGTCAAGGTGTACTTAAAACTTTCACACACTGCTTTTGCATTTTGGCTTATGTTTTCGTTAAATAAATAATGACATGGTGTAATATGTCATGTGTTGCTGTGCACCTGAGGTTGTATTTACCTAAATTTTAAGACCTGCTAAGGACCATATAATTTTTTAAATTATGTCCTGACATGTAAAACCTTAGAATTGAAAGAGGATGTACTTTCTTTTTCACATGACTGTATAAAATGGTAATGCATATAAGTTTTGTTATTTCCACCATTTCTTGCAACAGAGAGATGCCTTACAGCTGGCTATCCATTTGTGACATTTGTCACAGTAGAAGGAGGTGTCCTCATTCCAGCTGTTGTCTGCATCATCCCCGATGTCACTGTTGAGAGAATCTCCACTTTGGTCATGGGACAGGTCTACCGATGCCTGGTCCTCAGATTCCACAATGAGAAGCGTCTCGCCCTCCACTTCGCCTTCCTCCAGACCCTCTGATGCTGAGGTGCAAGTGGCCTCATCGTCCCTCTGGCTGGACAGGCTCCTCAGGTCCCCGCCGCTGTCCATGTTTTCTCAGAGCCGCCCCCTTCTGCTGTTACCTGGGCTCAGACCCTGACAGACCAGTGATAAGTTCACACACTCAAAAGGTGCTCAACCCAAGGGCTTTCATTCATTATCCACTTAGATAAGACTTTATAACCAGGAGCTATTTATTTATTCTCTACTATTTTTCAAGCAGAAAATATTCCTCTATCATGTTTTATTTTCTGAACCTGAAACATTCAACAAATGCCTGTTGTGTTGTTGAACTAGTATTATTATTATTGTTTGAACCAGTAGCTATTTTTACATTAAATGTTATATTTAAATCAAAAGCAATTTTTGCATTAATTTCTTTTTTTTTAAAAACTAGAACTTATTTCTCATTATTTTGGGCTATTTCTCATTTATTTAAACCAGAATCTATTTCTGTATTAATGTCTAGATTAGTTTTTGAACAAGAAGCTGTTTGGCTTCTAAAAGTTGCTAACTGCAGAGGGACAGAAAGAGACAAAGACCGGGAAATGCTATTTTGAGAGAGCACATTCCCTTACCTGAGCTGCACCGCCCCACTGGAGTCCCGGAGCCCAGTTTATCTGTCAGCCAGTTGCTCAGGCTCTTGGTGACTGTGCGTATTAAAACTGTGTCCCACAGGCCCTTTCTTCACACACTGCTGCAGCCTCTGTCTCCAGCCTTCCCAGCAGCTGTGTACGAGGACTCTGCGAGAGGGAGAGCAGAACACACGCTAGCTGTTATCTTTTCCACTCGTGAAGCCTCGACGGCTGCCACGTTCACCTGCCGCGCTGTACCCCAAAAGCCACACCAACGAGACCAGCTGCAGCATTTCTCAGAACACGCGCTTCGGTTCATACAGTTAGCCAACAACAAAGCACCAACAAGTAAATTCATCTGAACAACCAATGACTAAACTTGTATCAAACCACCCCCGTCACAGCAGCGAAATCGAACTACTCCATCCATTGCAGGGGATGTACACTCGTGCTGCAGCTCCCAGTGTACGAAAGGGGAGGAGGGGGCACCAAGCACTACTTTACATGCTGCGAGTGTACCTACCTAGCTTTAACATGCTTTTTGGAGCGAGCAAAAATTGTTCTTAAATAAGAATCACAAACGATCACCACAATGTGCTCCGCTGCAGGAAGGCGGTCGCACAAAAATGACGTAAAATACACACGCACCCAAAAGTAATCGAATGTCGAAACGATCGATCTGTCCATTTGCTTTGTATTTTTTTCTTTATAAGCTTTATTAACAATAACATTAAATACAAAGTATGACACAGTATAACACGGCCAGAACAGAAATAAACAACTGTACAATTTTCAACAAAAAATAAAAAACACAAAACATAAACACAAACGGGGGGAATAACTAGAAAATAAGTAAATGCATATTGCATAGATACAATTAAAGACAAGAAACATATTACATTGAACTCAAAATCGCTTCACTGGCTTTGTAATGTCAGAAAAAACATTGTAAAATGTTACAGTAACTCATTGTTCTGACAGCTTTTTTATTACAAGAAGCTTTCAGAGTTTCAATGTGCTGTTCAGATTCTATGAGAAAAACAGAAAAAAAAGAGGCTTTTTAATAGTAAATTTAGATCTAAGAATGTGGAATTTAGCTGGGATCAACATAAGATTTATGATGTGTGCTTGTTTCTCTATATGTTTACCATAATGTAATAATCCAAACAGTACATAGTAATTATACAACATAGTAAAGTCATTCAATATTTTTTTTCTAATAAAGGTAGAGACATCTTGCCAAAACCTTTTAGTATAATAACAATGCCAAAAAATGTGGGGTATAGTCTTTGAATGCTCCATACAAAAAGAACAATTAACATCATATCATTCCTAAACTTACTAATGAAAGAAATTTCTCTAACCTTATTTGTCAAAAAAAAACTGAGGCAGCAGCCAAACTTTGTCCCAGGGTATATTAGCTGCAAAATTAGTCCAATAAACAGTAACATAAGGTACAGAAAAAACCTCTTTCTGAAACAGAGCATGGATAGCCCTTTAAATAAAATCATACAACCTTCAGGAACAGCACCTATTACCAGTTTAAACTCATTGACAGGAACCAGAAAATTTAACTGCAAGACAAATTCATCACAAGAGTCCCTTGAGAATTCAATAGCTGACCCACCAAAAGATGTTTCTGTTAAACAAAGTTAAAAAAATACGCTTGTTTTTGTACACAATCTTGCAAGTTATTCCAAATGTAAAAACAATGTGGAGAAAAATTGTGCTTGTACATCAGCTTCCACACCAGTAATGCTTACTTATGAAATGCTGACGGCGCCACAGGCAGTTTCTAGTCACACATCAGAAGAAGCTATAGTCCAGCAAGCCTGTCAAACACAAATTTAGGGATAAAGTTCCAGGTAGAAGTCCCATTCTTCAAAAATTGCTTAAGCCAATTAATTTAAAAAGTCAAGTACAGTGCAGAGAAATCCAAGAAATCAAGACCACCGTGCATAAGAGTTAATCGCCACAAATTTCCTAATTTGTGTGTGGTTTTTCCACAAAAAAACAAATAGCAACTGTTCTATAATTGCAGCATTTTTATTATCTAAATGCACTGAAGAGGTGAGATATGTGACCCTAGATAAATCTTCTGCTTTGAAAAAAGAGAACAGCCTCTCAAGGACAAATCCCATTGGAACGTTATGTTACTTTTTTAGCCTTTTCAATCATGGAATTAAAATTTAGAAAGATTCTGTCGCATTTGCCTTGTATATAGCAATATTGCCACACCGGCGTGTACAAGATTTATCACTGTACTGCTAAATTAGAACCAAAAATGCAGCACTTACTGCACTGCAGTGGCTTTATAATTTACTGGAGGAGAATTTTTGTCCAAGACATGAGATGGGCTGCCATAATGCACTAATTTTGTTTAACACATTGCTAGTTTTAAAATATGCCACCCCATTCTTTTGGGAACCCCCATGTGCAATAGCGAGGTTGCATGTGTTGTACCTATATTACATTTTGACTTGATCCTGCATATTTCTTAATGTGGCTCTCCTTTCTTTCCTGTGATTCTCAGCTAACGTGAGGCCTCAATCTATGTAAAGGTTCCACGGTATGGATGGCGCTACTGCAGGACGAGCTTTTCCATTTCGGCTCCAGGCGATCTCTTCGGAATCAACAACTCGTTTGAAGCGCCCTCCCCTGGGCTGAGGACAAAAAGCTTGAAATTCCAACTTTATTTTTACTGGAGGTTGACAGTACCGAGACTTGATGTCATTATGAAACGCAACACAGGTTTTTGCTGAGAAATGTATTCGTATTAGTATGACATAATTTAAGGAAAATAATGCAATGAATCAAAGGGAATTTATTTTCTCTCTTTTTAACACTACAGACGCAGTACGCAGCACGTCCGTTCCGCGAGGACGTGTCTGGCAACTCCCCGCTAATTAGAATACGGCCGCTTATTGGATACGGCAGAATTTGACCCCACAACAACTCACTTCAGCACGTGCCGAGTGCCAATATGGCTGCCGCCGCGCTTCTGTTCGGCGCCTTAAGCAGTGCTCGCTTGAAAGGAAGCCAGTCCTTCTTGCTGAAAGATATTCGAGATCGCACGGCATATTGTTGGCGGGAAGGTTCGACGCTGGCGTCAAGCGCTGTGCGCCGCATGTTTATAGAATTCTTCAAGGACCAACATGAGCACAAGGTGGTGCCGTCCGCCCCGGTTCGGCCACGGGGAGACAAGAGTCTCCTGTTCGTCAACGCGGGGATGAACCAGGTACGCGAGTCCCTGTGAAAGAGAGCTCATGAATGTTTCTCTGCTCGAAAAGGCTGTACAATTCTTTATGTAAAAAAGACAAAGGGCTGAATGCATTGTGAGTCTCTATATTGTGTCATACACCTAACGCTGTAGGTTCAAAATATGTAGTATATTCACCGAGTGCTCAGTTTGACACCCACTACCTCCACACAAATTGTACAGTTCAACAAGTCATGCGTCCAGTGGCTGTGTGTATGTGGTTTAAATGAGGCAGACCAGTGCAAGTTGTCCATCAGCGTTCAGCTGAGTGTTAAAATGGCTGAAACTAGTGACCTTAGTGTCATTGAACATGACATGATAGTTGGCTCTAGGTTTGCTGGGTCAGGCATCTTGCGAGCATCTGTCATCATGGACTTTTCACACACAACGATTTGAAGGGTTTACTGAGAATGGAGCAAAAAGGTATGAGTTATCCGTGATCCTCTGCTGGTGGGCCAGAGGGATTGATGGAGAATGCAGAATTATTAGAAGAAACAAACAGGATACCACCACTGTTGTGCAGAAGTTCACCACTTGTCACACTTTGTTTCAAATGGGCTACAACAGATGAAAACAATGTCTGCTTTGCTATTGTTGATGGACAACTTACACTTCCGGTGTGATATTGCACCATGTCACAAGGCACACACATTGCCACTGAATGGTTCGAGGAACATGATAGTGAGTTTTCAGTCCTTCAGTGACCCCCACAGCCCCCAGATCGCAACTCTTTTGAGCACTTTGGGATGAACTTGAAAGGGATGTTGTAAGCAAGATGGTACAGCCATCCAATTTGCACCAACTACAGCACAGTCATAAACTGGCAACTCAGTGTAATGTATAATTAAATTTTTATAAGCATGGAGATACATTTGGCACGCAGTGTTTGTTCATCACTGGATTTACAAACAAATTGAATGCAGATTTAACCACAAACTCTTAATCAAAACATTTTTAGTAATACAGAGCTCCTATTTATTAGCTGATTAGGTACAGTAGAAAACTGATAAAGCTGAAATTAATAAAACTTTAATACCCATTTAATTTTTTAACAAACTTAAATCAACATTAAATTTAAAGTTTATTTAAAATGTATGAAAAAAAATTAATTAGTCCCCCATGAAGTCTGTTGGTTTATTGAAACTTATTTAAAACTTATTGATTGGAAATAAAATTTCATCTCCACAAACTCCTGTTAATTGCAGATTGTCAAATTCTTCCCATACATGTGTGTGTACATTATTCCTCATTTTCCTATAGATCTGGAACATCAAATAAGCTGTAAACAATGTGAAAGTGAGTTGAAAGGAATAGTGGTGCAAGTTCCTCACGGTACCTGGGCAATTTTGGTGTGGGCTGCAACCTTACTCAAGTCTGTTTGGAGTTTACATGTTGTCCATGTGTCTGTGTGGGTTTCCTCCCACAGTCCAAACACATGTGTTTCAAGTGAACTGGAGACTCTAATTTGTTCCTAGTGTGTGCGTAAGAATGTGACAAGTAAATACTACTGTAGTTGTACTGTATGTATTACCATGCTTTGTGGTACATGTATCATTATGGATGAAAACTGTCCAACAGTCCTGTTTCGTTTGAGTGAATTTTCCTGCAGTGGACTCGCAGGTCAGTTTTACTCCACTACAGATATACTTTAGAAAACAGATGACTGAAGAAAATGTAATTAAAAACAATATGTAAAATATTTGAAAGTCCGTAAGTTGTCAACATGAGGAGTCAGCGTGTAGATCTTAATGTCTTCCTTACGATATCAGTATGAACCTCTCTTCATTCCTTTTGGTTGGAGTGACTGGCTGATTTCAGTCTGTGGCCTCTGTGACAGTTCAAGCCCATCTTATTGGGCACAGTGGACCCTCGCAGTGAGATGGCACACTATCGGCGAGTGGTGAACAGCCAGAAGTGTGTTCGTGCTGGAGGCAAGCACAACGATCTGGAGGATGTGGGTCACGATGTCTACCATCACACCTTCTTCGAGATGCTTGGAAACTGGTCCTTTGGTGACTACTTTAAGGTATGGCTGTCAGTTCACTGATGGCTGTCGTACTCACTTTGGAGTGCAAAAAGAATAAAATTCATTCTTGATTTTCTGGGCCGTATGTGAAGAGGTGACAGCATATGGTGAAAATTGAAAATGCAGTTTGTGTGACCTACAATGGGACTAGAGTGGCGAAGATTTTGAGAGACTGCATCATTATTGTGTATCTCCCCCCCCCCCCCCAAATTACTGAAGCTATTTTTGGACAGAAAAGCTAAAAAAAAATACATACATCTTCCCATATATTATGCTTAATTTTTTTAAATGGTTTTTCTGTTTTCTTCTGGGGTATTTCTTTTGACGGTTCATAGAATCCAAAATTCATAAAGTTGAGGTCTACTAAATTGAGGATGAATTGTAGTTCAGTAAAAACAAGACTAGCCATAGGTTATTGTTGGTCAGTATGCTGTTGTATTTTTGTTAATGTGACACAAACATCTATTCAGTGTTTCACAGGAGAAAAAAAATGTTGAGTGGGGCCATGGTTTTTGTACCCATTAGACCCTTTCTTAATGTAAGTAACCCTGTTGAAGCTTTGGCGACAGAGTGGTATGGTTCTGTACTCATTGTGGACTCCAAATCTATGCATATCTTCAGGAAGAGGCTTGTACCATGGCATGGCAGTTGCTGACAGGAATATATGGAATCCCACCTGATCGTCTCTATGTGTCCTACTTCGGAGGTGACCAGACACTGGGGCTTGAGGCAGATAAAGAAACCCGGGAAATCTGGCTGAGTATTGGGTGAGCCCTTCTGTATGAATGCTCTTCTGAGAGAACTATAAATTTTGATAAATAAATGTAGCTTTTCAATGCAGTTTAAAGTTAGAACTTGCAGTGTTACTGTCATTCTCAGACTTATTTCCTGAAGAATAGCAAGAATGCATATAAATTTTTTTTTTTTATTATTATTTTTTTTTGCAGCAGTGGACTTTGAATGAACTAATACAAATACTTTGTGCTATGTATGTGTTTTAAACACCATGTGTTTATTTTGGCCATTCTTTTCAGGCTACTGCAGTTTACATATGTGTTGTTTTTAATCTTTCCAAAACAAATTTGCTGCTCCAGGATCCAGCCTAATCGCGTCTTGCCTTTTGGAATGAAGGATAACTTTTGGGAGATGGGGGAAACAGGGCCCTGTGGTCCCTGCACAGAGATCCACTATGACCACATTGGGGGCCGGGATGTGCCCCACTTGGTTAACAAAGGCAGTGCCGATGTGGTGGAGATCTGGAACCTTGTCTTTATGCAATACAGTCGGTAAGGACAGAACCATGCAGGCATTAAAGCCCAAGATCTCAAGAGTAATGAAATGAGCCTGTCAGGATCATTGCCCACAGATGATGCAGATGCTCATGAGCAGTTGTTCAAATTAGTTGGTATCATGTCCCCTTTAAGGAGCTTTTGATTATATTTTTAAGTTTTAATATTGAAGAGTGTAAGAAATTTGACTGAAATGGTACACTTTCTTTTCTTTGTTTACTGGTTTGTACATCAACTCATAATCACTTTTTGTCTAAAATGAATTCAAGAAATTCTTTAATGCTTTTCTCTTTATGATTTTCTCAAATAATATGAAGCTTATTTCTTGATTTTGTACGTTTGTCTTTTTGGTGGGGACTTCAGTGGGGTTGACGGCAGCCTTCATACTCTTCACCAGCACAGTGTGGATACAGGCATGGGGTTGGAGCGCCTGGTGGCTGTGCTCCAGGGAAAACACTCCAATTATGACACAGACCTCTTTATTCCACTCTTTTCAGCCATCCAACAGGTGCTTCCTTCAGTACTTTCCAGTTAGGCCGAGATGGTCCTGTATTTCAGCATTTGAAACTGTTTTTCATTTAAACAATGTATGCTGATTCCATGTGGCTGCTGCTGTGCCTGTGCCTCAGCACTTTAGGTGTCCTGAATACCGTGGCCAGACTGGGGTAGCTGACACATTAAAGGTGGACATGGCGTACCGAGTCATTGCTGACCATATCCGCACATTGTCTATGTGCATTGCAGATGGAGTGTACCCCGGCAAGTCAGGAGCGGAGTAAGTCTTTAAGCCAACAAGAAATGCACAAAGAGGTGTATGTTTTACTAGAAGGTATTCCAGCAATTGCATGGGTGAAAGGTATAACAATTCTAAAAATACTCACCCTGTAAACATGTTCAAGCTAACTTTCGTAAATGCTAGATAGCACAACTTGCAATAAATCACTGGTCAGAAATTTACTTACTATCTAAACATAGAATGGCTTTTTCAGTATTGTTTATTAATCTTAAGATGTTCATTTAAATACATTCTATGCTTGCCATGAGTTATCATTTTGGTCACAATATCAGTTCTGCATAACCATACACAGTTGCAGACCCCTTGCACACCAGACTTGTGTGCTGATTATGTAATTATACCCTGGTTCATATCCTCTTAAAAGAATGTCCAAAAATTTGGTTTAAGTTCTGGGCTCCTCATACAACATTTTTCCAGCATAACTGTGTACAAAAAAAAAATCCCCATTTCCATTCCAAATCCTTAATATAACCTTTTTCAGCTTAACTGTGTAATTTAAAAACTCCCCATTTGTAATGCATTGTTATTTTGGAATGTGCCTTGCTTGTTGGGTTAGGGTTGCTTGCTTGTGTCTTGTCTCCGTGCTGACTTATTTGTGTTTGCATTCATATCACATAATGTATTACACCATCTACTTTATGAAAACTTGTCATAACACTCAAACTGTGAGCAGATAAATTTTTAAAGCCCTCTGAGGGTGGGATCTGCTGTCACTTTGTTTCCAGTCAGCAGTACATTTTGAACTGTCATGCAATGTGCTATTAAAGCAAAATGTCCATTGCTGTACAAGGTGGAAAAAAGTGAGGGTGATAATTTTTTTTAAATTTTTTTTTTTAAGGTCATTTGTTTTCTTTGGTTAAGTCTGGTTTTCAGATATCTATTAGGAACATAAACCAGGGTATGACTGTATTCTAAAAGGAATCTTTATCAGAAGATGCTGACTCAGACTGCCTGTCTTTGCATATGTGTTGGTTCTACAGGCTGGTCCTTAGGCACATACTGAGACGAGCTGTGAGGTTTTCTTCAGAGGTGCTACAATCAACCCCAGGGTCCCTGTCAAAACTTGTTCCTACTGTAGTCCATATACTGGTGAGTAAATGTCTAAGATACAAATCTGTGTCTTTGTTAAGCTTTGTTCTCAGGTGCTGAGAGAGTTGCAACTAGAGAAGTTGTAGGCATCTATAAATAACATGACAATTTCTAAAAGACAAGTCAAAGTAATTTTTATGTCAATCTTAGTGCATCATAAAATGTAGCAACAACTTTTGTTAAAATTGTTTAGAATGCAGAGACCATACTTCTGCAACTGCTTGGTGTTTGGTGGTGGTTTTATATGATGTCTGCAGTCTTATTTTCTTTTGGTAAGACTGCAATAAAATGTGGTAATTTATATAAAAGTATTTATAGAAGAAATATACACCTAACCCTGTCTGAAGCCCAGTGGAGTCTAGTTATAGTCAATGTTAATTACTCTTATCTTCCTTATTTGTCTTGAGAAGTTGGTGTGAACCAGAAGATTGGGTTTTTTTTTTTTTAATAGTGCCCTGATGTGCCCTAATGAAAGCATTACATTGAAAGATGGTGTAATTATGACTAGTGATGGGGAAATGGGACAGCCTTGTTAGCAATTCCTTTCTATGGGAATGTGTCTGACAGAAAGTTTTTAGTTAAATTGTTGCAAATGGTACAATACAAAATCTTAATGAGACTGATAAAGTTGTTACCCATCTTAAATCTTTCTGAAATGCCTTTCTATCCTTATTCCATTCCTGCACTGAGAGGTGCTTCTTCCCAGTAATAGCTTATATGGTATTGAAAGCCTGATCGGTTTGATCAGGTTAAATTACTTTTAGGAGCAGGTTTCAATTTTAAATGTCAGATTTATGGTTGCAATATCAAAATCCACATTTAACAAGATGATTATGTCTAATAAGAAGAGCATTGTGAAAGATTTTTGTCCTACTCCAAAATTGACTAAATGGTAGTAATTGGGTTCATATTTTTTTAAACATTGAGTTTATAATTTTCACCAGTAATATAGGGTTAAGGTGAGAAAAGTACAACTTTATCTCCCTACTGGAGGAGTTATATTATTTAAGTATGTTGTTCACGAGTAATGAAAACCGGAAACTGGAGACTGAAAGGTGGATTTGTGCACTGCTGGCAGTTCTATGGCATTGTATGAGTTTGTGGTGGAGAAGCAGGAGCTGAGTTATGGACAAAGCTTTTGGTTTACCACTCGGTGTATGTTCCCATATTCACTTATGGTCATGAACTGTGGGTAATGACCACAAGAACGTGCTTGTGGATACAAACAGCTGAAGTGAGGTTTTTACACTAGATTGTGGGACTGAGTTTCTGTGGCAGCATGAGGAGCTTAACAACCCAGGGGAATCTTGGACTAGAGTCACTGGTCCTCTGGATCAAGAGGGCCAGTTGAAGTAGTTTGTTGCACGTTGTGAGGATACTATCTGGTCAACTCCCTCAGGAGTTATACTGGGCACATTTCACTGGGAGGAGACCCCGAGATGGACCCAGACATATCTTTTGGCTGGTCTGGAAACACTTGAGAATCCCCCCAGAGGAGCTGGAGACTATTACAGGGAACAGGAGGGTATAGGCCGCCATCTCAGCCTGCTCCTCCTATGACCCTCACCAGCCAGACAGGGAAAGAGAATGTAGGGAATTTTGCAGCTCAGAACTTATAGATTGGTGCTGAATGTGATTGCTGTTAAAAGTTATTTTTTGGGGTTGTCTCATGTGTTGCACTATTTTGTATTGTGTTGTTAAAATGCTATGTAAGCTCACCCTTACTGCCTCATGCCTACTCATTCTCTGAATCTCTCTGAATCCAACATACCCAATGCGCTACAATACTGTAGTGCACTGGTCTGAGCTCAGATGGAGGGAATGAGGACACTGTGCAGGACTCCATAACTCAACCTTTGTTGACACTAGGCAGTAGCAGAAGGCAACAGGCAAGATGTGCAAATGGAAAGCTTGTCTTTTAGTCTTTACCCTGAGG
The DNA here is from genome assembly GCA_018136845.1 of Heterotis niloticus. NCBI lineage: Eukaryota > Metazoa > Chordata > Actinopteri > Osteoglossiformes > Osteoglossidae > Heterotis > Heterotis niloticus. The sequence goes on from CM030900.1 coordinate 17,852,496, forward strand.
CCAGTTAGTCACACCTGCCACTCTAGCAACTCACTGGAACTGTACAAACCCCGACAGTAGAACACACTATTTGATGTACAGTTGAACGTTTCTCTAATGTCCGAGGCTACAATATTTTAACATAGCGTAATCTCTAATGATTTCTTACCTTTGTAAATTATGTTATATGATGCAGAATGTACATAATACAGTAGCATAAAAATGTAAGTGGTAGAATATATGCTAGTTCATTACTTGTTTGCATGTACTTTATTAATGAATTTTGATGATTACTTATTTGTCATACTTACTCATTGTAATATTGTGACCAAAAACCTGTAAACAGTTCATATGTGCAAGTTGCAGAGCGTGGGCAGAACCAAATGTTGGGAAGATGTACTAGTTGATCTTAATGATAGTGAGTGTTAATGAATATGATTCAGAAATGCTATAGTTGTAAAAAATGCTCCATCCTCACCTGTACATGGGTTGAACCATGCAATGACTTTATGTCTTTATATGTGATTTTGTCATTAAAATTGTTTTGCAGGGTGATGCTTATCCTGATCTATGTAAAGAAACTGATAGGGTAAGTTTATGTTCATCATTTTAATGTAGATAGTTAACAGTATCTCATAAGAATGATTAACATAAAATTGTGTTATTTGCAGATTATGTATATCATCGATGACAATGAGGCTCAGTTCCTGTCCTCTCTAAAGCAAGGGCGTTGTGTAATTGATAGAACCCTCCAGAACATGAATGGGAGCACTGTATTTCCAGGTGAGTTAGGGTTGACTAATCTGCTTTACTTGCACTGAAAGGGTCTTTTGGAAAACCTGCTACTGCTCATTCTTTGCCACCTCTTTGTTGTTCCTTAGGTTCTGTGGCCTGGTCTCTGCATTGCCACCTGGGCTTTCCCCTTGACCTTATAAAGCTTATGGTGGAGGAAAAGGGTGTGGCTATGGATACTGAGGCACTGGATAGGTTAGCATTAGCAAATGAGAAGGTAGACTTCAGCATCCTCTCCTTTGAGAATACCCATACTGTAAAATATCAAGTTAATAAAACTGCAGCTAAATTATCTAGTCTGTGTTTCAGTTCGTAGCATCATATATATTAAATTGTATTGAATGAATCATTGGTGACTTATGTTTTGATTTTGCTTGTCCTTTCAGGTTAATGCACAAATCCAAGACACTGAACATGATAGCCATATAAAGTTGGATGCAAATGTTCTTACTGAGCTACAGGGATCGGGTATTGCTTACACCATTGACTTGCCAAAGTATCAGTATAGCCTGAGGCAGGATGGGAAATATGGTAATTGTTGATTTTTGTCTTTACTGCACACTTAATCTTGGTCACATGCACTTAACCACTTGTGTGTAACTTTGAATTTACGGCTGTAATCTTGAAACCTTCTGCATATTTGCAGATGTCTGCATACTGATGCTGGGTTTTTTAAAGGTGCACCTGAATTGGTAGTTTCACCTTATATTCTTAGTTATCTGCTATAATAGTGATGTAATGTTGAAGAGCATAGTATGGAAGAATCTAGGTTTGTGTTGAGCTCATGGTTAAAAAGTGAGAATTGAAATCGTGAACTTAGTGTCTTGTGTCATTGTGTTTGCGTAAGCATTATTATCTTATCTGTGGACAGGTCGTTACTTCTCCACTGGTGAGTTTTTAGTGCTCTATTTGAGCACTTATTATTTTCCCCTTTTTATTTTCTCCATTGTTAATGTCTTCCCACAGTATTCCCACCATGTTGCACTACAGTACAAGCACTTATCTGTGGACAGGAACTAGTGCATGAGGTGCAGAAAGGACAGAGGTGTGGGGTCATCCTTGACAAGACCTGCTTTTACACTGAAAAAGGAGGACAAGACCAGGACCAAGGATACTTTACAAAGGATATGATACCGGTAACTCCATAGTTAACACACATGACATTGAGTTCTGTTTCATGTTTTTAACATAAGAACCTGACCTTTGAATAAATGGAAGGATTATTCTGAATTCTTCAGATTTTTATTAATTATGACTTAGTGGGTTGACTAAACTTTGACAAGGCTTCAGGTCAAAATTCAGTTTGCTAGTTGAGCTACAAGTGTCCATACCTCTAGAAAGTTATAACTGCAGCATTCATAATAAGAGGAGGTGGTGTGGATGTTTAATTGCAGTTGCTGGTTTAATTAACCATTTTTAATGCTAAATAAATAATTCAACTTGCTAATTTTGGCTTTCTAGCATGCTTGACTTGCATAAAAAATGGGTGATTGCAGTGATGTGCAAATCCTGTAGTCCCTTTATTTACAGCAAGTACTGTGAACTTGAAGTGGGGAAAATGCAGTGTTGCTTAATTTGAAAGGTGCACTAGATGGACAAAAGTATTGGGACACACCTCTTAATTATTGAATGCAGGTGTTTCAATCAGACCCATTGCCACAGGTGTGTAAAATCAAGCACCTAGCCATGCAGTCTCCATTTACAAACATTTGTGAAACAAAAATGGGTCGTTGTAAAGAGCTCAGTGACTTCAAGCATGGTACTGTGATAGGATGCCACCTTTGCAATAAGATGGTTTGTGAAATTTCATCCCTGCTGAATATTCCACAGTCAACTGTAAGTGGCATTATTGGAAAGTGTAAGCGTTTAGGAACAGCAGCAACTTAGCCATGAAGCGGAAGATCATGTAAGGTCACAGAGCGGGTTCAACAACTGCTAAGGTGCATGGTGCATAAAAGTAGACAATGCTCTGCTGATTCCATAGTTGAGTTTCAAACTTCCATTGGGATTAATGCTTATGGAATAGGTTTTGATGGCCAAGCAGCTGCATGCAAGCCTCACACCACCAAGTCCAATGCCAAGCGTCGGATGGAGTGGTGTAAAGCACACTGCCGCTGGATTGTGGAGCAGTGGAAATGTGTTCTACGGAGTGATGAATCACGCTTCTCTGTTTGGCAGTCAGATGGGCGGGTCTGGATTTGGTGGATGCCGGGAGAATGTTACTGGCCTGACTGCATTGCCCCAACTGTGAAATTTGGTGGAGGAGGGATAATGGTGTGGGGCTGTTTTTCAGGGTTTGGGCTAGGCCTCTTGCTTCCAGTGAGGGGAAATCTTAATGCTTCAGCATACCAAGATGTTTTGGACAACGCTATGCTTCCAACTTTGTGGAAACAGTTTGGGGAAGGCCCTTTTCTATTCCAGTATGACTGTGCCCCAGTGCACAAAGCAAGGTCCATAAAGACATGGTTGGATGAGTTTGACGTGGAATAACTTGTAACCCGCAGAGCCCTAACCTCAACCACATCGAACACCTTTGGGATGAACTGGAACAGAAATTGTGAGCCAGGCCTTCTTGTCCAACATCAGTGCCTGACCTCAAATGCTGTACAGAATGAATGGGCACAAATTCACACAGAAATACTCTGAAATTTTGTGGAATGCCTTCCAAGAAGAGTAGAAGCTGTTATAGCTGTAAAGGGGGGACCAACTCCATATTAAAGTCTATGTATTTGAATGCAATGTTATTAAAGTCCCTGTTGCTGTAATGGTCAGGCGTCCCAATATCTTTGTCCATATAGTGTATATTAAGATATCGAGGTGTAATGTGTAATCCCTTTCATTGACATAGGATGTCCTTTTCCCTGTGGAACAAGTGCAGCTAGTGGGGGGTTACGTTGTTCATCAGGTCACTACTACTGAGAAGCTCAAGACAGGAGACCAAGTCCAGCTCTTCTTGAGTGAGGTACATGATCAAAAAAAAAGTATGTGTCCCATACTTATAACTTGATTTTGGAGTTTGTAGAAATCCTTTTATTTGTACACTTCTTTCACAGAGGTCATTTCTTATCTTTTAGGGTCAAAGGTTGGCCTGCATGGTGAATCACACAGCCACACACATCCTTAATCATTGCCTCCAGCAACTGTTGGGAGATGATGTAGAGCAGCAAGGCTCCCATGTCTCTGCTGACCACCTGCGCTTTGAGTTCAGTGTGAAGGTATATAAGAACATGTGACCACCTCCAAAATCCCTGTATCCTTCATATGACAACATGAACTGCTGTTACTAAGTAAAAGCAGTAGTGAAAAACAACCTTATTTAACACATTCTGCTGAATTCTTCACATGAATTCTCTGCTTAACAGTAACACTTTGTTACTTAACAGAAAATGCATTATTTAGACATTATCATGTTTTTTCTCTTTCTTCTATTTTTAGACATCATTAAGTATCCAGCAGCTTCAAGAAATTGAGAAAATGGTGCAAAATATTATTAAAAAAAATGAGCCTGTTTACACAGAAGAGCTGCCTTTTCAAGTTGCCAAAAGGATACCTGGACTAAGAACTATGGATGAGGTGAGACTTTGGTGATCCATCAAAACTTATTACTTGTTTTGTTAACAGTTTGCTACCTTCTCATAAAAATATCATGACATTTCTTCTGTTTTCTATACAGCAATATAATGAATCCCTGACCTGCAAATTTTCAAGTGACAAACTTTTTACTCGTATAAACTTTTTTCAAAATCATGTTGTATTTATTGTTTTAAAGAAGTTGATCTACATACCAGTTCAAATCATATAAAACCGTCATGCTATGTACTGGCTATTGCGGACAGTAAGTGCTGCCTTAATTTTTTCAGAAAAGTGAAGAAGCAAATAGAAGGTAAATAAGCTGTATATGACCCCTGTAGCTTCTATAGCTATCAGTTCTGAGCTGTTAGTGACGCATCGCCTATCTGTCATCCTGCAACTGAGTGCTGCTCATGTAAAATTGTGATTTAAAAAAAAGTGGTACATGTCATTACATTTCGTTATTCATAATTGGACTTTTATTTTTTATACACTTGCATTGGATATTAGTGAATTTCATGTGAAACATGAGATATAAGCCACAGGTACTCAAAAACACTTGTTCTTTATTTACTTAAAAGAGAAATATTTCTTGTATTATAACTATAAGAAATATTCCCCTTGGGGACTCAGAACAAACAGGCCCATGTAGAAGGTTCCAAATGAGGAAAGAGAAGGGTTGTCTGCCAGTAGTAAGCTGCTTAGTGGGAATGAGATTTAAACATTTAAGAATTAATTTTATTCACTTTTCAGATGTGTTTCTGCAAAGCCATACAACTCATAGTGAACCACATTGCATTTTACCAACCAGAGAGATACAGGAACACACAATTCTGAAAGTGCAGTCATTATGTTCAAAACACTGTCAGCACTTGTACACCAGTAGATGCGTATTAAATTATAACAGAGTAGAATTATAGAATTCAGGAGATGCCCCTAACCCTCATCGTTTCATGTTAAAAAAATTGACTTTCGCGTAATGAACCAACTCTTGATCCCAATTACCTTCATTAGTAGGAGAACCACTGTACAGGGTTTTAACTTGCAAAGTTTTGTTACCTTTGGTTTATTGTGATTGCACATGAAACAATAATCTGATCTGTAAATTTCTCTGCATTGTAGGTGTATCCTGATTCAGTCAGAGTTGTGTCCATTGGGGTACCAGTTGCACACCTGGTCAAAGGCCATAATAAGAAGCCGGTGTCTGTTGAGCTCTGCTGTGGAACGTAAGGCAACACTGCAAGTTAGTGGACATAGTTTGTGACCAAACTTCCACGCCTATTCCAGTGGCATTTTGACCTGTTCTACACCAGGTTGTTTAGGTTCCGAAGCCACAAGGTGCACTCTGGCAAACATAGCAGTCAATAAAATATTAATAAATTAACTTAATCCCTACATTTATTCACAGATTAGGTTCTATTTAAAACATCAGATTAAGCTATAGATGCAATACACTATATGGCCAAAAGTATATGGACCCCCATTCTAATGACCAAGCTGAACTGTTTAAGCTGCACCCACACAACATGCAAACACATTCCAGACAATCATGTGGTTCCAGCTTTGTGGCCACAGTTTGGAGTAGAAGCTCCTTTCCTGCTACAGCATGACTGTGCCCCTGCCGTGTACAAAACAAGCTCCATGAACACATGGTTTGGCCAGGTTGGTATGAAAGAACTCAAGTGGCCTGCGCAGAGCCCTGACCTCAACCCCACTGAACACCTTTGGGATGAACTGGAAAGGTGTCTGCGAACCAGGCATTCTTGGCTGACGTCGGTGCCCAACCTCACTGATGCTGTTGTAACCAAATATGCGCAAATTCCAAATCTGGTGGAAAGCCTTCCCGGAAGAGGAGAATCTGTTACATCAGCAAAGGGGGAACGACTCCATGTTAATGTCCATGGGTTTGGAATAAAATGTTCAACAAGCATATATGGGTGTCCATATACTTTTGGCTGTATAGCGTTATTATAAATTTGCTGCAAGACAAATTTCTTTGTTTTAGTGTGGAGTATATTCCTTTATCCTAGATGATGAAACAGAATACTATATGAATGGCACAACTATTTATCTTATCGTTTATTACCATGAAGTAACCACAAAATTAAGCTTACTTTAACTGAAAATAAGTTTAAAATGTGTAGTGATCATCCTGTTTAATTTATTCACTGCATTGCTTGGTGCTCTAAACACATGAAATGGGAAACGTGTTACTTCTGCATCGCTTTAGGCAACACCAGAGGCGGAGCATTTATAGCATCTTTAAAAAATTTCCCCAGGTGCAGCAACTGTAACTTATAATTTATTTTTCAACTGGTTCTTGCTTTCTGAAAATTGGCTCATAAGGTGAAACGTCGTAAGACGGAGACATAATTAACATTATACTGCCGTTACTTGCGAACATGAAAACTGAGACTCGTATATGTTTCTAAGTCAGTAAAGAATATTAAATAATTTTACTAACAGAAGCTGTTTACTGCAGGCCATAATGGACAAGATCAGCATACTTGCACCTGAACCTCAGTTTGTTTAGTTTCTTGTAACTACAGCAATGTTGTAAAGAGTTGTATAGTCTTTCTTTTCATAGCTGTAACTACTGGTCCTCTTTGTCAACCTAGAATGCCCAGGAGGGATGGATAGCTACCGATATGTGGACCTCTAGAGGCTTTTTCCCCTTTCCGTTCACCTTTTGGTTGGGTTTTCCTCTGCTTAGTCACCTGTCGGTTTAGCTTACATTATGTTATGGATTGTGGACCTGTACATTGGGTAACATTGCTGCACAGTATGTTAGTAGTTACAAATGATAATAATAAAGGAATAATATCAGTGAAGAGAATCCTCAACCACTGTCTCATTCTAAAATATTGTTTCTGTGGTCACAGTTACTTGTTAGGGCTAAATTTTTGACCTGTGTTAACCAAGTCAAGTTAGATGACTAAACCACACTTTTTTCCCTGTGGTTTCAGGCATCTGCTGATGACAGGTGAGATTCAAGATTTTGTCATTGTGTATGAGGCACAGACTGTGAAGGGATTAAGCCGCATCGTGGCAGTCACAGGAGAACAAGCTAAAGAGGTAAGGGTAGCACCATACCAAGTTGCTTCTTGCCTTTAAAACAAGATGAACATTTCAGTACAAATGGAATATACTGTATGTGGAAACAGTTTTATGGGTTTGGATGCATTCTTCCACAGTGTCCATGGTAAATTTCAAGGGTTCACTGAATTTGTAAATTGTAACTTGTAATACCTGTCTGAATTAATAATACTGTCAAGTTTTTGGTTATGATTAAATACTATTCAGGTACCTTGAATAATTTATTTCTGCTTGCTTTCATTGTGACTGTGAGGTTATGCCATATGGTTTTTGTCCACTGGCCTTCTGTCACACAGGCCAGGGAGGCGGGATTTGCTCTAGCCCATGAAGTAGAGTCTCTGAGTGTTCGCCTGGCAACCACCAACCCCTCGCTGCCCGGTGCATGCCAGCTGTCCAAAGAAGCAGGCCTGCTTATACATGTATGCACATTTTGACCAAATTATAAATTACAGTGTGATTTTTAGTCACTTGTTATCTGTAAAATCTGTAGCCTGTTCATCAAATGTTTTAATGTATAAAATGGCATGTGTCAAGAGTGTATAGTTGTTGCCTATTTAGTGCAAGTTATCAAAAATAAATGCTTAAAAGCATCGTTGCATTTAATGTCATATTAAAAATAAATAGTTTCATTATTGTTATTGTATTGTAAATTTTACATGAATCTGGATTTTTCCTCCGTGCGCAAGTATCTTCTGCTGTTTTGCAGGCAGTGGAGAACACAGCCATACCTCAGTGGCAGCAGAGAGAGCTCATTAGCAAACTTAAAACCATGCAGAGGAGCACTAACACAATGGTTAGGAAGCTGGAGATTGATGAGGTACTGCTCTGATCATCACACACCACCTCACCCCTCCTGAGGGGAGTGAGTTATTGTTCTCACTTATACAGTCATGTGAAAAAGTTAGGACACCCCTCTAAATATTCTATTCTTTATTAAGAAATATTAACATATCAATATTAAATTGTCATATAAATTATATCTATAGATAAAGGTGATATAATTACATCTTCTGTGCAAAAACAAGAAACAAATTCATTTATTCAACAAAAGAAATGAACTAAGATGAAAATTCCTACTGGGGGAAAAGTTAGGACACCCTCACAGTCATTACTAATTAAAATGCCTAGAATTGGTCTCGGGTGCACCATGTTAGTTGACAATGATTAGAACATTGTTGCAGAGCTTTTTGGTGGAACCTGTCTTATTTAAAGCATAGACATTTAATTTGCTTTACTCTTGATTGTTGGAATGAGTGCTTTCACCATGGTGAGATCCAAAGAGCTCTCAGAAAGAAGATTGTAGATGCATATGAGGCTGGAAAGGGATATAAAAAGATCTCAAGAGACTTTGGAATCAGCCATTCCACTGTCCGGAAAATAATCTACAAGTGGAGAACATATAAAACAACTGCCAACATGGCCAGGTCAGGCCATCCAAGCAAGTTCAGCCCAAGAGCAGACCGCAAGATGCTGAAAGAAGTCTCCAAAGATCCTAAAATGTCATTACGGGACATACAGAAGGTTCTTGCCACAGTTGATGTCAAGGTAGATGCATCTACCATCAGAAAGAGACTGTGTAAGTTTAATTTACATGGGAGGTGTGCAAGGAGTAAACTCTTGCTGTCAAAAAAAATATCAGGGCAAGACTGAAGTTTGCCAGAGACCACCTAGACAAAGACCAGGACTTTTAGAACAACATGCTTTGGACAGATGAATCTAAAATTGAATTATTTGGAGACAGTAAAGGACGACATGTTTGGCGTAAACCAAAGACTGCTTTTGAGCAAAAACACCTCATACCAACTGTGAAGCATGGGGGTGGAAATGTCATGGTTTGGGGCTGCTTTGCTGCAGCAGGACCTGGTCAGCTCACCATCATAGAATCTACTATGAATTCTTCATCGTATCAGAGGGTGCTTGAGGACAATGTGAAACCATCAATCCAGAAGTTGAAGCTGAAGTGGGGGTGGACCATGCAACATGACAATGACCCAAAACATTCCAGTAAATCTACCAAGGAATGGCTTAGGAGAAAGAAATGGAGAGTTCTGGAATGGGCAAGTCAAAGCCCGGATCTGAATCCCATTGAGATGCTGTGGGGTGATTTGAAACGGGCTCTGCATGCAAGAAACCCTTTGAACACAGCACAGCTTAAGGAATTCTGCACTGAAGAGTGGGGAAAAATCTCTGCCAGTCGATGTCAGAGATTGATAGATGGTTATAGAAAACGTCTGCTTGAGGTTATTTCAGCCAAAGGGGGAAATACTTCCTATTAGAGCATAGGATGTCGTAACTTTTTCCTCAGTAGGAATTTGCATGTTAGTTAATTTCTTTTGTTGAATAAATAAATTTGTTTCTTGTTTTTGCACAGAAGATGCAATTATATCACCTTTATCTATAGATATAATTTATATGATGATTTAATATTGATATGTTAATATTTCTTAATAAAGAATGGAATATTTAGAGGGATGTCCTAACTTTTTCGCGACTGTACATGTAAACATTAGTGTTTCTTTCCGTCCTCATGTCTATTTCTATAAAGCTCAGTCTCTGTTTGTTCTTCAGCTTTGTTTTTCAAGCTATAGATTTAAAATTTGGCACATAGGCACTTCGCCCTGTAAATGGGGTTTTAACATTGTCGATTTCTTTAAACTTAAAAAAGGCTACTTATTATTTTGAATATTTCAGATTCAGTCTCTGACAAGGCCTGGAGGTAGTAGGTGGGAGTAGTCACGCGCAGAGTATAAATAAGTAATCCATACGCATATGGCCCTACAAACATTAGTGATGTGTGTCTGCAGACAGTTCCATGCTAATTTGTCTGAATAATAACAAATGGCCCACCACACACACACAAATGTACTAAATTCAACAAGTTTTAAAGTTTGCTGATATACAGTTTGTTATTATTGTGTACTGTATCACTATGTCCAGAGTGTCTGTAGGTATCATTTATGTGTTTAACCACAGGAGAGTTGCTGTTATGTGAGCAAATGAAATGTAAAAGTAGCAACCCCTGTAAAAATGAATCAGAAATTATACATGATGCACACACAGTGCTACATGAATTATTTGAAGTAAGGCTAATAAGTTTAGTGATACATATTTTGTTGCCCCCCCCCCCCCCCACACACACACACACACACGACTGTGACAGCATATGCATCATTCTCTGTGATGTCTTCCTGTCTGATAGCACTAACAACACTTATGCATGAAATACAACCACTTTCAATGGTTTCCAGCAGTTTTGAAAATAAATAATGTGCTTTTACTTTTTACCTTCCCACTGCTACATCTTTTTGACCTGGACAGCACCAGGTAACTTAGGTATTTAGTTCTAATTGGAAAATAATTTACATCTACTATATATTTTTTTCATTTCATTTTGTAAATTAATATATACTGCTGGCTAATTTTTTGCTGGAGCAATTTACGGTGATTACCTTGTTCAAGGATACAACAGCAGCTCGTGGAATTTAAACCAGGGACCACAGCTTTAGTCATTATGATATGGTATTGATAGCTGCCTATTCATTTAATTTGTATTCCCTAAGTTTTGGGTTCTGTTTGAGGCTCATATGGATTTGTGTAGTGCATTTCATTTTTATCTCTTGTTCACACTTCATGTGTAATTTCCTGTTTTGCAAAACTCTCTTATATAGTCTTATAAAAAAATCAAATCATTGTTTATTATTAGGTATTTTTTCTGCATGACTCAAAAGTAATTTTTGATCCCCCAGGCTGCCAAGAAAGTCCAAAACTTGTTGAAGATACACACCAACAAAAGTCTTGTTGTGGACTCTGTGGATACAGATTCAGCATCCGTAAGAGATATCTTTGAACGTCATTTGATAATAACACCAGAAATGAAGATCACCCAGTTTTTTTTTCCTTTTTTGTGAATCATCTTCTCCCTTTGCAGGTATTGATGAAATCAGTAAATCAGTACAGTGATCAGGCCCCAGGAGTGGCAGTCATGCTTCTGTCACATCAGGATTCAGGGAAGGTCCTTTGTGCCTGCCAGGTACCGAAGGTAAGAGACCCTTTCTGAGTTATGATAAACAGGGGTGCTCCATACAAGCTGCTCTGGAGCAAGATGACTTTTTAATGAACATCCTTACCTCAGATGATGAAACCCTCCTTTTACAAGTTTTTTTCAAGCAAATGAAGTTGGTTCTTGGTCATTGACTGAGATGCTACTTGTCACAGAAGAAACTTTATGAACTTCTGTGTAGCACTGTTAACCTAACTTTTTGTTTTGCCATAGGTACACCCATTATCGTCCACTAAAAGTATAGAAGTGTGTAGTCACAGTTTGCCAAGTAGCATTAGTTTATAACTTGCAGATATAACTTAGAGCTGAAAACACACTCTTCTGCCATCACAGATCTGAAAAAAAAATCAGTCTTGTCTGTACTGTTTCAAAGTTCTCAGCCAACTACAGAAAGCTTTAGTTTAGCAGTACTCTTTATATCTGCATTAATTGGTCCTAAAATCTGATAAACATAATGGTAATCCATTATCATAATAACTGAAAAAACAAATTAAACAAATAGCACACAATATTTACATGTTTTTATATTGAGCACTTTGTTAAATATTCACTGTCTGTGGCAGAAAAAGTATGTGAACCGCATGTATTTGACCCCTGTATGAAAAGTTGTATCAAATGCATGAGACTTTTTTCATTGTTTGCTGTGAAAACAGCAATTTTTCTGCAAATCATACCTATAGGAAACTGCTCAAAAATAATAAGTTTGTGAAGGACGTCAGATCAACTGTAGCCTTTGGGACCAAAACAGGAATCAAGCAAGAGGGCTGCTAACTCTGCACAGCTTCTCCTGTCCTTCCCCTTAGTTTACCAAGTCATTCAGGCTGTTGTGTAACTAGGAATTAATATTAGTGAGAAAATAAAACATTGGTAGCTCAGGAGATTGATATTGATTTCACCCAAGCTTTTTTGTATGAATGTTTCTTGAGATCACTTTTCACTTGCTGACATTGTCAGTTAACATCTGAATTTGATAGATGAAAGTCTCAGTTGTCAAACTATTCACATTTGCAGTGAGAGGATTACACTTTATATTGAAGATGTTATTTATCAAGGGCTGGGCCACAGTCAAACTTTATGCTTACATTCTCTTCTGTGCTTTTAAGAAATAAATAAAGGAAGGATAAATTACAGAAGGATGGTGCAACAAAAACAAGCTATATAGTTGTGCGCCCGAGAGTGCATGTTTAATGCTAAATGCAGCAGTTGGGTTTATTTGTCCAAAATGGACAAATACGTATACCCTGTGTGTGAAACTGTACAGTTCTCATTTTCCAGATTTCAACATGAGTGATGCTGACATTGTTTCTGCTACTGTAAAGCAAACAAAACATGATGAAGATGTACAAATTAAGGGTTTTTAAATGGCATAACAATGAACTGTATAGAATTTTTGTATGTATATTAGTGACATTTTGAATGCAGTGACATAATTGGGAAAATCTAAGAGATAGGAAACATTTTGGGGTTCTTAGAAACAAAAATTCAATTTTCATACATTACAAATAGTTAGTAAATTTGTTTTTTTTTCCAGATTATGTTAGAAAAATTGTTTTGAATTATCTTTTTTTTTAATTATTATTCATGTGCCCCCACCACTCATTATCCTTTATAGTTGAAGTTGCACTGTGAAATGATTCCTGATTTACTGATGTCATGAACTGAAATACTTTACAGTGGTGTTCACAAGGGATGAGGAAACTTTGTTCTGGTTTCACCCCTGATCCTTGCATCCAACAGGGTTTCAGTACTTTCTTGGCGAGTGACTGGGCTCTGGCAGTATGCTCTCACCTTGGAGGAAATGCTGGGGGTTCTGCAACTGTGGCCAAGGGTACTGGAAGAAGTGTGGACATTACTGAGGCCATTAATTGGGCCATGAAGTTTGCACAGGGCAAAATGGTACAGTGATAGAGGTCAAGGTGCAGCAACAGGTCCATGTGACATGTGAATGATACCCCACATGTCCACCAGTGTGTTCACCACAGCAGCTACTTGTGTTCAGATTTGTACATTTTTGTGTATCTGTACAACTGTTCTGTATATCAGTGCATATAAAATATTGTAAAAATTCAGTATAACAGTTGTGTTAAATGGTCGATCAAGTCCTCCCATGCTGTGTTGCGGTATCTGTATCCAACTTTACACGCATTTTAAAACTTTCATATTTTTAATATAGGTCTTTCTGGTACTATGAGATCTAAATAAGTAATTGTAAACAAAATAACAGTTTTTTTATAGTTCTGATTTGTATATGCCTTACAGGGATCAAATCATTAGTGGTAAGAATGAGTCAGTGTTATTTTAAAGTACGCAGCTGAGCCAAGCATGAAAAGAAAACTTCCAAACCAGGTTCGTATTAAACGATAATAATGTTACTGTTTTGCAATATTGTAGAAGAGTGAGTGAAATGTGCAATGATCCAAACATCTTGTTTGCTGGAGAAAATGCATTCGGTACTATACTAAAATATATGCTGTTGCAGTACTTTCTTGTAAAGTATGTTTTATAATAGGAATATAAAAATATTTTTTATTTTTATTGTTTAATTTGTAATCCCCTGTACTGTACAGGTAAGAGCACATTCATGGGGTGAAATGTCTTACGGCCAGACAGCATCACAAATGCCTGTGAAGCTACATGTAGCATGAAGCATGTAATTGTTTTGTTGATGCCTTTGTGGTGGGTGACTTACATTATACAGGGTGGCTGTTTGTGGAACATTTTGAGTTGTGAAAGTTCCCAATTATTTTTTTAATAGTTTATTTGCATTTTCTTCTCATTTACTTTTTTTTTTTTTTTTCTCACATTTTTTTCTGTAAGCAGTGGGTTGCCACTAATACACATCTGCACAGAATAGGAGCATAGGTATTAATTCAACTCATTTCTACAGTGTTTATAACTCCTGAATGCTGGTGATTAATAAGATGAAGTTGATTAGTGAACCATCAGCATTAAGTGGGAGTTTCAGTCATAAATTGGTACAGACTTTTTTAGACAAGTATTTAGTGCAGTCATCCCTGAGATATACCCATTTCAGTAATTAGAATTTAAATTTTTGAGAGGTTTGATTTAAAACCCCTACTTTGATGCATGCTTCCCAACAGGTGAACTACTGAAGACATTTGCATTAAATTTACTTTCATTTGATTTCATTTAAGCAGCACCTGCCCCTTGCAAATAGACATTGTCTGTGTCCCTGGCTAGCTTGTGGAGAACTTTGGCAAGAATGAACACAGAAAGCAGCAGGTCCTGACAGTATCCTCAACCATATCCTAAAGCAGTGTGCCCCTGACCTGGTGGAGAGCTTCATCAACGCCTCCCTATCAGGCTCTCGTCCCCAGTTGTTTCAAATGCACCATCATTGCCTTGGTCCTCAGGAAATCACCTGTCAATGTCCTGCTTCTTTAACTGCTCACCCAGGTATTCATAAGGAGTTTATAGATTGTCTAGTCGTCTCCAACACGAATGTCTGCATCCCATTGTCTATGCGAGACCCATACCAGTATCCCCAATCACCATGGCAGATTCACTGAAGACACGAGTGCTGCTGGGGTACATGTGGCCCTCATTCATCTCAGGGTAAATACTGAGCCTTGATCAACAGCGCAAAAGTAGCTATATTCCTCACGGTACCTGGGCTGTTGTGTTATAGTATCTGGGTGTGATTCCTGCTTTATCTCTGTGGAGTTTCCATGTTCTCCATTTTCTATGCTTCCCAAGGCCAAGATTCACATGCAAGCTGTGATCACCCATTTTCCTCTCTTTTTCCATCTTGCAGGCTCATACATGTTTTCTTTGGTCCTTCTACTACTTAGCATGCATAATAGAAAATACTACAATGAATGCATGCTTGAATAAACTAATCTCCTAACTGTTTTGCCCAAGCCCATGTTTGGTGTGAAACTGCCCATCCCACTTGCTGAAATAATCCGGTTCCGCTAGCTGCTGTTACCAGTTCAGGTGAGTGACAAAAAAGGCACATACAGTAACTTCTCTTGACAGGTGGTCTATTAACTGTATGATTAAATTAACCATGTTTTTCAGTTGGTAGATTGATAGAAGTGGGGAAATGGGGAATTAAGCCAAAAATTAAATAAAAGTTTTTAAATATGGACACTTCAATGCTGGGTAGCTTTTTATATATCATATTTGAGGAGGGTCTTTGTCCAATAATGTTTTATATTTATTTGTATCCCCTGACTGGCCTTCATTGGTCTCTTGTTCACTTTGACTTTTCTCTTTATGTTTTCCATAACAAATATCAGCTAAGCCTCAAAGTAGTAATTGTAGTCCTGTGGTGTCCAGTATTATGTTTTTAATTGATTTTTAAGCTTTTTGTTCTGACTTCAGCCTCACAACCAGACTGAATCATAACTTTAATTAATCTGAGAAAGCAGTGGTTGAGTTACCTACAGGTTTTAACCTGTACTGTTGAGAAGCCCCAAGGCCACCCATGGGAAATCATCAGAACCGCACCCAAGATGCCTCAACACGCTTGGTTTGTGACTCACTACATTCCTGCCATGAGCCTTACAGTGTCACCCAGTACACAAACTTTTTGGAATGTTTGTATAGAACATTTTAAAATCTGTAATATTTAACTGATTTAAAACTTATTTTAAAACTATACTGCATTAGCATTTCAGATAAATCCAAGACAGCTGTGAAAATTTAAAATAATGTAGAATATGAGGACTACGTTTCCCAGCTATACATATAAGGAGTTATGCTCCAGATGACATTGTTTATTTTTTTATGAATCCATTAAGCAAAATAAACTGCTGCTTACAGTGGGGCGGGTGCCAAAACTCTAGTAAATAGAGCAGTTACACAATCAGCAATGCAAACAGTATACTGGAGATTAAAAATTCTTAGCTTTTGGGTGGTTGAATAAACACCATTCTAGCAATGACACTCCCACAGTAAATGTACAGTATCAGTGTACCTGGTGCAGCTTCACAGTTAAAAGCCAACTGAGATGTCCACAGAAATACATGTGATGATATACGGTTAGGTCCATAAATATTTGGACAGAGACAACTTTTTTCTAATTTTGGTTCTGTACATTACCACAATGAATTTTAAATGAAACAACTCAGATCCAGTTGAAGTGCAGACTTTCAGCTTTAATTCAGTGGGTTGAACAAAAAGATTGCATAAAAATGTGAGGCAACTAAAGCATTTTTTAACACAATCCTTTCATTTCAGGGGCTTAAAAGTAATTGGACAAATTAAATAACTGGAAATAAAATGTTCATTTCTAATACTTGGTTGAAAACCCTTTGCTGGCAATGACAGCCTGAAATCTTGAACTCATGGACATCACCAGATGCTGGGTTTCCTCCTTTTTAATGCTCTGCCAGGCCTTTACTGCAGCAGCTTTCAGTTGCTGTTTGTTTGTGGGCCTTTCTGTCCGAAGTTTAGTCTTCAACAAGTGAAATGCATGCTCAATTGGGTTAAGATCAGGTGACTGACTTGGCCATTCAAGAATTTTCCACTTAAAAGGAAACCCTGTACTCCTAAAAATTATGGTACAGCCTGAAAATCAACATTTTAAATGAGGAAAATGCAAGGCAAATAAATTTGTGTGTGCAGACAAACTTTTACACATGCAATTCTGTTCCGCTTCATTGGTGCCTCGGCATTTTAGGTTTATAATGCCAAGTATCTTCAGAAATAATTACAAATGTATTACTTGGAATCAGCAGAATATTTCAAAAGGAAGTCCAAAGTTATGTGTAACAACAACAGAATGATTTTTCCACTGTAAACTGGACAATTTTAAAGACATCCTTCTCTGTGTGGCTGGTTGTGGGGGAGAGAAAGGACAAAGGGCACCAGACAGCAGGTTTTATAGGCATATGCTGATCATTCCATTGCATTAATTCACTACATAAGAAGCTAAGAGGAAGAGTTAGACCACGGACACATTGCTTGATTTCACCTTTGTTTATTGGTTTTTAAGGTTGTTTTTTGACCAGGCTGCTCATTCAGGTTAAACAAACAAGCATTCTTAAATAGTAAAACAAATACTAAATATTAAATTCAACTCTCTTCACAAGGATGCAATCATGATGAAGGCTAAAATGAAAAATCATAGTCATTTAGGTGCTATCTGAAATTCATTGAACACTATACCTATAATGCATAAGTCAGACTTTTTTTGAAAAATGTTTTTTTACCAGGCATTTCGTCGTGGATTGGAAAAAATGATTTCTGAATGGTAATTCTGAATTTAATCCACAAAATATACTGCATACAGTGTACAGCACATCAAGTAAACATGGTTTGTCATGTATGGCTTTTTAGCTTCTAGAAATAGAAAGTGGCGATTTTCGATGCTGGTTTTCATGATGATTTTTTAGATTTTTAATGAAGAGCCAGGCACAGCCACTGCAAAAGTAATGCATACATAAATAAGCACAATTGCATGTCAGATACTATAACTGTGATGTGTTATCACTAGGAAATGAAAATTATAAATAATGAAAATGCTTTTACTGTATTTTGAAGTATTTAAAATACTAACATGCATGCGCAGATTTAAAAGAAATAAAACTCAGAGGAAATGGACAAACCTGTGATATGTCCAGCTCAATCTTCCCAGTCTCCTTTTTGTCAATGGTTTTAAACATTTCTGTTTAAAATAAAGAAGTCAAAACAATTCAAAATTGATTATATTCTTAATTTTATGTTTTTTTTATTGTTGTTCTGTATCTACTTTTTGTATAACAAAATAGCTTTTAGTATGTCTTACAAATTATGTTTAAATAACCAAAATTAAGCACATTTTTATTATGATGTTAAAACTCCAAACTGCTTAGTGCCAAAATAAAATACATATTTGTAGATATTATAAAGAAAATGAAAAACTGAAATATGAGGCTTACATAGGTGTTCAAACATCCCATATTAGTATGTGGTAGAACTACTGTATGTGTTTTGGCTAAGAATGTACCAGCTTTTGATCCCCATGCATTGGGTTGGTTGGATGATGCTTGTACATCACAATTTTCAAATTGCCAGGGGACCTGAGTGGTTACTCAGTGTTTTAAACATATTGAAAATCATGTGAAATCTGAGACAGTTTTTTTCCTATGACCAGAGGCTACATGTTGGAATTTCCTTTGGAAGGATGGGTTGCATCCCTACAGTACAGTTCTCGTAATCTATAGAATCTATGCTAAGCCAGACTAAAGCTTTTCTGTTAGTGCCACTTTATGATAGTCCTTTATTCTGGCACTTGTGTAATGCATAACAGACATTTGAATTGCATTATTCTGGCAAATTGTATCAACTGAGTCAAAAGCAGTGTGCTTGAATGTAGCTCATAAGTTCAGATTTAAAGACTCACTGTAAAGCATTTCCAGTCGTATCAGACAGTCTACAAAGCAGTCAAAGTCAATGGCATATTCAGCATCAGCATAGCGTGACACTATGACCTGCAGAACAGTACTGTTGACCTGGAATCCTACAAAATTCCAAGAAACACACAGGTTTCATTAAGACAATTGCATTCATCAATAACTGAAAAAAAATCACAATTGCTTATGGCAGTGTTTGCTTATATCTTGCATTGTAGTGTACAAAATAAATGAGTAGGTTTCCCATATGCTTTTCCTAGTCAGAGTTGTTGTGGAAGCAGGCTGAGATGGCAGTTCAGACCCTACTGCTCCCTGCATTGGTCTCAATCTCCTCCTGAGGGATCCCCAGGCATTTTCAGAAAGATTTTAGATATTAGAGCTCTTGGAAGATTGAAAGGTCGATGGGTGCAGCCTTAGCAGTCCTGTGGGGCCCATATCAATCTCAACTTACCTATGGTCATGTGCTCCCCTGGCTCTGCCCCAGGGTCTTCTTCCAGTGGGATGTGCCCTTACAAATGCTGAGGCAGTCAACCAGGCTGCATCCTTATAACATGCCTAAACCACAACAGCTGGCCCCTCTAGATTCTGAGGAACAATGACTCTGCTCTGAGGCATCCCTGGAATTTCACTGTCACAGAGGTGAGCCTAGAAATCCTACACAGAAGTATTGTTTTGGCCGCTTACATCTGTGATCTTGTTCTTTCTGTCATAGGTGAGTATGGCAACATAGACTGAGCAGTAAGCCAAGAGCTTTGTCCAGAAAATCAGCTACCATTTCACCACCATAGATTGATATGGGGCCCACAGGACTGCTAAGGCTGCACCCATCGGCCTTTCAATCTTCCACTCTCTTTTTCCATCACTCAGGAACAGGACCACAATATACTTGGACTCCTCCACTAGGATCAGCTATTTCTCCCTCATCTATAGACAGCAACATAGTCATTTCTGGGAGACAACCACAAGGTTGGGGGGTTAGGTTCAATGCCAACAAAGGAGCAGGATAAAGTTGTGCGTATTTTAAACAAAGAAATGGAATTGTTGAAATATATAGAATACATATTGAAATATGTAGCTCTGAATGACCACACCTGCAGCATTTAGAGCACCTCTTGATTCATGGGAGCTAATGGTACCAGAATTGTCCGTGTCAAACTTCTTGAATATTTCCTGCAGAACATCAGAAAAGCAGGGTTATTTCTGAGTGTCTGCAGAACAATCTTTTCATTATTTATAAGTAAATGAGCAGAACCAGTATGTAGAATGTAGGACAGAGTAGTTCCTGCTCATATTCCTACCAGATATTCTTGCATTTTCATCCATAGAGCATGGAACTCAACTAGGCCCAGTTTTCCATTTCCATCTTTCTGAAGGGTGTCAAGACAACCTTAATGCAATTTGTTTGTATTAATTTTGGCAAGTATTTTGAGAAACTCAACTAATTGCTCTTTGCAAGTGCTCAAAGAGAACATCAGAGTGATGAAAATAGAGTTTAAAATTGTTTAAGGGAAAATGTAGGCTGGAATCTCCAGACTAAACTACATTAACCACTATACTGAATTCTGCCCCATCTTGGTGTCATGGAGCAGTTCCACTATACAACTGAAAGCTGACACTGGGAAGGGTAACTGTATAATTCAGATTATCTTTTTGTTTTCTTTGAATGTGAGAACCCAAGAAGTTTCTTTGCCATTTAACCAAGTCATAAAACAAGTGGTTTTGTTTAGGAAAGGATACATCAAAAAGGCCAATGATGTGACGGCAAGTGTCCAGGTTAAAACCATCTGTTTTGATATCGGCTCCTGTGACATGGAATAGAAATATTATGTCATTGAGGCTCTTTTGTGCAATGCTGTCAAATGCTGTAGTGATCACTAAAATGTTAAAAACATCTTACTACTAGAGACAACTCTGTTGAGAATTTGCACAAGCTCAAATGCTGACACTTCTGAATCCTGTTGGAAAAAAGTGGTCAATATGGGATTCTTTTATACAATTATTTAATATTTCAACTTTTCCACTTACTTGCTATAGCAAAAAATAATTCAGAGACATTTATCTAGAAGGAAATAAGCATATGCATATATAGAGTAATAACTTAATAAGCACATGTGTTTAAATAAAATGATACAGTACTGAATAAAACATGAAACCACTTACATTTCCAGAAATCTTCATGAACAGATGTCTGAAATGAGGATCCACATCACTTTCTGAAATATCATGCTGAAAATGTGTAAAAAGGTTTAATGTTTTCCACTTAATATTTGTAAAACCCAGACCCTGGATTAAATTCTGTTCCATTTTTCCAGGTAATTTTGCTACAGCTGAAGATGAGAAACATAATTTAATGTGTATGATGCAGTCATGTGCACAAATAATAAGATAGTCCTCTTTCAAAAATTGGTACAAGTTGTAACATTTAAATATTGAAAAACAAACTGAACTTCTTTATAACATGGTTATGTGCAGTAATTTACCTCTTTTATTTCTTTTTTGATATCCTCTTCCATAGGCCTGCAACAGTAAAGTAACAGTGAGATAAAAAAAATATTTTAAATACACACTATAATGCATACGTTTCTTTTCTCTAAGAATGATCTTGCAGAGTAAAACTGATCTTTCTACTGCCACTTGTTAAAACTAGAATTCATGTTGTTTTTTTATCTTCACAGTTCAAATTTTGGAAAAGCTGATATTTTGATGCACAATTTGCATTTATTTTTATTCATTTAGGAGAAGTTTTTCTTCAAAGACACAACAGAATGTGCCTTTAAAATGGCATGGCTTTCTACTTCAAGTTTTGATTTGCATGTATTGAAATGAAGGCAAGGAACTTGGCTATTAGATTGTGGAAGATTGCCAAAATGTATTCTGTATGCAAACCATACATGCTAGCAATCGTTTAGGCTTCACGTGAGGTAACCAACCTGGTTTCAGCGTGCTTTTCCGAGAAGACACGCAGGACAAAGTTCCCCTTCTTGTGGGGTTCAAATGTGGAAGGCACAATCATGTACTCCCCAGGTGGAAGCTTGAAGCGATTGCTGACTTCACGCATGTTGATAAAGGTCCTGCTCATAGCCATGGCTTGCTGCCTCAAGAGCACATCTGGACCTAGATGGACATTAGTGCGCCCCTTGTACTGCACCAGAACATAAAGTAGAGCACATGTGACTCACTGTGTGTCACTAAACTGCAGAAAGTCATGTCTGTATCATTTTGTGTGTGTTGTGTTCAGCACACTATGACTTTCTCATAATGATAATCTCAGTGTTTCTTTGAGGGTAAGCAGTACCTCATCAGGAACCTGAAAAATACAAACAGAACAAGACTTTTTCAAACTGATTACCTGGAGTGGACGCTGCATTTATTTTTTCAGATACTGTGCGTGTTCTTATCACCTTATACACTGCAAAGCCAATGGTGTTGAGGTCCCGTCCAAATCTCTTCTCCTTACGCCCATCTTTCTGTAAGAGGCCAACAAGGATTGTACATCCATCCTCCCCATCATGAGGGTCATCATCCACTTCCTCCAACTTTATTGCAAACTGGGGGTTTGAGCAAAATGTAGCTGGGAAAGTGGAAAAACAAGAGACATTTTTTCCCCCTTTGCTTAGATTATATTTCATTTTTAGGTTTCAGATCCATGTTCTCCACCTACTGCTTTAAGTTCTGCCATATATTTACAGCTCTTCTAGCCTGTTTATGCATCCCATAAAGCACATCAATCCCTTCCCGTAGCATGAGACCTTTACCCTATCAATAAAAACTTTCTACCTGGATTATTCCTGCAACCTCCAGCAGTGGAGCCCACCATCCATGTCCCATCGAACTGGTAATATTTCCAACGAGCCACTGAGTCGCTGGTCAATGTATCTGGGGTCAGATTACAGATTTCCAGCCTGGAGAACTGCTTTATAAAGTCTGAGTAGGCCATCCTAGTAATGGACACATTTGAAGACAATCATTCACACAGCAAATGCCACAAAATACTATAAACATGCAGTAAGGGCTACCCTTCGTTAGATGTAACCTTTTCCAGATCACTTACGCAGTCTACGTACACTATATGGACAAAAGTATTGGGACACACATCTTAATTATTGAATGCAGGTGTTTCAATCGGACCCATTGCCACAGGTGTATAAAATCAAGCACCTAGCCATCCTCTCTCCATTTACAAACATTTGTGAAACAAAATGGGTCGTTCTGAAGAGCTCAGTGACCTCAAGTGTGGTACTGTGATAGAATGCTACCTTTGCAATAAGACGGTTTGTGAAATTTCATCCCTGCTGGATATTCCATAGTCAAATGTAAGTGGTATTATTGGAAAGTAGAAGCGTTTAGGAACAACAGCAAGTGAAGTGGAAAACCATGTAAAGTCACAGAGCAGGGTCAATGACTGCTAAGGTACATGGTGTGTAAAAGTCACCAACGCTCTGCTGATTCCATAGCTGAAGAGGTCCAAACAGCTGCATGCAAGCCTCACATCACCAAGTCCAATGACAAGCATCAGATGGAGTAATGTGAAACACACCACCACTGGACTGTTTGGTAGTCAGATGGGGGAGTCTGGGTTTGGCGAATGCCAGAATGTTACCTGCCTGATTGCATTGTGCCAACTCTGAAGTTTGGTGGAGGAGGGATAATGTTGTGTGGCTGTTTTTCAGAGTTTGGGCTGGGCCCCTTATTTCCAGTGAAGGGCAATCTTAATGCTTCAGCATACCAAGACATTTTGGATAATGCTATGCTTCCAACTTTGTGGAAACAGTTTGGGGAAGGCCCTTTTCTATTCCAGCAGGACTGTGCTCCAGTGCACAAAGCAAGGTCCATAAAGACATGGTTGGATGAGTTCGGTGTGGAATAACTTGACTGGCCTGCACAGAGCCCCGACCTCAACCCCATCGAACACATTTGGGATGAACTGGAATGAAGATTGCAAGCCAGGCCTTCTCGTGTAACACCAGTACCTTATAATTGCTCTACAGAATGAATAGGCACACATTTCCACAGAAACATTCCAAAATCTTATGGAAATCCTTCCAAGAAGAGTGGAAGCTGTTATAGCTACAAAGGGGGGATCAACTCCATATTAAAGTCTATGTATTTGAATGCAATGTCATTAAAGTCCCTGGTGGTGTAATGGTCAGGCATCCCAATACTATTGTTCATATAGTGTATTTGTATCTTTGAACAAAACTGTTTAAATTACAGGCATATCTTCGCGTTTTGACATACTCAATGTATAACAGACTTCCACTTGCAACGGTCAGTAACAAATAAAGCGATACCAATAGTAATTAAAAAGTGAAATGGATCAAAATTGTGAGAAAAAATAGTGACTTCCAGAATTTTGCCAAGTTAATGGGGATTTTATAGCTCAATAAACCATGTGTATGTGGACATCTTGTGATGTACAAAATACAGAACCTGTACAGTACATGTATGATATCATCAAGAGAGCATCAGCCCGACAGCTGTGCGAAAGCATATAGAGCATTATGACCAAACTAAGCAAATATAGCTCATACTGTAGATGAAAATGCATTAAAACATTGCATGTGTACAGTTTCCGCACTGTGTGCTACTTTGTAGCTTAATAACTGG
The DNA here is from genome assembly GCA_018136845.1 of Heterotis niloticus. Lineage (NCBI taxonomy): Eukaryota > Metazoa > Chordata > Actinopteri > Osteoglossiformes > Osteoglossidae > Heterotis > Heterotis niloticus. The sequence goes on from CM030900.1 coordinate 17,876,961, forward strand.
ATGAGGTGAACGCCATACAAGATTTTGTGCTTCACACCTGCCCCACCCACACATAGCCAGCTACCATCTACTGTGGCTGCTCCACCTCTTCTTTCTCCCTCCTTTCTGCGACTAAAAGATTGCTGGATGTTGTGTTGAATGTACTCACAGTTATATCACAAAAATGTGGGTGCGGCAGGTTAACACAGCACACATCTCCCCTTTTTTGTGCATCTCACAGAACTGAACTCCCAATGAAAACCCCTCACATGTTCTCTTCTCAAGCTTACTGATAGAACAGTTGCAAGACATCATGTGGCTTGTGCTTATTGCATCTTGGTGGCGTTATGATGCAGAATACTGAATATTTGAAAAATTTTTTACTTTTTAAATGTTGATGAAGAACACAGTAGTGAATTATTCAATAGGAATAATAAACTATCCTGTGACCAGAAATAAAACAGAATAGGTTAAAAACATAGACAAAAACATAGACAAAAAGAAGTTATCTTCTGGTGGACTATGCACTACAATCTGATTTTCAATCTATTCGGTTGACAATCGGGCCATTGGTTCCTAACCTGGTCATAAGTCAAGAAACCTCTGTAGTTATATACATAAGTGGATTTTTTTTCAGCTTCACTGATTGTTAATCAATTTTGTTAGCCTGATTTTAGCACCGTGGACAGTAGAGTTTTTCAAGAAAAAAAACGCTAAAGAATGAAACATTCACTTAATTAACTTTGTAACTTACTCAGGTACCATTAACAATACACAATCACATCACTCTTACCAAAATTCTCCATCCTCAGCACAATAGTCCAGCTTTTCTTTCTCTTCAGGTTGGACACTGTTCCATTCCAAGGAACTGAAGAGGAAAAACGTAAATTTACATTTCACATCATAGCTCTGTCCCTTTTTGACAGACCAACTGAAACACACTCACTTATCACTCCAGGGCCCTGTCCACTCCACCTGGCCCCAGGGGTTCCTAATTCGCACCAGTTGCACCACCCTGTTTCGAACATGCACCTGTGGGACAAGTAAAGTTACTCAAACACTCCCTGCTGGCATTAAAAGGCCATGGTGTTAATGTTTTTCTCTGTATGTAAAAGCTTCTTGTTTTCCCGACCTCTCACTCTCTGCATGGGATGGCACTTTCAGAGATAAGGCTAATAGCACGCCTCTCCAGCCTTCGCTGAATAACTCATCAGTATTACAGCTTTCCCTGCTTTGATTTCCACACCACCTACCAGCGTCAGCCCATCCTGGATTGTTCTTCACCACCAATCAGGCGATGAAAGAGCTGTAGATATTTTGTAAGGGAAAAACTGCTTGACCTGAACATAATGTTTAACCAAGATTGCTGAAAATATTTGTGAAACAGCTGTAAGATATGTTTCAATGGGTGCTCAGACTGAGTCTGATCCTGGAGAGGAATTCCAGTGTTGATTTTGCTACAGATCCCAAGAAAGATGGTTTATCATCTGCAAAAGGCCAGATGATAATGGCTTGGTGTTGTGTTCTATTGACCTTTTCATGGGCCCAATCTTATCCTTTGCTGATGTGACAATTATATTTTTGGAATAAATGATTTTTTGCTAACAATTAACCTGTGATTCCTCATGCCTGCCAACTCGGTCCCCTACATAGGGCCATGAGTTGCTGAAGGGACAGCTTGGCTATGGGATGAGCACAGCAGCAGAATTTGTGATTTTGTTGCATGTGGAGGCTCACTACTGAAAAGTTATGAAAGTAGACTTCAGGAGATTCAAGGGTTCACCAAGGTCAGTGACCATGGGTAGATAGGCAGTAGAAGTAGTGATGAATTATATTATCCAATGAATTCAACAACTGTTATGACGCTATTATAAATCATAAAATGCAGTACTTCGTTTGTATTAAACACACAGTGCCAAAAAAAGGAGCTTGGTTTATAAAAGGGATCCCATTACCCATCTAATCCCGTCCTAACCCCCACGGCAATCCCACAGCATGCCTACAAAGCCGCTACACAATGGCTAACCTATCAAAACTAGCGCCAACTACCTATAACTCCAAACATGGCTTGGCGCAGCAATGGTGAGGTATCTCATCGGGGTTATCAAGTGGGCACCTGCCTTCGTCGGTGTTTCGTCGAGTTAGAAAGAGCGGTGAGTGTGAGGATGCTAAGGCAAAGGGCAGGTAATGTGAGGAGCGGCAGGGTGGCGCAGTGGTGCGCGCTGAATAGATATGTGTGTATTTGTGTATCTATTTACTGTATTCTATTTATGTCTGTAGTGCATATACAGTGACAAGAAAAGAAGGAATATTTAGCAAAAAAAAAAATTTGAAACATAAAATATTGTTTTATTTTTATCATAAATTATCCTATAGATAAAAAGCTCTCAGGTTAACAGTCAATAATTTGAAGGTAGCTGAGAGGTCAGAAACCCACTGATGGAACATCACCTTGCCATGGCGGTGAGGCTTGTGTGTCTCTGTGAACCTCAGAACTGATGTCTAGAGAATAGGAGTCCTGGTAGGGACTGGGGGGAGAATTGTCCATATTGATTGCCATGAGTACACAAAGAAGAATCAAATCTTCCCTGCCCAGGATAAGGGTTACCAAAACCCATCTCTGAAACCAGGCCTGGGGGCAATGTTTGGTGAGCACCTGGTAGTCAGATGACCTATATAACCTGGTCAGGCTTAGCCCAAAATAAAAACATGTAGGCCATCTTGTGAGCTCACTATCTGCAAGACCTGCAAGGTGGCGGTCACATTGCAATGCCAGCCAAGGTGCAGGTATGAGGGATATGGATCTAGTTGGTGTTTCCCCTGGCAGTAGAAACTGACTATGACAATACTGAGTATTACTTCTCAGGTGGAGAAGGAGCCCCAGCTGGTGTGGGATATGGAAATAATCTGAGCCAATTTTGACTTGACAGCATTTAGTCTACTCATAGTTCAGTAATTTTTCTCTGAAGATAATAGTATTGTAGGACCATAATTCTAAGGGGACTGTGTAGCTACTGTGCAGTGGAGGCTGTGATGTGTAGCATGTGTAGCACATACTGCATCGACACTAAGGACCTTGTATATATGTTTCTGTAGGTAGAAAAAGGAAGAGGAAGGTTGTACATTGTATGATGCAATAAGACTGTAGGATAATAACAGTTAATGTCAACATGGCACCTAAGTCACAGACTCCATGACCTAGTACCACTTACACTGGTGGAAGTGGTATCTTCTTTTCTGGACAAAAAAGAGAAAGGACAGAACCTCATATAACAATGACCTTAGAGGGCTTTTGCGTAACATCTATGTGAGACACTTTTTTTTAATACTTCTCTGCTGGTCTAGACATTTTGAAACTGCCGAGAAAGCGCCCTGTGGAGATGATGAGGACATCAAGATTTGATATGATCAAACTCTTTGCACCTTGATGAGGTCTTGCATGGACATGCCTGTTCTGCTTGGTTCTGTACAGGATGATGCTGCTTAACTGTTCTGATGATAACACCTTAATAAAGACCAGGGCTCGCTCATCTTAACAGGTGTCTTAGGCTATTTGACCGCTGGAAGGAATTTTGTGACTTGATCACTGGTCTTCAGGCTTTACTGAAGTGTGTGTACTGAAATTGTGTCTAAATGTCTGGAATTGTATGGAAGTTGCATGTTTCACATGGAATCAGCTCTAAAGTTGGCATCATAATTCAAAACAACATAATTTTCATTTCTTGAGCCATCTTAGCTTATGATAGAGAAGCATTAGCAATCTATCTTCTCAGAAACTTGTCTTAGAAAGTCTGTCTAGGTTGTGCTCTTCCAGAAGACTGCTATTCCTATTTAGCAAATGGCACTGTGCAGACTTACCACCTTCTGAGCCCTGCTGTACTCATGACGATATGTATACAAAATGCAATGCAAAATCATTCTTCAAAGAAAGGTCCTACCTCTTCAGCTCCAGTGAGGGAGTAAGCATGTCCTTTCACAAGTTTCTGACTGGTGATAGCCTCAGTCTCATAAGCACTGGTGATCTGTAAACAAATTGAAACAACATAATCAAAAATCCACATCTCTTTGTGCTGGAAGCCCAGAAATGCGGGAACTGTGAAAAATTTGAAATGTTTATCTGTTTGGCATCTCATGAAATCAGTCAGCGTGAATGATAAATTCAAACTACATTCATAGAAACCACATAAACAGATATGAACTCGCTGTTGCACATCAGTAACAGCCACCTGTGCAAGCACACATATATTAACTAAAAAGTTTATTAGTCAAAGAGAATATTCTTAAACTGTTTCACTGCATTTCACTTAAATATAATGGATTATTTCAAAATAATAATAATAAATGACAACAAATATATGTGTGACTTGATTTTAACAGGTAAAGTGATGTCAGACCTTCTGAGAAGTTATTGGTTTTAGCTCAGTTCATTGAGAAAAGTGTTACAATCATGTAGTGTAATGTGTGATCCAAAATAATGTTGTAGCATCTTAAGCGGAGCACAAGTCATTGAGAATAATGTACAGTGGTGGAAGCTCTTTGCATAGGATACACTTACATCAATAGAACAACCAAGAAGGGACCCACATCTTAAGGCTTTCTGGATGATTTTGAACAGGAAAGGTGGAGGATTGTTGAGCTCATATATCTCAGAGATTCCACCAGTGAAGTCTTCAAAACCTTCAGTAGTGGACCCCCCAGACAAAGCCTCATAGCATCCATTCAGTCTTCACAGGGACAACATTGTGGGGCAACATAACACAGAAATAAATATTCAAATTCTGCAATTTTTATTCAAGTAAATAACATTTTAAGGAATGTATGCAGGATGAATGCAGACCTGAAGACTTGCTTCTAATAGTATCTATGAAAAATATTGATTATCCACGTCAGCCTGATCCTGGAGGCAAAAGGTAATGACTGCAAACAATGATACAGTATATGAGGGACTGTGCTGTTGTGCATTTTGAAACAGACTAAAATACTTAAAGGCCCTTGATGGGCACAGCCTGTTCCTGACAATTTTTCCACTGTGTGAATTTCTGTTTCCATTATTTCTTCTGCTGAAAATTATGTATGTTTCATCCTCCAAAAAGTGACCCATTTTTAGCCTCACAACACCTGAACTGTGAGCAGATGTGTGTTAGAAGCTATCTCAGTGAGTGGAGTGAATATGTTTTTCTGAGTTTCGTCTACAGTTTCATCATGCTGTTGAAAGATATACATTTCAGGTGAAGTGGTGACTCTAAATTGCTCTGAGTGTGTGACTAGATATACTCTGTGCTTCCAGGACAGGCAGCAAAATTTTCCTAAACATCTTAATCCTGTGCTCCCTTACGGAATTTAAATGAAATCTTCAGTATATACTTAGCATTAAGTTTAGCAACAAAATATCATAGTTAATATTACTTCTGTGAGAATAATATTCACGTTCATTTGCTCAGTCCATTGACAAATCCTATCCTATACACTCTGCTGTATAAACTAGCTTAGCAAATAGCACAGCAAACTACTGTGGGTTAGTCAGACATTAGGGGACCACTGTAGCACATGCTCTTGGACAGAGAAGTTGTGTACAGTACCCAACACCTACAGTACCAGTATATCTGTGTACTTTGTGTATCTGTGTACTATGGTTATTGTTTTTTTGGGGGGGGGGGCTGGGAACTGTGGTTGGTCTTTGTCCCTTGGCTTGTAGTCTTTCCCTATAGGGCTCCAGCACTCGACAGGTCCATCAGAGAAAGCATGACATAGGACCGCCGGTGGATGACGTCACCCCTGCGAGTGCTTATCTGCATAGACTGCCATGGAGGCAGCGGCAGCAGCTTGGTCTTGGTCATGTTTTGGGTTAATATACGATTAAGTATAGTAATCCAGCCACAAGGGGATGCACAAACCAGTGTATTTCTTTGTGCCGGGCCCAAGCCTGGATAAATGGGGAGGGTTGCGTCAGGAAGGGCATCTGGCGTAAAAATTTGCTAAACTAATATGCGGACAAAAATACAAATTTCCATACCGGATCAGTTGAGCCCCGGGTTAACAATGACCGCCACCAGTACTGCTAGCTGACAGGGTGATGGCAGAAACTGGGCTACTGTTCGCAAAGAAGGAGAAGAGGCCAAAAGAAAAAGAGGAGGAAGGCATGTCCGGAGGAAGAAGGAGAGGAGGAAGGTTAAGAGAGTGGACGTGAGGGTAAGGAACTTTGAATGTTGGTAGTATGACTGGTAAAGGGAGAGATCTTGCTGATATGATGGAGAGAAGGAAGGTTGATATTGTCAGACGTGTCAGGACGCTATGCAACGTAGCGACGCAAATGGCCCCTGACAACCACGCAGTTATAAAAGCTGCCAAGCCGACCAACACCGGCGCGGGACCTTGACTATAGTCCATGATGTTATCCTGTCTTTGTACCATGAAGTTGTATCCAGATTTAATATTCTGAGCATTCGCACCTCCTGTCCGGTGTCTCCCTTCCGCACCTGGGTCCTACACCTTGTTGCCGATCGAGTTCCTGACAGATATATTGTGTGTGCAAGAGACCAAATGGAAGGGGAGTAAGGCTAGGTGCATCGGACGGGTGTTTAAATTGTTTTACCATGGTGTGGATGGGAGGAGAAATGGTGTAGGGGTTATCCTGAAGGAACAGTATGTCAAGAGTGTTTTGGAAGTGAAGAATGTCTGACAGAGTGATGGTTATGAAACCGGAAATTGATGGTGCAATGATGAATGTTAGTGCATATGCCCTGCAGGTTGGGTGTGAGATGGATGAGAAAGAAGAATTTTGGAGTTATATGGATGAAGTGGTGAAGAGTGTACCCAAGGGGGAGAGAGTGGTGATTGGAATGGATTTCAATGGGCATGTTGGTGAAAGGAACAGAGGAGATAAGGAGGTGATGGGTAGGTATGGTGTCAAGGAGAGGAACGCAGAAGGTCAGATGGTTGTGGATTTTGCGAAAAGGATGGACATGGCTGTGGTAAACACGTATTTTAAGAAGAGGGAGGAATACAGGGTGACGTACAAGAGTGGAGGAAGATGCACACAGGTGAATTATATCTTATGCAGGAGGGCCAGACTGAAGGAGATTGTAGACTGCAAAGTGGTGGCAGTGGAAAGCGTAGTTAGGCAGCATAGGCTGGTGGTATGTAGGATGACACTGGAGATCAAGAAGAGAAGGAGAGTGAGGGCAGAACCAAGGATCAAATAGTGGAAGCTGAAAAAGGAAAACTATAAGGTGGAGTTCAGGGAGGAATTAAGACAGGCATTGGGTGGCAGTGAAAAGTTTCCAGTGAGTTGGGCATCGACAGCAGAAGTGATAAGGGAGACCGCTAGAAAGGTGCTTGGTGTGACATCTGGACAGAGGAAGGAGAACAAGGAAACCTGGTGGTGGAATGAGGAAGTACAGGAGAGTATACAGAGGAAGAGGCTGGCAAAGAAGAAGTGGGGTAGACAGAGAGATGAAGAATGTAGACAGGAGTACAAGGAGATGAGGCATAGGGCGAAGAGAGAGGTGGCAAAGGCTAAAGAAAAGGCGTATGGTGAATTGTATAAGAGGTTGGACACTAAGGAGGGAGAAAAGGACCTGTACCGATTAGCTAGGCAGAGGGACCGAGCTGGGAAAGATGTGCAGCAGGTTAGGGTGATAAAGGATAGTGATGGAAACGTACTCACAAGCGAAGAGAGTGTGTTGAGCAGATGGAAAGAGTACTTTGAGGGGCTGATGAATGAAGAGAATGAGAGAGAGAGAGAAGGTTGGATGATGTAGGGATTATGAATAAGGGAGTGCAATGGATTAGCAAGGAGGAAGTTAGGACAGCTATGAAGAGGATGAAGAATGGAAAGGCTGCTGGCCCAGATAACATACCTGTGGAAGCATGGAAGTGTTTAGGAAAGATGGCAGTGGAATTTTTAACCAGATTGTTTAATGTAACGTTAGAAAGTGAGACAATGCCTGAGGCACTCCTCATAAAGATAAAGAAGAAGATACGATTGAGTATAGTGGGGGTTTTGGCTGTCTGCCCTCACTGTAAAGTGTTGGCACCGCTGAGTGTCCAACCACTCAGTATACCCTGTGCTAACACTTCGTCTTCCATTGTACACGTATGGTCCCGAAACCAGATGATAGAACATTAGGCAAAGTGGCGGTCACCCACCCTTGTATTTTTAATTTTTTTTTTAATGAATTCTGTAGTGGAGGTCAACGGGGCCTTAATTTGTCTTCTGTTTTCTCTTTCGGTGGCCCAGGTTGGGATGTCCATTTTGTTTTATTTTGTTCTTTGAGTTGGGAACCACCCACTTATGCCTTATTGTTTGGTGCTTGGTTTTCTTTAGTTTTTTTGTGTTCTGTATCTCATTCAGTATTCTGCTTCACTGTAAATAAATTGCACTTTGTCACTGTTTAAGTTGGATAACTGTGCTGTATATTGGGGTTCTTTGTTAAAGGAGTTTTCTCCTACCACCTACATTTTTCTTTTTTTTTTACTTAAAATGCTACGATCCTTACTGCTGGTCCCTAGCCAACGAGCCAGGTCGTAACATTTGTAATTGTATTTTGTAATTGTCCCAAAGAGGAAGCCTGTGCTCAGCTGAAAAGGGACAGAAGGAATATGGAGTGAGGCTGCATCTTAACACTGTTAATTCACAGCATGAACAGCATCAAATCTTTGGAATGAAAAATATAACAATCAGTGCTCAGTTTTCCACACTACATGGGGGGAGGGGTTGTCCAGATAGGTAGAAAGTCAGGAAATTTTAAAATCGAAATTTAAGCATAAATTATTTTTTACTACAGCACTGTACTGTACTGCACTATGTAGTACAGGAACACTTTTACAACCCAATCTAATGTGTACTAAACATGTAATGTGCCTAATGAAGTCATTAGTGTATTTGAAACATATGGGAAAGTACAGTGAATTATACAAAAAACAGTAAATAAGGTGCTCGATCAGAACACCACTACAAGGGGACGAGGGGGCATTTTACTGCCTTCATGACACCAACAATGGAGACGGTTCTTTTTTGAGACACAGCATCAAAATTGTTTAAAATGTTATTTTATCCATTAATGTATGCATTAAGTTATCCAAAAAAAGCCAAAAGTTCATTAAATACATATAATTCCCTTATATCATGCATTAAAATTGTTTTTTTAATATTCATGATAATTTTTTTTCGCAGTTTTTACATTCCATAAAATGTGGACTATGCAAAATTGAGGTCCAAAATATTAATGACACGTATAATAATGTATTGCCGAAAGGCTTCACATCATCTGGTCTTTACTGACCAATTTTATTCTAAGTAAGGAAACATTCCCAGGTCAAATTCATAATAAACGCAATGTGCTATTTGTAGTGATCAGTGCTCTAAAGTGGGATCTAACATGCTTAGCTGCCTGCTTCATTCTTATTCCTTCCTGGTTTCCATCTCCTTACACTAAGGCAATCCTATCTAACTTAGACAACCATTTATATACACAGTTTGACAAAGTGACGGTATTTCCTCAAGGATGTCAACTGGGCACATCCCTTTACAGGAGTTTCGTTGAGTTAGGCACACAACACCTCAGGAAGCCCCAGCCACAAGTCCTGCTACTCTAGTCACCTGCACAACCCAAGCTCCACTACTTAACCACCATCACCTACACTTACAATTTATACTAATCCACTACACATCACACTACCTACCCGTAAGCAAACTGTCTAGAAACGTCGGCAACTCTGCTAACACACTGCACATCAGCCCATTAATCTACTAACTTCCTTTAGTAGTGGTTGAGTTTATTCTGTCACTCCCTGATCTCACCTGCATTCTCCACCTCTCAACTGCAGCAGAACTTCAAATGAGTAATGGGTAACAGGTAAACTGAAAAGTCAAGACGTTTTACTCACTTGGCATAGGCCTTCTCCAGCAGGGCACTCCAGAATTCTGACCCCTCAGCTGAGTGCACAAAGAGTAGTTCTCCATTTCTGGTGGGCAGCAGGTCATCTATCACTACATCCACCCACTCACCATATTGCCAAAACTGTAGGAAAGAACAGAAAGAACAGGAAACTGGGCAATTTCTGTGTCTGCTCTCCTCCCACTGTGCCCTCTCTTACCTGGAAATGGAAGATCCCTGCATAGTTTTCCTGAAAGCTCTGCTCTGGGGGAACTACACGAGTCAGGATGTCCTTGTCAAGGGTTAGGGATGCAATGGCAGCCAACAGCCAGCAATCACCTGAAGCAGAAATTAGAAATTATGTAACAAAAGCACAAACCATTGCAAACCCTGGAAAAATAATGCAGCAGTTTTGTGATATGCAGAGTACATGTGTTTAAAACTGTCAAGAAATAAATGCCTTGATAGGTGATTATTGTCTAAGCTTCCGTGTCACACTGAATTATTTATTTGCTGTTCTTTCAAATGCAAAAATATATTCTTCCTACATGATACTCACAATATCCTCTGGCATTATAAATACTGTGTATGAGAAGAGCCAAGATGAGTTTAATAGGTGTTGGTTGCATGTGCAAACAACCCATTAAATGCAGCAGAATGTGAAGGAAGAAATAATAAATGTGACACAGAAGTTTCTTGGCTTTGACAGACATATGTGCTTAATAAAGGCTGTTTATGAAGAGGGACACACCTAGGCCTGCCTGTACTTTTAGCTCTAGTGCTTGCAGTGTGTGTTTACTCAGCAGCAGGCTTATCAAAGAAAGATAAGATCTTTAAATTCATAAATTACAAGATGATAAACTTAAATTCACCAAAAACACTTTGAAGCAAAAACATTCAGCGGCAATAGTTTCTTATTCCTTTTAAAGCTGGTCATTTTTCATGGCTTAGTCCAAAACAAATATGTAGTAAGCAAACAAATGCTAAACCCGAATCAAATGTTGTTCCAGCCAGGATGCAGTTACATTTTGCAAGTATTTGAGAGGAAAAGTGAATTACTACTGCTTCCAGAAGCATATGAACATGCAATTGAGGACAGTGACATTTTTTTACATTTTTAATAAGCAAGCTAAATCCAGGTATCTCCAATTTTACTGAAACTTTTATACAGTTATTAGAACTCTACAACATATTCACAATTCTTGGACTATAAGCCTTATAGACTCACAGAAATATTACAAATGAAATTCAGTAAAAATCTATTTCTTAACAACATTGTGGAAAAAGATACATCCTGGAACTCAGAAATCCTTGATACAGACATATTTTTCGGACAGCAGCAAACATGGAGCTTAGGCACTGTGAGGCACCAACATTGCTGTGGAGCCCTGCCACTACCTGCACCACCAGGGAGCAGCAGCAAGCACCTTGCCCACCTATTTGTTTCATGCTTCAGTCCTTGGTGTGAACCCCTCCATGCATCTGGTTAACCTTAGGAAAAGAGTAGTACTATTTTCTGCATTGGATCAAACAACTATGCCTTTTTCATCCAGCAGACAAAGAAAAAAAAGCTGAGATGATGACATCCATATATCAGCTAACAAGAAATCATGTCATTGTCTCCTCAAGTTGCTCCACTCTGAGTAGGCACTCATTAACCAGAGTTAAAGTCCATTTGACAAGGATTGTCCAGTCAGGCCTTATGGGGGCCTCAGATCTGTATTATTCTCTTGTATGGCAGAAATCTACAAATCCAGCCTCAAGGGGATGCACAAACTAGTGCATTTCTTTGTGCCGGTCCCAAGCCCAGAAATAGAGAGGGCTGCATCAGGAAGGGCATCCGACGTAAAAATTTTGCCAAACCAAATATGTGGACAAAAATAGAAATTTCCACACCAGATCGGTCGAGGCCCGGGTTAACAACGACCGTCACCAGCATTGCTAGCCAACAGGGTGCCAGCAGAAATTGGGCTACTGCTGGCCGAAGAAGGAGGAAGAGAGGAGGAAGGCATGTCCAGGGGAAGGAGGAGAGGAGGAAGGTTAAGGCCTAAGACGAGATTCATGGATGTGGTGAAGGAGGACATGCAAGTGGTGGGTGCGACGGAAAAAGATGCAGAGGACAGGAAGAAGTGGAAACAATTGATCTGCTGTGGCGACCCCTAACGGGAGCGGCCGAAAGAAGAAGAAGATGGCAGAAATCTACAAGTGGGTGGGGAGACAAAAACACAAAAACTGCAGCAGAAAATGCACTTAGTTTTGCAGAACAATGGAAGCCGCTGTGGAGTGTGTCATCTAGGTCAACAAAGACCATACTCTCACAGCTGTACATATTGTATTGCTCTAAAGCCAGATATTTCAGTTCACTTCAGTTGATTTTCATAAAGTGCTAAACAGCTGAGCACTACTGATGCAGCGATAATAATAGAAAACCAAGAGACAAAGGCTACAGTTTGCAATCAGTACATAAGGATGCCAAGTGGCAACTCTTCAGCCAACACCTGGTTTCAGACTTGGGATCAAATGTAGTTTCATATTTACAGTAATCATGTAATCATGTTGCTATGCACCACCAAGGGTAAATTGTACAAAAGGACTGTTTACAGATCATCATGTATTTGACAGGCGAGTGACTATTATTGAAAAGGAAAGGCTACCGTAATGAATGTTGTACACACACAGCCTGCATCAGCAGTATGAGTGTGTGTGTGTGTGTATGTGTGTGTGTGTTTCATATTATGAATTATGAGTTGTATATAATGGATTATATCTGTTGACTATATTCGCACATTTCTACTAACTGCTTATCCGATGCTGGGAGGCAGGTGTCCAAAATCCATCCCAGAAAAATAAGGTGTGAGGCAGGTTACACCCTACATGGGACATTAGTCTAATTAGTCTATTGTAAGACAGGGCAATCTCACAGTCATTCACTCATCTACACTGTAGGTAATTTGGACCCACCAGTTCACCTGAAAAAATGTGTTTGGGAGGACACCCACATAAACACAGGAAGAACATGCAAACTCCACACAGACTGAGCCAAATGCACACTACAGCCCAATAAACACACACTGTGAGTCACCTGCATCACTGTGAAGCTCCTGTTCACTGTAGTCATTCCAAATTGTGATTTTGATCAATACAGATGACCAGACATCAGTGTAGCTGCACTTTTTTATTCAACAGAACCATTATGCCCCTGTTCACTATAGACCTTCATAGTATGTTTGTCAAAATATATTTTTAATTGACTCAGACGTACTCCTAAAGAAGTTATAAAAAGAATGACAGCATGCACTTCCCATGACATCCAGGATCAAAGCTTCAAGCTCATTCAAAGAGTCTTTATTTCTTCAGTGTGTCTCCACTAGATGTTAATAGATGTGTTTTTAATGTATGGCTGCCCCAGGCACATCATTCTGAGATCAGGATAAGAGACAAATTCACTGGAAGGACCTCTTGGTTAAAGGTTGATTTGTCCCCATCTATTTCCCTCTTAAACCACAACCCAGACTTTGCTTTTGAATGTAGGTTTGTTTATGATGACATACTTGGCATGGAAATGTATTTTAATGGTTTGGTCGACATCTCAAGTTCCCTCTGTAAATAAGTTGATGCTGTGGCCAAATGAGCCTCAAGCCCTGCTCTATGCTAGTTTTCAGTTACGTGCAAACAATACTATGTGTGTGTACGCATGTTAGACTCACCCAAGGCTCCTTGACAGATATCTGTTCTACTGGCTCCATCAATGATGAACTGAGGATTTGAACACAACTCCTGAAAAAATCACACACATGTGAGAGGTTAAGACTTGGGCTCAATCACAGGGAAGTTACAACAGAAGATGTACTGGAACAGTGGGAAAGCAATTTAATCAAGAACTGTCCTCTTCTGCACTCAGCGTGGCATATTTTATACCAAAAAACCTTAGTTCATTCAAATATTATGTTTTTCTACATGTAACAGGACTGCTAATGTTAAGATTATGTGTCAGGAATATACTGAACATCAAAACTGCACTGTATGTGTCTCTTTATTATCCCATAAAAACAAAAGAAACAGTATAAGCAAAGAAAAATGGGAAATATTGGTGAAGAAATATTTACACAAATTATTATTTTTTATTTCATATAAACCTTAATTTAAACATTTAAAAAACTTCACCTTCAGTGAATTGTGATCATGTAATCATAAACTTTAATCTCACACGCAATTCACAACATTTCAACAATTACTTCACTAAAAAATTTAATTCACAGAAGAAACTATATGGGAAACAAAGCAAATTTTTTGTTCAAGTCTAGTGACTTTGCGTCGTGTCCACTTGCTGCAGGTATATTTTCACTCCCCCATTAATGTATGATCCTTACCGTGGGTCTCTTCCACTCTACGTCTCGGGTCTTGGTAGAGTAGCGGCCCAGTTCATTGTAGCCCAGTGAGGCTGGTTCAGGACGGAAGGTGTCATCACAGAACAGAGTCTGATTCTGCAGACAATGAAGCTGGAGGGTTTGAAAATCCTGCTTGTTAAAAAGGATAGCTTTTTCTTTACTCCCCAGCCCTTCTGCCTGGGCATTCCTCCGAGCTAGCTGAGCTGCAACACTCGACATGTTCTTTTCCCCTGTGTGCTTTCCAGTGAGCAGACTGTGTGCTTTTGTGAGGTACAAGATGGTAGTGGTGTGTACTTATATCAGGCGTTGGTCAGGAGACTGATGTGGGGTAAAGTACATACAGGGCAGCAATGGATTTGTGACTGAAAGGTGTGGTTTACTTGTCTCATTTTTACAAATGCAGAAAAAACAGGGGTACTGAACAAATTAGATGGTTAGCTCCATCCACTCTGTCCACAAAAGTTTTAGACCAGGTTTGTTTCATCTTACTTGTGGGAACAGGGAAATACCACTATATGGTATCAGTATGGTATTGGCTAGCACCCTTATAAAGCGCATCTGTATAGTAAAGTTTTTTAGTTGAGCAAGTCATGATAAACACCTTGCTTGAGTGAAGACAACAGTGGTAAGTGGGAGATTCAAACCAGCAGCCTTCAGTCTGTATGATTTAAGCTGTATGCTTAACGGTACATTAAACACTGCTCTACACACCTTTACATCAAACTTGGGCAAGCAGACTTTAAATATCAGCTTGTCTTTCAAAGACAGCCACATGAGCAGGATGGAGGTACCAAAAAATGTTTCACCAAACAAAAAGACTTTAAACACTTCAAGACTTTTCAAAAAAACCCAAAAAATACACAAAGCAACAAAAGAAGGTCTAAACATACCAGGATAACTTGAAAAAGCCCTCCTGCTCCTCCTACTACTTTTGTTTAAGCTGTATACCACATACCCATATCAGTCATGCACAAGTAGTCTTAAAAGTCTTAAAAGGCTGAATGATGGATGTATGCCAGCACAAACCAGTACAGTACACCTGGGTAAGTGACAAACTACAGCTGCTTTTTGGAAACAATGAGAGCAAAGGCCATGTGACATTCCAGCCAGTGCAATGCCCATGCTGTGTTTAACCAATATTGACTGTGAGGGAGGTGGCCACACTGCAGTGGATAAAGTCTAACACACCCATTCCTCATCTAATGTGGTTAAATTTTTCCATGAACTTGCTCCATTATGAGAATTTCTAATTTGAAGGTGTCTACTTACCAAAATTCCACTTGATAATTCATATAATATAGCAAAAAATGGTTCCAGTATAAAAAAATATGGGGTTAAAAGTTAATTTTAAATATCAAAATCCAAGCTCACTGGAGTAATTCCAGCTCACCACTGAACACAATACATTTCATGGAATTGCTTCCCAGGTTGAGTACTGGAAAAATTAATCAACCTACTCACAGGCAAAACTTACTAGAACTTCAATCCTGAAACTGAAGTTTGCTAGTGTTGCCTCACTCTATGTGTACACCGAGTGTAATGATGGGCTAGGTTACTAGCCCACAGCTAGGCACAGTGTGGCACTCTTCTTGCACTTTTCAGGACTGACATCTACCAGGAAGTTCCAGCTGTACTGCCAAAATTCAGTGGGCTGGGGGACTTCTGCACACGCTTCCTGATTTGCTTTGTTGCCAGTTCAGAAGCTGTTCTACCAGTCTGCAAGGGGTGCTCTAATTTATCATGCCAACACCAACTCCTCGAGGCACCGACTCCTTTAAATTGCTCCCAGGCACCACAAGATTTGACCATCCATTCCCATCCAGTGATCTTTAGCCTTAGCATTCCAGTCAGTCTCACCCTTCATCCTGTAAAGGGATGTGTCAGTAGTGTTAAAAAAGAGAATTCACTATGAATTGTACTTCATTAATACTGGTAGCGAACTTTGAAATTCAGGATTTAATTAATGAAATGTGATTTCAAATGTTTTTAAGCAAATGCAGTACTGATGTTGTCATTAACATTCAATAGAGTTGTTTTGTGGGGGGGGGGGGGAAACTACATTTCTGTTACGAAACCCTCGGCGTAATCAAGCATAGCCCTTGGTAAACCAGTTCAGTCAAATAAAAAGGTTACACTTAGTCATGCATACAAGTTAAGCCGGTCTATTTTCACCTCAGGGAAGTGTGTTGAGTCTGAACAGGTTTGAGAAAAACAGGACACCACTTCGATCCAACCTCAATCACAATGGCTGACAAGTAGCCCAAGTAGGATGGCTGCCCACTACCTGCTCAGAATGCACATTGTGGCACTCATAGTTTTGGTGCTCCTTTTTTCAGTCACTTATACCAAATCCAATAAAGCACAGAACTGCCATTTCCGCTGTCTTCTTCAAGGAAAACACATAACAAAGCCCCCCCCCGCTACTCAAGCGCGCCCCCTAGCAGCAGGAAAGGACACGACTTGTGTGCTACTGAAGGTGTGGCTGAAGGTACAGCTTTGTCTAACACATACTATCAAGGTTGCAAGTTCAAACTAAATATAAATGTCGAAATAATTCAACAGTTGTGTTCAGCTGTGCGTCCAGGGGTGTGGCTGTCGAGCACTTGCAGTTTTCTCCATATATCCTGACTTTAAAGTCCTAACTGAATTTGAAGCTTTGGAAGTGTTGTTGTGCATTTATGTAGGCGCCTATCCTGAGGGTTTGTAACGCTTAACTCTTGCTAAAGTTTATTTTAAAAAACGTGTGACACGTGCGTACTTTGATACTCTTACTGCAAGTGCGTTGTGTTCAGCATGCTTTGGCTTTTTTTTTTTTTTTTAAATAAAGTTTGGGCCTTTTTTTGTTGTACACAATTCCTGTTGATTAAAAAGTGAAGTCTTTTTTCTCGTAAAACCGAACAGCTTAATGTAAAGACAACAGACAAGAAGGTGAATCCACACCGCAGGAGCGCCTGGTCGCAGAAATGCTGCCCAAATGCAAGCGAGGTTTCGTCGTCTTTTCACATGGACTCTCTGCCTTCTTGGCGACTTTCTCGGTTCTTACACCAAATGCATTTCCAAAATAAATAGCAGAGGGTGAAGCGTGGGGCCGAATCAAATGACTCGGAGAAAATCTTTTCAGCTCCACGTAAAATTACTCAGGGCGTTGTTTTGGGAAAGGGAAAAAACTGCAAACACTTCCTGCATAACTGTCACATACATTTAAACTTTCTTGTAGACCACGCCTTGCATGCAGGGAGGTGGAGAGTCTTTTTCTTTCCTCTTTTTGAAGGGGCTGCATGCCTTTTGCGGAAAGACAGTACGCGCAGCAGTGTGACGCGCCCTGCACAAGGAACACATGGCTGGGGTCGCCTCTACATTGGCCAAGCAGCGAGCGCTGGCCGCTGGCTTCGGCACCAACACCAACGCGATCAAGTACCTGAACCAGGACTTCGAGACTCTACGGAGACAGTGTCTGTCCCAGGGGGCGCTCTTTGCGGATCCCACCTTCACAGCCGCGCCCGAATCCCTCGGCTTCAACGAGCTCGGCCCCAATTCACACAAAACGCGAGGAGTGCAGTGGAAACGACCGCGAGTGAGTGCTGCTCCCCGGGGCACGGTGGCCCGATTCTAGCGGTTCACACGAACACACAGACACACGTGGGCTGGGGCAGGGGAGATGAGCGTTGTTGCTATGGTCCATCTAGGGGGTCTTTCGCTGTGCTCATTTCTGTTCCAGCCTGGTTTGTTTCTTATGATCATAGCATCTCAACACACAAAAGTAAAAGTTTTATTCAGATGTTGTTTATCTGTGCATTGGCGTACTTGGTGGTGGCTGGGGCGGCAGCAGCACTGCCCCGGGTTACAGGCAGAAAGGGGGAAGCCAGAGTTGTAAAGAAATGATTGTTTTGCGGGGAACTAAAATGGGTAAAAACAAAACAACAATCCAGGCTCTCATCGCAGCTCCCTGTCGTGCACTTCCCGTTTTCTCTGTATATGTTGAAGAAGCTCAGCCGACAAGTTACTTTGTTTGTGCGCAGATGCAAAAACGGCGACATTGCTGTCAGGAAAGCGATTGAGCTTCATTAAAAAAATTTACTATTTCAACGAGAGGTGAGGGGGGAAACTCTGCACTGCTACACTAACAGCGCACACCAACACCCCCGCAACAATCCTCCATTCTGCTGTAAATCCCCACAGTGGTCATACACCTATTTAAACACTTTGAAAAATTTTGGATGGAGGCCTCAGAAACAGAAAGCTGTGTTCAGCACAGCTCGTGTGTTGATTCCATTTACATTTCAAATGCATATTTAAATATTTCAGGGTATCACGGATGATACTGCATGAGCAGTTACTCTGTTGAATCTGAGCAGTTCCTCTAAGTAGACCATAGCTGAAAAACCAGTCACGCAAGTTTCTGTTGTGTGAGTTGTAAAATGCCAAATAAATGTTGTTCAAGTCATAAGTCATGAATCTGTAGGAATAAGAATGTGTTAATTCATTTACCTTTGTGTAGCTAATTGCCATAAAATAAGCTTAAAGGACTTTCAGCAGAAAAACAAGCACATGTAACCACAGCACTTTTTTCTTGACTTACTGCATATCTGTTCTAGGAGTTGTGCTCACGCCCACAGTTCATCGTTGATGGAGCCACCAGAACTGACATCTGCCAAGGCGCCTTGGGTAAGGCAGCAGATTTACCACAGCTCTTACCATTGTCTTGTATACGTAGAGCTAGGAAGGTCTGCATGGTTGCTACCCAGAAACATGCAATGCTGCTGTGTATTCAATTGAGAAAACGTTTAATTCAAAAGTAAACTAACAAGTCCTTAGCATAAAACTGCATTCCTTTGATGTTCAAGACATCCAAAAAGGTAAAAAGAGGTTGACAATGTATTGGCCTTCAGCTGCACAACAGGATCAAAGTCAGTCACACAGCA
Organism: Heterotis niloticus; assembly: GCA_018136845.1. Lineage (NCBI taxonomy): Eukaryota > Metazoa > Chordata > Actinopteri > Osteoglossiformes > Osteoglossidae > Heterotis > Heterotis niloticus. The sequence goes on from CM030900.1 coordinate 17,896,128, forward strand.
TATGAAATGCTTGGTTTATGAGATGGAGAAGCTGAAATGCAATCATCTGTTTATTTTCATGACTAAATAAATTCATCCGAACATTTTCAAACAATCATTTGAACTATTATTTAATGTGGCATATTTTATCTATCATTAAAAAAAATACAGGGACTGTTTCTGAATGGATTTGAATCCAGCTCAGTCTGTGTGGAGTTTGCTTGTTCTCCCCCTATTCATGTGGGTTTCCTCTGGGTGCCCTGGTTTCCTCCCACACTCCAAAGACTTGTGTTTCAGGGTGCTTGTTTGCTCTAAGTTGCCCACAGAGATTGTATGTGAGTGTGAAAGGGGTGTGTAGCCACCCTGGGTAGAATTCTAGACCTCTACAGTGATACTCAGCATAAGTATAAGAATGGAAAAAAAAATGAATTTACACCATTTGGTATGTGTTGAGTGTTTAAGCTGCTGTTATTGATGTGTAATTTTTTCCCTTGAGTCCAACCCCATCAGTTACTACTGTATCCTATCCTAGCACATAATAGAATAACAGTAGAATACAACGCAGACACATTCCACTGTTTCCCACGCCAGGATCATACAGCTATTAGTGAAATGTGAGTTTCCCCTTAAGTCCTCAAACTTCTGCACTTTTTTCTTCATTGCCCAGGTGACTGCTGGCTTCTGGCTGCAATTGCTTCTTTGACCCTCAACGAAGATGTACTGGCCAGAGTCGTTCCCAGTGGACAGGGCTTTGGGGACAACTATGCTGGAATTTTTCATTTTCAGGTGAAGAGGGGGATTTTTTATAATACTCTATAGTAAATTGGTTGCTTTTGTAATTGGTACATAATGTATTCCACTGTATAAAAGGTGAGAACTAAACTTATGTGTCCACTGAATTGAGGTTTAACAGCTGTGCTTAAAGAGTAGTTGTGCTTCTCATAAAAATCACATGGTGTGATGAAATGTTCTATTACAAAAAATAGAAAATAAATAATTAGCAATTCAGCCAGCTGTAAAATGAAAAATACAAATACATCTTTCAGTGAATATTTACTGTGACAGACTAGATTCTTGAACAAGGAGGTCACAGGACCGGGCTTCTGATCAGGGCCAATAAAAGTCAAGATGGGGAAATTAATATAATTAAACCAAACAAAATGATAATATCAACTCTGATGTAAGGGATGGACAGGAAAGAAAGCTGTGCTGACTAAAGGTTAGGATCATTCTTCCATCTCCGCAGGAGAAACTTAAAGGTTGTCAGGGACTCGGTGACTGTGGTCAGGTGTCAGCTGTTGCGTTTTCCATTGCTCCTGTGCTACCAGAAGATGTATACCGTTTACCCTTTATTATTGTTCAATTACTATCGTGCTTTGAAATTCTCAGTTGCATCAAAGACTAGTCTTAAATAACCACTTTAAATTTAGAGGTTTGAGTAGTTATTTGAGTATTTATTTTTGACTGCATAAAATGTTCATAACTTTATACATTTAAGATGCTGTGTAAATTGGCAATACTTCTCTGCTCCAAATCTGCTCCAACCCAAACTCCTAATGCTAATCTCTACTGTGACGTTTTGTCAGAAGACAGAATTAGAAGCAAGAATCTGGGGGGCAAATTAGGTGTTTAGTTCATTGGGTGGATTTTATGCAGGTAGTAACTTCCAGCCATGGGTAAATGGTTCTGCTCCCTTGCGGATATCTTTTAGAAAAGGAAAGGCTAAGGAATAAACCCTACAAAAATCTGGAAACTGAATCCCTAAGACGGTTTGCTTCTGCATACAGCTTTGTTCTGGCAACTCCTGCAACACTCTTATTACCAGATATCAACTTTTGTCATCCCTTTGGATCTATAAGCTGTGTGGAAAGAAGAGACCTACTGCATGGGCATACCACCCTGATCAGGCTTGCACCCTAGAAAGACTACTTCCCCTTTACTTTTCACAAACAACTCAACGCAGGAAGAGACAGTTATCGGCTATAAACCAAAATGCTTAAGCGGCATAGAGCATGGTGGCAGGGTTCATTTACGATGGAAAGCTACTGCCTGCCCCAAGCTGGGCAGCCCCCAGTTAATAAGGTGTTGTCACGCCACAGTCTGCCTTCCTCAGTAAGTGCATGATGGAATAAGGTGCTCCAATAAGCAGACTGCCTACAGGACACCAAGAAACACGAAGAAAAATAATAGAACAGTCCTCAAGTTGGGCTGCTGATACATCCGTTCAGTGTTGACCGGGCTCACTGTTAATTGTGTAAGAAAAACAGCTAAAACAATGAGCTGAACAGACAAAGTGGACATAGCTGCTCTGCAAGAAACTTGTCTTGCAGGTACAGGCACCTTGAGGGAGAAGGGTTATACTTTCTTCTGGCAAGGGAAAGTCCTCAATAAACCACATGAATATGGTGTTGAATTTGCAATAGGAACTCGTTGGTGAATTTGGTCAAACCAAGAGAAAATGGAACCACAAGACTGCTTACTTTATGACTTTTATCTGTCAAAGGCACAGTCACTAGTAAGTGCATCTGCCCCTACACCGTCTGCCACACCCAAGGTGAAAGACGAGTTCTATGAGAAAATGTTTTCTTCTGGGCGACTTTAATGCCAGAATGGGTGCAGAATATACTTCATAGCCCTCTTGTTTGGGTCATTTTGGGGTTGGCAAGATCAACAAAAATGGTCAGCACCTGCTAGAATTTTGCTCATATCACTGTCTTTGCCTGTATGATTTCTACTTCCAAACTAAGTCCCAGCACAAAGTCATGTCAACAATGTCGATCAAAACATTGGCATCAGCTGGACCTTATCATTGTGAGATACTTGTGCGTCAAGCTCATGCTGCTGACTCACTCCTACCATAGTGCTGATGGCGAAACAGACCATGTTCTGGTATGCTGTAAGATTCATTTACAGCCAAAGCAATTTCATCATTGTAAGAAATGGGGGAAGCCACACATAAACATCACTAAGATGCAGTGCCTAGAAAAAGAGTTGAACAGTTTGCCCAGCTTTGTTCAACAACCTTGAAGATGCTATAGCCTGTGGAAACTGGGAATGCCTTCAGGGGAAAATCCACAGCATCACTTTTGCTATTTTTGGGAGGAAGATGACCAAGAATAGCGACTGGTTTGAAGTCAAGTTCAGTGTGCAGATCCCCGTTATTGAAGATAAGCATGCTGCATTTATGGCGCAAAAATGCTCGCCCAGAGAGAAGATACTCCAAGTGTTCCGAATACCCAGAGCCAAAGTTCAGCACACTGGCAGAAGATGTCCTAATGAGTATTGTTTACAGCTCAGTGATGACATTCAGACTGCAGCAGCAACAGGCATCATTAGAGCAATGTACAAGGGCATCAAGAAAGCCCCACTTAGTGGAGATGTAATCACTGACATGGAAAGCAGATGGAAAGATGGATAGAGCTCTTCTTTGTACTCTGCTCAAGAGAAAACACCATTGCTTCTTCAGCACTTGATGCAGTGAAGTGCCTACCAATAATGTACGAGCTGGAGAAAGAGCCAACCCTGGAAGAACTGAGTAAGGGCATTGACAAACTGTTTTCCAGAAAAGCACCAAGTAATCATGGATTCCCCCAACTTGATCAAGCGCTGTAACAGCAATCTGCTACAACCGCTGTGTGATGTCTGCCAATGCTGGAAGAAAGAAGGTCCCTCAAGACATGCATGATGCCAAGATCATTACTCTGTACAAGAACAAGGGAGACAGAAGTGACTGCAATAACTACAGGTGTATATCCCTCCTCAGTACCGTTCACAAACTCATTGCCAGAGTTGTGCTCTCCAGAAGCTCGCCGAGCATGTCTACCCTGAGTCTCAGTGTAGCTTCCGAGCCAAATGATCTTTTCCCTTTTACCAACTCCAGGAGAAATACAGGGAGCCGCATAAGCCCTTGTATGTTGTCTTCATTGATCTGAGAAAGGCGTTCAACCTGGTCAGCTGGCATGGCCATTTCTAAGTTCTTCTGAAGATGGGCTGGCCTCCTAAGCTACACAGCATTATAAGACTTTTTCACAAGAACATGATGGCAATAACCTAATATCAAGGCAGCTTTGAACCCTTCAACATCCACAGGAGAATGAAATAAGGCTGTGTCCTTGCCCCCACACTCTTTGGGATCTTCTTTTTCATCCTCTTGCAGCTCACATTTGGGTCATCAACTGAGGGAATTTATTTACATACCAAATCAGATGGCTGACTCTACAATCTCACAAGGCTGAGAGCCAAAACCAAGGTTTGTGAGGTTCTTATCAGGGATATGCTTTTTGCTGATGATGTCACGTCGCACGCTTGTACTACAGCCACATCGACTTCATTCCATGTGTGCAACCATTTTTGCAAGGACTGCCATTCTCGTATTGACCTGTTTAGTCATAGCTGACGCTGTTCAAGAAAGACCACCACAAACAATGGCGCATCACCCATGGCTGTCACCATCCAACAGAGGCCAACTAGTACTACAGTAATTAATAGTAACACATGTCAAATTTGTACTTGGACTTAGATCTAAGAATTATTGAGAAAGGCGCTGAATATTATGTAAGATAAAACATTGCAAAGAAACAAAGTTGGAATGTTAATTTAAAAGCTTCCCTTTATAGCAATGCACTGTTTGTTTATCATGTGTTGTAGTTTTGGCAATATGGAGAGTGGGTAGATGTGGTGATAGATGACCGGCTGCCCACCAGAAATGGAGAGCTGCTCTTTGTGCACTCAGCTGAGGGGTCAGAATTCTGGAGTGCCCTGCTGGAGAAGGCCTATGCCAAGTGAGTACCTTGCTTAATAACAGTAATATCTGATATTCATTTACTGTTGAACCACAAACAGCTGAGGTACAAATTCAAGTGTTAGTGCCCTAAGTTGTGAACTTCCTGATGAGGATACGCAGTATATGATAGTTTATAGTAAAGGCAGTTATGGTAAATTTATTTTCTCAGCTCTTGATGGTACTGTACCTGTGCCTCTAGATGAGAATGATACTATAATAACAGACAGGGTAAATTGTAATTAGAAGCAATGTACACAAATTAAAATTGTTTATTTTGAATTTCTCAGCAGCTGCTGTTTATTTAATGATATGCTGTTAATTATATCTAATTATTATTTGTACAGAATCCTCATCAGTGTAACATTGCTGTGACCTGTTTGTCTGTGTCCCCCAGAGTGAATGGGTGCTATGAGGCACTATCAGGGGGTTCCACCACAGAGGGCTTTGAGGATTTTACCGGAGGGATTGCTGAGAGCTATGAATTGAAGAAAGCTCCCTCCAACATGTTTGAAATAATAAGGAACGCACTCGATTCTGGTGCCCTCCTGGGCTGCTCCATCGACGTATGTGCATTTAACTGAATTATATTTATGAACTATTCTAGAAACCATTAAACTGACCATAACTGATATTAAGGGGTTACAGTGCTGCAGATTTTCATAATATATATAAAATGTGCTGAAATTCGCCGGAACTGCACAGAACTTCATGTGAAGTGGGTTTATATGTAGACAATTGGGAAGTGTAAAGAAATGAAGCCCTGCATCCTGTAAGGTTCATATCACACCTCTCCTGTAAGTCAGTGCCCTTTGTAGACTGGTTTCCCATGTTACAAACCTTAGGATTACAAACCTTAGAATGTCCTGTGGCTACCCACCCCTCCTGGGTATTCTATAGTAAGGTTATTTCAAGCTATAACTGTCATCATGGAGATGAAGACTAAAGGAGATACCATTTGTAACCAGATCCATGGTCCTGGATTTTTTGGGGTCAGAAGTGAACAAGACAGTTTACATGAAAAATTTTAACTCCAATGCTGGTAACATGAGAACCCAAAGCACTTCTTTGACAAATTCTGAACATTTAAAACACTATGACAAATGAAGGATTGAATATGTTTTTTTTTTTTTTTTTTATTTTTTAAACCAAAAAATGTTAACATTTTGTGTGCTGGGTCACTGTAGTCACAGTTTGCCTCTTGTTTGCACAGATCACCAGTGCAGCAGATTCTGAAGCTGTGACTCAACAGAAACTGGTGAAAGGCCATGCATATTCTCTTACAGGGGCTGTAGAGGTATGATAAATAATTTGAAACAAGCTGCGTAATCCCATGTAGTTAGGTTTACTTATGTACTGATTTTGTTGATGCTACATTCACAGATTTTAATGGCCACAATAAAAAAGTATTTACTAAAATAATTACCAAAAGCACAAAAATACTAAAATCCAACTAAAACCTGTGGTGTCTGTATTGTGGGAAGTACTTCACATTTAAGAGTGAGTGGCAGTGGTAAAACTGAATATTAAATTTCAGTCAGTCAAAGGCAGCTGTGTTGTGTTCCCTGGCTACAGGTGAATTATCGGGGACGCAAAGAGAAGTTGGTTCGGATCCGAAACCCATGGGGACAAGTGGAATGGACAGGAGCATGGAGTGACAAGTATGACACTTTTTGGGGATACAGGAATTTAAAAAGTTAGTGTTATAAAATTACTGCTAGAGTTAAAGCTCAGCAAGTTCACTAGTTAGGCTAAAGGTTGGTTCATATAACACACACAGTGCTAAATACCAGGAGCTTGATTTATAAAGGGGATCCTGACACCTCTCTAACCCGTCCTAACCCCCCCCGCACGCTTACCAACCGCTACTCACCAGCTAACTAGCGTCCACCAACCATAATGCCAACCATGGTGTGGCGCAGCAATGGCGCGTCATCTCATCGGGGTTATCAAGTGGGCACCTTCCTTCGTCGGCGTTTCGTCGAGTTAGGCCCACGACACCTCCAGAAGGCTCAACCGCGGCTCAGGCGTCCCGGAGCTGCTCCCCTCCATTACCGCACGCACCACTACGCCACCCCGCCGCTTCTCACATTACGGACTCTTTACCTCAGCGTCCTCACCCTCACCGCTCTTTCTACCCGCCGACTCAAAGGAAGAAGCCCCTCGCCACCTACTTTACTTCGACTACATCTCGTGCTAACAGCTAACCGCCATCACAACTATGTGCTAACAACTATGCGCTAATACACTGACCGCCATCACACCTATGCAATAATGCTTCGCCGGCACCAACCTGCTCACCGCTTCGCCGCCCCGCTACCATCCGCGCTGGTCCTCTTACTCCAAACCCAGAGACTTCCTTGCTCCGCAGCCTGTGCCAACTCCTTCATCACCCATTGCAACTTTCGCCCCTGGATGCCGAGCTCACGGAATAAAGCAAAACTGGATCGGACTATAAATCTACGGCATCCAACCTCAATTGGCCTCACCTTCGCGTTCCAGCCCTGCCCCTCTACTTCCGCCACTAATTCTTCCTCTCATGAGCATCATCCACCAATCCTTCCCACGGAACCGTGAGTTCTATAAAATACACTACTCGTTGGCTTGCTGACTACAGCACCATATCTGGTCTCATATCTGGTCACTAAACTAACCTTACAGCCAACTAGAATGTGTTTCACCATCCCAACTTCCAAGTACAGAGTACAAGTGGAGTCCTCACCCCCCCACTGCTTCAGGTTCTGAGGTGATGGCAGCACATCATAAACCGCTCCTAGCAGGAACCTTATTTGATATGTATCCATATTCCACAGTTCCCTCCAGCTCAGCCTCCTCCTCTCAACCCCATCCCAATTTACCCACTGTCCCTGCTTCCCCTGTGAGACCGCCCTGACACACCTCTTTATTTCTTCCTGCCAACGCACCTGCTCTATCACCAACCTCCTTCTTTCTATTGGGCCTGCCTTACTCCACATAGGGTCTCTTAATCGACAACCAAGACCTTCCCTTCCTTGCTGTACCTTCCCGACCATCTCCAGTTGCCTCAAGTCTGCCTTAGCTTCCTCTATCGCCTGTCTCGCATCCCATTTCCTACCTATTGCTATCCTAGGTACCAAACCCCTTACAACTTCATCCCTACTACCTGACAGCTGCAATTCTAACTGCACCTTTGCACACTTAAATTCCTCTGTCAAGCTTGAGAGCAGCAGCTGCAGGACTCCTTTCCCATACAGAGCCACACTGCTTAGACACCGAGGAACCCCCAGCCACTTTCTAATATAGGAGCTAATCAGCCTCTCCAGCTTTTCCACCTTTGTGACTAATACCTCATACATAGTTAGTGGCCACATCACCCTTGGGAATAGGCCAAACTGTAAGCACCAGAGCTTCAGTTTACCCGGCAGCCCTGAGTTCTCTATCCTCTGTAACCCATCTACTACACTTTCCTTAAGTTGCTCCACCTGATCCACATCAGTTAGCTCCCTAGTGTACCACCTCCCTAAACTCTTTACCAGCTTCTCTAACACTGATGGGATCTCTTCACTAATCCTCAAACCAGCCCACTTCAGGTTCTCATCCAGCTTTCCTAGCAGCTGCCTTGCACAGGCCACTGTTGTGGTCACCAGCGTCATGTCATCCATATATGCCCTAACTGGGGGAAGACGGAGCCCCGTACACTGGCCGTCTTTCTCCACCTACTACCCAACTCGATGCCCTAATTACTAATTCCAATGCCATAGTAAATGCTAGTGGGGAAATGGTGCAGCCTGCCATGATCCCCATTCCCAGCCTCTGCCAGGCTGTTGTGTAACCTGCTGTGGTAAAACACATCCTAATGTCCTGAAAGTACTCCTTCGCCTAGCTGGCTCTAAAAAAGTCAAATGCACCCCAGATAAGACTGTGTGGCACAGAGCCAAAGGTATTTGCTAGGTCTAAGAACACCAAGCGGGAGTCCCTTTTCTCCTGCTTGGCTTCCTGAATCTGATGCCAGTATGTTCTAAGCATCCCGAGAAACCTGGGACCCCCGCCTTCTGGACTGTTGTATCGATCAGTTTATTTTTCAATAAGTAATCTGACAGCCTCTGTGCCACCACGCTAAAGAATATCTTACCTTCTACATTTAACAGACATATCGGCCTAAACTGCCCTATCTCTATAGATACCCTCTCTTTTGGTAAAAATAATCCCCCTGCCCTACACCAGGCCTTTGGAATAACCTGCTTCTTCTACACTATCCTAAGCAACCTCCACAGAAACCTAAGTACATCCGGTACACTTTTATATACCCGGTAGGGGACCCCATTTAGCCCTGGGGCGGATGAGGCCTTTGCATGCCTTAGCACATCCTGCACCTCACTCAACTTCGGTGTACTAACATCAAACTCTCAATCTATTTTTCCTAATGGTGGCATATCTAATGGGAGGCCCCTCTCCCCAACCTCCCCTGCGTTTGAATAAGTACCCTTTGAGTACCGTATTTTCCACACTATAAGGCGCACCTAAGAGCCTTAAATTTTCTCAGAAATCGGCTGTACGCCTTATAATCCGGTGCGCCTTATGTGTGCACTGAGTTCCAAAATCTGTCAAAATGTTGTGCGACTTTGATAAGCGCTCCGCTTGACTGACTGTCGGACCATTTCCCGCTGACACAGGGATGTAATACGTACACTGGCAGCGATAAACCAATCAGAGAACATTACGTAATACGTAAAATACGTACGTTGGCAGCGATAAACCAATCAGAGAACAGGACGTAATACGTAAAGTACGTACCTTGGCAGCGATAAACCAATCAGAGAACAGGACGTAATACGTAAAGTACGTACGTTGGCGGCGATAAACCAATCAGAGAACAGGACGTGATACGTACGCTTATCTCCACCACGCCTCCGGTAGGTATACTACCGGTATGCTGCAAAACAACAGCCGGGAGAAGCGTCTCTACAGTCACCATTCGACTGAAGGCAACAACGATAGCACAAGACATGAAGATCGAAAACTTTCAAGGAGGTCCGTCTTGGTGCTTTCGTTTTATGAAAAGGCGTCATCTCTCCATCCGCGCATGATAAAAAATATGATAAAAAATAATGTGTGTATTGTTAAATAGTAGAATAAAGTTCAACTAAACTCACTGTTTTGCTTCCGTTACCTTTTTTTTGTAGACCGTATGTTTTAGCATGCGCCTTATAATCCGGTGCGCCTTATGTATGGGTTAAGTACAGAAATAGACCCCGTAATTGAGACTGCGCCTTATAATCTGGTGCGCCTTATGGTGCAGAAAATACAGTACCTCTCCAACTCCTGTCTGGACACCTCTAGTTTTCCCTTCCTCTCTTGACTAAACAACCCCTTCACAAACCTAAATGGATCTCTATAAAAAACCAGCCCTCGCCCTCTCTTTCTTCCTCCTCTTCCTCCTTAGATATTCTGCCCTCCTAAGTATTATCAACCTATCTTTAATCTCCTCCTGCAACACCTCTATCCCCTGCCTTTCCTCTTCCGTAGCCTTTTTCCACAATTTATCATTAGTTTATCAGTTTATCATTAAACATACGATTTGTATTGCATGTTGTATTCATAAGGCAAAAACTTTTTTTTACTCTGTACAGATCTTCTGAGTGGAACTATGTAGATGGCTCGGATCACTTGAATATAAATCAAGATGACGGAGAATTCTGGTACAGTTACTTTGGTTTTCCTTATTTAGGCCATATGTCATATGTAGCCTGCTGTTATAAGCTGTGACTTATATCACTGTTAAAAAAATCTTTTCAATATGTAGTGCTATGAAAAAGTGTTCGGTGCCTGTTTGTAGTGAATTTGGTCAGATTTTTAGTCAAAACATAATCGGAGACATTAGATGCTAGAGTAAATAAATGAGAGATGCTTTTGTACTCAGGCCTCATATAACAGAGTCCTGCACAATGACAGTTTCCTCAGCATACAACTCAATAATGTCCTCTGTACTCATCCTCCTTGGCATCTCTGATACACCCAACAACTACTGTATGATTTGAAAATTTCTAGAGAACATATCACTCTATCTAAGGTCTGAGGTATACAGGGTGAACAGAAAGGGAACTCGCAGTATCCCTTGAGGGCACTTCATGTTACAAACAGCCGTGTGTACCATAAGAGCCCTGCAACTGTCTGTTGCGCAAACTTTAGTGCATCAGGTAGGCAGTCCGAAACCCAAGACAAAGTAGCCTAACCCTAACTCTTCTCCCCCAAAAGCTGTGGTCAAAAACATGGCTCTCACAGTGCTGCCTGTACTAGGTGGGCAGTAACACAGACCTAGTGCACAATGTAGAAAATGTGTTAAGAATCAAATCTGTCCCCGTGCTGTGAACTTATGCATGATCTTGTGTCTCTGACAGGATGTCTTTTACAGACTTCACAAGACATTATTCTCGGTTGGAGATTTGCACTCTAACCCCAGATACACTGACCAGTGACCGCTTCAAACAGTGGTGTGTGTGCAATCATGACGGCAACTGGAGGAGAGGATCCACAGCTGGAGGCTGCAGGAACTACCCCAGTGAGGACATGCCAACACTAGCTGCTTAAATTTCCATGCACCATGACTAAAGATATCCTACATGTAGTTTTTTTAAACATTTTAGTCAAAGGATTGCATAAAATAAAATATAACTTTATTATTCCCTGCAGGGAAATTCACATGTGCTACAGTACATCTCAAATACAAGATGCATGTTAATGATAGCTAGATAGATAGAAGACAATTACAGTTTAACTAGACCAATATTAACAATTCCAAGGTCACAAGCCTGCTTTAGTGTATAATTAGCAGTCAACAAGTCCTTTGGTGGTATTTTGGAGGGTCAAAGCTGGATGGCACAATGATGTAGCAGTGTTGCCTTCCATTGTATGGGGCACTTAGACATAGTTTTGAATACTGCTCAGTCTTCAGAGTTCTCCCTTAGTGTGGTTTCATATGGGTGCTCTGACAGTGAAAACGCCATAAGAATCCCAAAAACCAGGCTTTTAAAACTCCACCAACTGAAAGTGATAAGTGGGACTATTATTGGGCGATTCAAATTAAACAAATGACTAATGGGCTAGACTCTCTTTAGGCTGGTATGGAGTTGGTCTCATGCTGCCCAAGACTGCAAAGGTTCCTGCCTTTCATTCATACATTTTAAAAGATTCTGGATTCTTTTTTCCCAAGACCAAAAACTTTGTTCATATACAACATTGTTCTAAGACTGATAACAAGAGATACCTGGAGATCCTGTGTGGTTTTTCTCTTTGGTCACCTGAAAAGAAAAGAAAAGAAAAAAGAAAAGAACTGATTTCTGGTTTGTTTCTTAGTATTATATTTTCATTCATTGTTATTAACTACTTGTCCAGTACAAGGACATGAAGGCCTGGAGTCTATCCAGGAGGTGTGAGACTGTTCCACCCATTTTGATACTGTGACCCACAAATGTCTATAATACAAAGACATAAAGTTCTCAAGATCACTTCCCATATCATTCACTATGCAAAGAGGAACATTGTGAAGTGGTTGTTCCCTACCTCTGGTGCAGTACCCCAGCTCACTTCCCACTGTTGAAGTGAAATAATTGTGTAACTCAAAAATTGTTTGTTACATAGTAAGAACACTGTAAGAAAAAAAGAGTACAAATTTGTCGTAGCTTTTGTCATATGGTAGCCTGACTTCCTCAGGGTGACCTTTGCATACTTATGCATAAAAATATAGCAGATATAAAGTATTGGGCTATTACAAAGATTCATGTACTGCACATTTATGAATATCAATCCAACTTTCTATTTATTATCCTAACTGCTTATCCTGGTGAGGGTTTCAGTGGTCCACAGTCTATCCCAGAATCACTGCTTGCCAGACTAGGACACAGTGCATATCTGTAATACAAGTAATATTCCTTATAAGAGAACAAATATACTATACAAGACAAAGGCCTGTTATGTGAATCAAGGGTACTCATAGTGCTTTTGTGTATGAAATTTTGGTTTTGTGGAACCCTATACTATAGGCACTGAGTGTATTTTTGTCATTTGTGCAGAGCTGTAGCTGATTTCTTCTCTTCACCTTCTCTGCAGTGACCTTCTGGATGAACCCACAGTTTGTGATCAAATTGGATGATGAGGCCGATGACAAGAGTGAGGAGGGCTGCAGTCTGGTTGTGGGCCTGATCCAGAAGAACCGCAGACAACTGAGGAAGTCAGGGGAGGACATGGACACTATTGGCTTTGCTATTTATGAGGTGAGAATGCTTAAGCAAGGAAGATCATTTCAGCACCCTAGACAATATTTTAGACTGAGGTTAAATGTTTGCTGGGGGTACTGGAAGGCTAAAGATCATAAGAAGTATAGGGTTGTTTGGCTACTAGCCTGGGTGTGTGTGTGTAATAGGGGAATTCTATGATCAGTAGTTGGTATAAATTACTCCTATAGTCTAAAGAACTACTTTAAAACAATGTAAGATCAAGCTTTAAAAAGACTTAAGATTTAATGTGTCAATGTACTCTGTAGTCAAAAATAAGAACCTTGGACTTTATTCAGGGACTAATTTTACCTGTGTTTCAAAACTTGTTGAAATGACCATAGTAAATAGTTGTGTATCCCATTGATTTTGTATTTTTTATTCTCTTTCAGCTTCCATCACAGGTGAGAGAGCAGTTATCCTACAGAGTCCCAAGGTTATAGGTGTTAGAGCTTAATTAAATGATTACATTCTTTTCAGTGAAGACATTCAAATATTATTTATTTTGTATAAAATCATTAAAACATCAGTCACAGCATGGTACCTGCAGGACAGCTGAGTAAACCAGGATTACTACAAGTAAAGATGATGACAGTAATGTAAGTGCTATTAAATTGAGGTTGACTGAAAGTACTGCAACTGCCCCCATGGTTTTCATGGTAAGCAAGGGTACAGAAGTGATTTACCATTACCTTCCACCTCTTCTTCTTCTTTCGGCCGCTCCCGTTAGGGGTCGCCACAGCGGATCAAAAGCTTCCACTTCCTCCTGTCCTCTGCATCTCTCTCCGTCACCCCCACCACCTGCATGTCCTCCTTCACCACATCCATAAATCTCCTCTTAGGCCTTCCTCTCTTCCTCTTGCCTGGCAGCTCCATCCCTAGCATCCTTCTCCCGATATATCCAGAATCTCTCCTCTGCACATGTCCAAACCAACGCAATCTCGCCTCTCTGACTTTGTCTCCAAACCGTCCAACCTGTGCTGACCCTCTAATATACTCATTTCTAATCCTGTCCATCCTCGTCACACCCAATGCAAACCTTAACATCTTTAACTCTGCCACCTCCAGCTCTGCCTCCTGTCTTTTGGTCAGTGCCACCGTCTCCAACCCATAAAGCATAGCTGATCTCACTACCGTCTTGTAGACCTTCCCTTTCACTCTTGCTGGTACCCTTCTGTCGCAGATCACTCCTGACACTCTTCTCCACCCACTCCACCCTGCCTGCACTCTCTTCTTCACCTCTTTTCCACACTCCCCATTACTCTGAACTGTTGATCCTAAGTATTTAAATTCCTCCACCTTCGCCAACTCTATTCCCTGCATCCTCGCCATTCCTCTGTCCTCCCTCTCATTTATGCACATGTATTCTGTCTTAGTCCTACTGACCTTCATTCCTCTTCTCTCTAGAACATATCGCCACCTCTCCAGGGTCTCCTCAACCTGCTCCCTACTCTCACTACAGATCACAATGTCATCTGCAAACATCATAGTCCACGGTGCCTCCTGTCTGATCTCATCTGTCAACCTGTCCATTACCATTGCAAACAAGAAAGGACTCAAAGCTGATCCTTGATGTAATCCTACACCCACCCTGAAAGCATCCGTCACTCCTACTGCAGACCTCACCACTGTCACACTGTCCTTGTACATATCCTGTACCACTCTTACATACTTGTCTGGCACCCCCGACTTCCTCATACAATACCACAGCTCCTCTCTAGGTACCCTGTCATATGCTTGCTCTAAGTCCACGAAGACACAATGCAACTCCTTCTTACCTTCTCGGTACTTCTCCATCAACACCCTCAGAGCAAACAACGCATCTGTAGTACTCCTTCTCGGCATGAAGCCATACTGCTGCTCACTAATTGTCACCTCCCTTCTTAACCTAGCTTCCACTACTCTTTCCCATAACTTCATGCTATGGCTGATCAGTTTTATCCCTCTGTAGTTACTACAGCTCTGCACATCACCTTTATTCTTAAAAATAGGTACCAGTACACTTCTTCTCCACTCCTCACGCATCGTCTCACTTTCCAAGATTCCATTAAACAATCTGGTTAAAAACTCCACTGCCATCTCTCCTAAACACTTCCATGCTTCCACAGGTATGTCATCTGGGCCAACAGCCTTTCCATTCTTCATTTTCTTCATAGCTGTCCTAACTTCCTCCTTGCTAATCCATTGCACTCCCCTATTCGTAGTCCCTACATCATCCAGTCTTCTCTCTCTCTCATTCTCTTCATTCACAACCCCTCAAAGTACTCTTTCCATCTGCTCAACACACTCTCCTCGCTTGTGATTACATTTCCATTGCTATCCTTTATCACCCTAACCTGCTGCACATCTTTCCCAGCTCGGTCCCTCTGCCTAGCTAATCGGTACAGGTTCTTTTCTCCCTCCTTAGTGTCCAACCTTTCATACAATTCACCATAAGCCTTCTCTTTAGCCTTTGCCACCTCTCTCTTCGCCCTACGCCTCATCTCCTTGTACTCCAGTCTACATTCTTCATCTCTCTGTCTATCCCACTTCTTCTTCGCCAGCCTCTTCCTCTGTATACTCTCCTGTACTTCTTCAATCCACCACCAGGTTTCCTTGTCCTCCTTCCTCTGTCCCGATGCCACACCAAGCACCTTTCTAGCTGTCTCCCTTACCACTTCTGCTGTAGATGTCCAGCTCACTGGTAACTTTTCACTGCCACCCAGTGCCTGTCTTAATTCCTCCCTGAACTCCACCTTATAGTTTTCCTTTTTCAACTTCCACCATTTGATCCTTGGTTCTGCCCTCACTCTCCTTCTCTTTTTGATCTCCAATGTCATCCTACAAACCACCATCCTATGCTGCCTAACTACGCTTTCCCCTGCCACCACTTTACAGTCTACAGTCTCCTTCAGTCTGGCCCTCCTGCATAAGATATAGTCCACCTTTGTGCATCTTCCTCCACTCTTGTACGTCACCCTGTGTTCCTCCCTCTTCTTAAAATACGTGTTTACCACAGCCATGTCCATCCTTTTTGCAAAATCCACTATCATCTGACCTTCTGCGTTCCTCTCCTTGACACCATATCTACCCATCACCTTCTCATCTCCTCTGTTTCCTTCCCCAACATGTCCATTGAAATCCGCTCCAATCACCACTCTCTCTCCCTCAGGTACACTCCTCGCCACTTCATCCATATCACTCCAGAATTCTTCTTTCTCATCCATCTCACACCCAACTTGCGGGGCATATGCACTAACAACATTCAGCATCACACCATCAATTTCCAGTTTCATAACCATCACTCTGTCAGACACTCGCTTCACCTCTAAGACACTCTTTACATACTGTTCCTTCAGGATAATCCCTACCCCGTTTCTCCTCCCATCCACACCATGGTAAAACAGTTTAAACCCCCCTCCGATGTATCTAGCCTTACTCCCCTTCCATTTGGTCTCTTGCACACACAATATATCAACCTTCCTTCTCTCCATCATATCTGCAAGCTCTCTCCCTTTACCAGTCATACTACCAACATTCAAAGTTCCTATCCTCACGTCCACTCTCTTAACCTTCCTCCTCTCTTCCTTCCTCCGGACATGCCTTCCTCCTCTCTTCCTCCTTCTTTGGCCAGCAGTAGCCCAATTTCCGCCAGCACCCTGTCGGCTAGCAGTGCTGGTGGCGGTCGTTGTTAACCCGGGCCTCGACCGATCCATTACCTTCCACCAAATATACATTATATGGACAAAAGTATTGGGATGCCTTACCATTAGACCAACAGGGACTTTAATGACATTGCATTCAAATACATAGACTTTAATATGGAGTTGGCCCCCCCTTTACAGCTATAACAGCTTCCACTCTTCTTGGAAGGCTTTCCACAAGATTTTGGAGTGTTTCTGTGGGAATTTGTGCCCATTCATTCTATACAGCATTTATGAGGTCAGGCACTGACATTGGACAAGAAGACCTGACTCGCAATCTCCGTTCCAGTTCATCCCAAAGGTGTTCGATGGGGTTGAGGTCAGGACTCTGTGTGGGCCAGTCAAGTTCTTCCACACCGAACTCATGCAACCATGTCTTTATGGACCTTGCTTTGTGCACTGGGGCACAGTCATACTGGAATAGAAAAGGGCCTTCCCCAAACTGTTTCCACAAAGTTGGAAACATAGCGTTGTCCAAAATGTCTTGGTATGCTGAACCATTAAGATTGCCCTTCACTGGAAGTAAGGGGCCTAGCTCAAACCCTGAAAAACAGCCCCACACCATTATCCCTCCTCCACCAAACTTCACAGTTTGCACAATGCAGTCAGGCAGGTAACGTTCTCCTGGCATTCGCCAAACCCAGACTCCCCTATCTGACTGCCAAACAGAGAAGCGTGATTCATCACTCCGTAGAACACGTTTCCGCTGCTCCACAGTCCAGTGGTGGTGTGTTTCACACCACTCCATCTGACGCTTGTCATTGGACTTGGTGATGTGAGGCTTGCATGCAGCTGCTCAGCCATGGAAACCCATTCCATGAAGCTCCCTCTGCACAGTTTTGGACCTCTTCAGCTATGGAATCAGTAGAGCGTTGGCAACTTTTACGCACCATACACCTTAGCAGTTGTTGACCCCACTCTGTGACTTTACGTGGTCTTCCGCTTCATGGCTGAGTTGCTGTTCCTAAATGCTTCCACTTTCTAATAATACTACTTACAGTTGTCCGTGGAATATCCAGCAGGGATGAAATTTCACAAACCATCTTATTGCAAAGGTGGCATCTTATCACAGTACCACGCTTGAAGTCACTGAGCTCTTCAGAACAACCCATTTTGTTTCACAAATGTTTGTAAATGGAGATTGGATGGCTAGGTGCTTGATTTTATACACCTGTGGCAATGGGTCTGATTGAAACACCTGAATTCAATAATTAAGAGTTGTGTCCCAATACTTTTGTTCATATAGTGTATCTTTGGCTTGCAAACACAGTGAAAATATTCAAATTCCATACACCTTGGCCTGGGCTCAGACCTGTCCCTCAACACATACCTCAGGCATTGGCAGGCACCAGCAATACTACTGGATGACGTTAGCAACAGTAATCCCGTAGTAAGTTGGGATGGTAACTGTGCAACTGCTCTGTAATTGTTTCCATTTGTTACCAGTTCCATGGCCAGAGGGAAGTCCATTTGGATAGGAACTTCTTCCTAACACACGCACAGAAGGCCCGGTCTGAGACCTTCATCAATATGCGTGAAGTCAGTTCGCGTTTCACGCTGCCCCCAGGAGAATACCTTTGTGTCCCTTCAACCTTTGAGCCACAGAAAAATGGAGACTTCTGCCTCCGTGTTTTCTCTGAGAAGAAGGCTGACACTCAGTAAAGTTGCTCTTCAAATATGCACTTGCACGTTCTGATCTTTTGACTCAGAAGCATTGTTGGATTTTCTTTTTACTGGATTTATTAATGTTACTTGTAATTTGTTCTTTTTTGGACATGGTACTTTTTATTTTTTAGGATATATGCAGCCTTTGCTTAAATCAGGAAACTCATACAAAAAACATTTTCTCTTTTCATTTAGACTTTGTGACGAACCTCTTGATGCACTTTTAGAAAACGTAAGCAATCTTTTCTCATTCTTGTTTATTCTTTATACCATAGGATCTATGTACCTGACCAAGGAAATGATAACAATAACTATACCCTTTACTGAACTTCTTTTTCATCAGGACACAGTGTCTGACAGTGAGGTGGACGCACATTTCAGGAGCATGTTTATGAAGCTTGCAGGAGATGTAAGTGTTCAAAGCTTACTGGCATTTGAAAATATTTAATACATTTCTCAGCTGTCAAAAGTAAACATGATTATGATGGTGCAATACTGTGCAAAAGTTTTAAGCAGGTGTGAAAAAATGCTGTAAAGTAAGAATGCTTTCACAAATATCATTTCTAATTGTTTATTTTTATCAATTTACGAAGTGCAAAGTGAGTTAACAGAAGAAAAATCTAAATTAAATCAACATTTGGTGTGACTACCCTTTACCTTCAAACCAGCATCAATTCTTATAAGTACACTTGCACAAAGTCAGGGATTTTGTAGAATTATAGTCAGGTGTATGATTAACCAATTATACCGAATAGGTGCTAATGACCATCATTTTCATGTAACTTTTTCATCTAACTTTTTCATGCAAGTGTTGTATTACTAGTTGAGGTAACGGTCAATATATAAAGTGGAAAAGAGGGGATTTGAAGGAGTGTGTTTATGCAGGTTATCAGGTGACCCCAGAAGGTGGACAGTCATGATTAGCCAGTTGGCTAGGTACTGACTGTGACCCTTTGCTATTTACCAGTTCAGATTTCTGAATGTTTTGACCCTGTCCACCACATCCCTCTTGCACAAGTTTTTTATCCCTCTCCTTCAGTCTGGCCCTCCTGCATAAGATATCCAAATCCACAAGCCAGTTGATAGATTCCCATCTGGTGAACTAATCTTCCAGGAACAAAATGTTTAATGAAAATGCCATGCTCAGCATTCACCAATAATAAAACTCATGTTCCCTAGTTGCCAGTCTTCTCTTTTACCCCTAGTGGATGGTAATGTTTGGAGAAGTTTGATAAAATAATTTGCTACACAGCTTAATAAATGGAACATGATGCAGCTACATAGACATCAGTTGAGATTTTCCTAAGGCAAGTTGGTGGTCAGGTTTCTGAAATTGTAAATGTTGTGGTTTTGGCATTTTTGTTTTTCCAGGACATGGAAATTTCTCATACAGAACTGAAAACCATTCTGAATAAAATTGTTTCAAAACGTGAGTTAACAAAATAGTTTTCATTACAGTGAATTATTTGAAAAGAAGTGCAATGTTTGGGTACATAATATCCTATGTGTTGCTTTGCAGGTACTGATATAAAAACAGATGGCTTTGGCCTGGACACCTGCCGAGTCATGGTGAACCTCATGGATGTATCCTTTATGTGGTCACAGTTTACCTGTGTGAGGTCACAATACTCGTACATGATTACTTGCTCAATTTAGTGGTTTTTAACACACTGACATACTATTGATTATGCATACTGTATTGTCTAGTGTGTAGATTGTGTATACGTGATCATGACGACTAATGATGGAGGGGGAACCAGCATACATGTGGTCATGTGCTGGTTGCCCAGTCCAGCAATCAGGGTCACTGTTAGATATTTTGCATAATGTACCAGTATGCACTTGTTGTGTGTGTGCATAATTCTCATCTAGGAATGAGAATCAAATGTTTTCTGGCACACAGTTCTAACAGCAACATTGCACGTAAGGACTCCCTATAAAACAGTTGAAAATGGAAATGATTGTAGTTACTATAAAACAAATGCTTCAATTAATTGGTTCATGTTACACACACAGTGCCAAATACCAGGAGCTTGGTTTATAAAGGGGATCCTAACGCCCATCTAACCCGTCCTAACCCCCCCCTCCCGCACGCCTACAAACCCGCTGCACTATGGCTACCTTATTAAAACTAGCGCCAACTAACTACAGTTAGGTCCATAAATATTTGGACAGACAACTTTTTTCTAATTTTGGTTCTGTACATTACCACAATGAATTTTAAATGAAACAACTCAGATGCAGTTGAAGTGCAGACGTTCAGCTTTAATTCAATGGGTTGAACAAAAAGATTGCATAAAAATGTGAGGCAACTAAAGCATTTTTTTTAACACAATCCCTTCATTTCAGGGGCTCAAAAGTAATTGGAAAAATTAAATAACTGGAAATAAAATGTTCATTTCTAATACTTGGTTTAAAACCCTTTGCTGGCAATGACAGCCTGAAATCTTGAACTCATGGACATCACCAGATGCTGGGTTTCCTCCTTTTTAATGCTCTGTCGGGCCTTTACTGCAGCAGCTTTCAGTTGCTGTTTGTTTGTGGGCCTACATACAAGTAAATACAGAGGGTGCACTGCAAGGTGCAAGCCACTCATAAGCCTCAAGAATAGAAAGGCTTTGGATAATGAGCTGTTCCACGCCTTCTCCATACTTTTTTCTTGCTATCATTCTGGTAGAGGTTGATCTTGGTTTCATCTGTCCAAAGAATGTTTTTCCAGAACTGTGCTGGCTTTTTTTAGATGTTATTTAGCAAAGTCCAACCTAGCCTTTCTGTTCTTGAGGCAGTGCACCCTCTGTATTTACTTTCATGCAGTCTTCTCTTTATGGTAGACTTGTATATCAATACGCCTACCCCCTGGAGAGTGTTGTTCACTTGGTTCGCTGTTGTGAAGGGGTTTCTCTTCACCGTGGAAATGATTCTGCGATCATCCACCACTCTTGTCTTCCGTGGACGTCCAGGTCTTTTTGCAATGCTGAGTAACCCAGGAGTTTATTAAAGCAAAGAAGTGGAAAATTCTTGAATGACCAAGTCAGTCACCTGATCTTAACCCAGTTGAGCATGCATTTCACTTGTTGAAGACTAAACTTCGGACAGAAAGGCCCACAAACAAACAGCAACTGAAAGCTGCTGCAGTAAAGGCCCGACAGAGCATTAAAAAGGAGGAAACCCAGCATCTGGTGATGTCCATGAGTTCAAGATTTCAGGCTGTCATTGCCAGCAAAGGGTTTTAAACCAAGTATTAGAAATGAACATTTTATTTCCAGTTATTTAATTTTTCCAATTACTTTTGAGCCCCTGAAATGAAGGGATTGTGTTAAAAAAATGCTTTAGTTGCCTCACATTTTTATGCAATCTTTTTGTTCAACCCACTGAATTAAAGCTGAAAGTCTGCACTTCAGCTGCATCTGAGTTGTTTCATTTAAAATTCATTGTGGTAATGTACAGAACCAAAATTAGAAAAAAGTTGTCTCTGTCCAAATATTTATGGACCTAACTTCATACCGCCAACCGTGGAATGGCGCAGCGATGGCGCAGCATCTCATCGGGGTTATCAAGTGGGCACCTTCCTTCGTCTGCGTTTTGTCGAGTTAGGCCCACAACACCTCCAGAAGGCTCAACCGTGGGTCAGGCCTCCCGGAGCTGCTCCCCTCCATTACCGCACACATCACTGCGCCACCCCGCCGCTTCTCACATTACTGACCCTTTGCCGCAGCGTCCTCACCCTCACCGCTCTTTCTACCCGCCATCTCAAAGGAAGAAGCCCCTCGCCACCTACTTTACTTTATCGTGCTTCTCAACAACTACACCGCCTGCTAACAGCTAACCGCCATCGCACCTATGCGCTAACAACTATGCGCTAATACACTAGCCGCCATGACACCTATGTGCTAATGCTTTGCCGGCACCCACCTGCTCATCGCTTCGCCGCCCTGCTACCATCCGCGCTGGTCCTCTTACTCCAAACCCAGAGACTTCCTTGCTCCGCAGCCTGTGACAATTCCTTCACCGCCCGTTGCAACTTCCGCCCCCAAATACCGAGTTCGCGAAACAATGCCAAAGTGATCGGGCTATAAACCAACGGCATCCAATCTCAATTGGCCTCACCTTCATGTTCCAGCCCCGCCCCTCTACTTCCGCCGCTAACTCGCTATATCTAAGCTTCTTCCTCTCATGAGCGTCGTCCACTGATCCTTCCCACGGAACCGTGAGTTCTATAAAATACGCCACCCGTTGGCTTGCTGACCACAGCACCATATCTGGTTTCAAGCTTGTACTTACTATTTCCTGGGGCACCACTAATCTTCCTCCCAGGTCCACCTGCATCTCCCAGTCTCTAGCCCCCCTTACTACACCTAACTCCTTCCTACCTCTGCATCTACCCCCCCCTTCCCTAACAAACTGTACCACTGTACCTTCAATTGAATAAAAATGTGACAGTGCATACATTTTTTTGACTATAGTGCACAAAATTATGTGTTTTGAACTAGCAGTGCATTTCAATTACTCATGCAAACCCCTCCCATCCTTTTGCCCAGACAATCGGCAGCACACTGTAGTTAAGTCATTTAATAATCTTCTAAATTGCTGAGAAATCCTTAATTACACATCAGGACAGCGGAAATGGTAAACTGGGACTAGGAGAATTTGCGACCCTGTGGAAGAAAATCCAGAAGTATTTGGTAATAAATGCTGAGTAATTTTGCAAATCATAAGTAATTTTGACTTTTTATTGCTAGTTTCTGCAGAAGTTTAAAGTTATTAAGATGACTAGTAATCTTCAATAGAATGGTAAAGCCAGTAAAGGTTATCTTTAAATAGCTAAGATTCTGAGTGTCAGCCCTGCTTAGCAAATTTTCCTGTACCCTGGGCTCATGGTAATTTTATCAAGGGTAAGCTAAATAACATAAACTTACTTGTGTCACACACAACAGCTACCACTTATGCAAGCAACAGTTACTGACACATTTAGTGTGCATTTTGTCACTTCAGTGCAATCTTTATGCATTTACAACTTTATAGCAGATTTTGAAACTGACATTAATATTTTGGAACTTCAAACATTAAAAATCCTAGCCTACTTAGCTAAAAGGATAGCAGGTGGTTAAAGCTGCCACCTTGACATACTAACCGCACATTGTTCCAGTGAAAATTACCCAACTGTATAAACAGCTGAATCAGTGCTTAATGTTATACGTTACTTTGTTAGAAAGCTGCAGCTAAATAAATGTAAATGTATACAAACTGAAGATGATTTTTTCCCCTAAATTTTATTAGTTTACAAAAGCTCTTCATCTAGGGTGAAATCGGAAGGAAAGCACTTGAAAAAATGTGGATGATTTGAACAATTTAACAAAGTGTGAGACTAGAGGAACATTAGATATAAGTGAAACTCTATAAATTCTTATTACAGCACCTACAGAAATTAGATGTTTTTTATAAATTTAAAACAATTTGTTTCCCCAGACAATCTATAAGAACAATGACATGGATCATTCAGGCACCATAAGCACCACTGAGATGAGGATGGCCCTGAAGGAAGCAGGTGTGTCCAGATGAAGACAGATTGTTTATGCCATCTATAAATTGAAATTTTGTACATACAGCTAATGATCAAAACGCTATTCACTATTTCTTACAGGTTTCACTGTGAACAAGAATGTTTTCCAGATCCTTATTGCCCGCTACTCAGAACTTGACATGACCATTGACTTTGATAACTTTGTGTCCTGCCTAATACGCTTAGAGATGATGTTCAGTAAGTACCATTTTCTATAATTCTCCCAGAATCTACAGTTACATTTTACATTTTAAAATGGCTCTACTACTACAGATGGGGACAAATTTGTTGGTACCCTTTCATGAAAGAAGAACCCACAATTTTCTCTGAAATAACTTGAAACTGACAAAAGTAATTGGCTTCCATAATTGGTTTGTTACATATTTAATAAAAATCAAACTTTGCTTTTGATTTTTGATTCAACATAATATTTTAAATAATAAAATTGCATGGACAAAAATTATGGGACCCTTAACCTAATATTTTGTTCCCCAACATTTAGAGGCAATCACTACAAACAAGCAATTTCTGTAGCTCTCAATGATACTTCTGCACTTGTCAACAGGTAGTTGGTCCACTCTTCCTGAGCAAACTGCTCCAGCTGTGTCAGGTTTGAAGGGTGTCTTCTCCAGATTGAATGTTTCCATTTTTTCCATAGATGCTCAATGGGATTCAGATGAGGGCTCATAGAAGGTCACTTCAAAATAGTTCAGTGTTTTGTTCTTAGCCATTTTTGGCTGCTTTTAGCTGTGTGTTTTGGGTAATTATCCTGTTGGAAGAGCCATGACCTGCGACTGAGACAGGGCTTTCTGACACCAGGCAGTACGTTTCACTCAAGAATGCCTTGATAGTCTTGAGATTATTTTTGTGCCTTACACAGACTCAAGGCACCCTGTGCCAGATGCAGCAAAGCAGTCCCAAAACATAACTGAACCTTCATGTTTCACAGTAGGTACAGTGTTCTTTTCTTTGAAAGGTTCATTTTTTCATCTGTGAACATAGATCTTGTGACTTCAATGTGGCTTGCCAAAAAGCTCCAGCTTTGTCTCAAAACCATTTGTGGCTTGCCAATATGCATTTTAGCAAATTCCAGTCTGGCTTTTTAATGTTTTTCTTTTAGCAGTGGAGTCTTCCTGGGTCTTCTTCCATTGAGCCCACTGTCACTCAAAAAGCTTTGTCACTCAATCTTTTCTAGGGGTACCAACAAATCTGTCCACATCCATATATTTTTATAATTATCTCAAAATTTCTGTATTGCTAAGTGGGTACATTATGATTATGACGTAATCGTGTACCTCAGCCTACAAACACAACTGAGACTGTAAGTAATATACTGGTGTTTCTAAATCGATCCAATATGTCCCAGTCAATAAAAGTGTAATAATATAGTTTAACCACTCAGTTTTATCATGGGTTAGGTCCTGTTTACAATCAATTCATCAATTTGCTGTAAGGCTTGTATTTATATATTCTGTTTCTAATATATAATATTTATGTATTATGTTTGCATAAACAGCTCATAGAGTATAGAGTTTCAACACCCTGAGACATCAGACATGATAAAACATACATGTGGACACCAATTTATTTAGTGAAGAACATGAAGCAACACTAAAAGTTGTCCACTTAAATATTAAAAATGTAAATTTTATACAACTTTCTGTTCACTGTGTTTACACACAAAGCAGCATGTGTTTTAGGCACCACAAGTGACTCACACAACGGAGGTGAGAAATGAGTGAGTTGTAGCGTAATGAAAGATTGTTTAGGGAAAATGTTTTAAAAACTGTTTTCCAACTATATTTTGTTGACAATTTGGGAGGCAACTGATTATAATTATAAATACACATTTGTGAGAACCTGGTCACCTAACTTCAGTAATCAAAGTGTGATAATAGATGCATTTATTTGTTGTTCAGTTTCAGCAGAACTCTCACATATAGCTATAATAAATAAAAAGGTGATTCCAAGAATGAATCTTGACAGCCATAATAGAAATTTACTTCTGTACACCTGAGCTACTGAGACCCCCTGCCCCTTCATCACTCGTTTTTTTTTTTTTTTATCAGAGTGTTTTACTGCCCACCAGTGGCAGAAATGAGACATGCAGATTATTTTCACTCAGCAGCAGAGAAACTTTAGAAAATGAAGATTGATAATTAAAATGAAGCATTTGTGCTGTTATGTTGGTGCATAAAAATAATTCAAACCATTTAAATATGATTCTATTATAATGTCTTCATCCCCTTAGGAGTTTTTAAGAGGATCGATGCACATAATAGTGGCATCATCGAACTTCATTTTCCACAGGTAAGGCTGTTTATTCATGAGATATGGAAATCCAGAGAAATACTTATTCATTTTTTGCCAAATTTGTAAAGAATGTAATGTTAAAGGTTTTTTTTTTTTTTTTTTTGGTTAGTTCCTGACACTTACTATGATCTAGAAAACCTGAGCAAGAAGAGTGAAGTAAAGGAAAACTGCTGTTGTGAAACCAAGGAAGAAATGGTTGGGAAATCTTAACATTGTTGTAAAGGGTTTTTGTATATTATTCATTTAGTTTCATGCACAATATTATTTTTATGGAAAAATGAAAAGCTGATTTTTAGAACTACACTGCCACCATCTTTGGATTTTAAAGATTTGATACTCTCAGGTAAGCTTACACAACTTTACATGTAACTTTATAACTTCATAAAAAATATACACACAAGTGGGAATGCTACATTTTATACAGGATTTGAAGGTTTGACACTATGAAACTTTAAAAATTTCTTAAAAGAAGTTGAATGTAAACCTTTTGCTCTATGCTGTATAAGTTTGTGCTTAAAACCTTGTAGTTGAAGACTCAGACACATATGGTGAAATGTCAAGCTTAACTTTGGAGTAAAAAAGTACATCTTGAGTTTGTAACAAAAACATTTGAAACAAGTACACATTTTTGATTTCCAATAAAAGTTAAATCTAAACAAATGCAACCAACTTTCAACATGAATTGTACACATAACCTCAGAAGTGTAAATATACACTTTGAATCAGTAACAATGCACACAAAATATGTAAACCACACAGACTCAGAGTCAAGTGGTACAGTATTTATGGGTGAAAATTGTATGGGTGGCTATGCAACCAAAAGCATATAATCATATTCTCAAGCTTTTTTTGGTAATTTCCCTACATTTTTATTTTTTATGGTTTTAGAGTGTACAATACTGTATTGGAACATACTCAGTAGGATAGGGGGACTATGATAAATCCAGTGTGAATGTAAGTCAGTTCTTTCTCTGTGTTGTAAATTGGTGGTTGGGTTCTATAGTATAAATATGGTTGAGGCAT
Organism: Heterotis niloticus; assembly: GCA_018136845.1. Classification (NCBI taxonomy): domain Eukaryota; kingdom Metazoa; phylum Chordata; class Actinopteri; order Osteoglossiformes; family Osteoglossidae; genus Heterotis; species Heterotis niloticus. Next base: position 17,923,380 of record CM030900.1, read on the forward strand.
CTGTCTGACATTTCTATGTCCTGTCTGGCATAGAAAATTGTAGGACACCGGATTTTTTATATAATTTGGGGCTTGACAAGCATATGAATCTCATAGTTGCTGATGTAAGTGTGCTACTTGGTGATTACTGTAGTTTCTCAATAAACGTCAGTATGTCAAAGTCCATATATTTTGTTACATCTGTATTAAATTTATTTAAAAAGACAACATATTAAACATCTCAGCAAACATCATGCCATGTGCACTTTGCTTTATAAGCTTGTTCAGAAAAACAAATACAGTATTTGGTATAAAGTCTGAACAACTTTGATCATACAATTCAGACAGTGGACTAAAGGTTAGAGAAATTTTTACCTTTTGCCACATCAATGGCATGGCAAGTGGACCCAAAAACTATGGTGCTAACTGCTGCTTTTGCTCATAATGTGAGCGAAGGGTACTGTATGAAGAACATTAGGGGTATCTAGTTAGTCAGCCACTGTACTGTCTTCACAGACCAAAATGTTCCTGTACTTTCATGTCCAGAAACTCTAGAATACCAACAGAAATGAAAGCTTGCTTGCCTATCTATCTATCTATCTATCTATCTATCTATCTATCTATCTATCTATCTCCAAGTTCAAATTTAACTGAATTTGAATGAAATATACATTAAATTGTAATCTGTAAGCTAAACTAATTAAACTGTTAAAACTCAAAAGCTGGAAAATATTAAGTATATAATAGTTTTCTACAGTATTTGCCAGTAAAAATAAGACTGGGTAGATTAGATGGTTAAAAGTGCATAAATGATAACTGGAAGAAAAAATACCACTTTGAATGTAAAGAGAGTTACACTTTATTTTCTATAGAAATACACACCAGTGTGGGAGAGCCCCTTCAGAAAGAGAGTCTCCTCGACCAAAGGAAACAGGGATCATTTATACACCAGCTCGCAAAGTATACACCCCTCTCAACTGTTTTCCACTTCTGCTCTTTGTCAGTGTGACTTTAAACGTTGTTGCTATAGGGAATCATTATCCCATCCTAAGTGTGGTGGAGTAACTCCTAATTTAGGTGCCTCAGTTGAGGGAGTTTCAGTTTTATTACTCCTTTACATACCACCAGGGTCTGGCCTGGGTCTAAATTGACCATTCCCTTGACCCTTTTACCTTCGCCTTATCTGTAGTTTACATTTCCCTTCTTTAAGTACCCTCTTTTGTTTTTCCAGGGAACCTTTTTAAATACCTAACATTCTAGCAAGGCAGAAGTCCCAATGCTTTATAGCAGTAAGCACAATATACTGAATAACATGGTCATAAAACATTCACTACACTATTGGTTAATACCTTTAACATAACAGAAACATGCATTAAGAGCTTAACTTCAAGAATTTCTCTCACATAACTATAAGGGTATATCTTGAATACACTATCAGCTATACACTAAGAAATGACAGTTTAATATTTTTTTTCATTTCTAAGTTGAAATGTAACTGAATTTGAATGAAATATGATCTTTAAATCTTTAAGCCAAATTAAACTGTTTAAAATCAAAAGTTAGAAAATATTCAGTATATAATAATCTATTTACCGACAAAAGAGGGACCAGCTAGCTCAGTTGGTTAAAATGCATGGTGGGAGCCACAAGGCTGGAGAGTCAATCCTCAATGATACACCAAAAGTTTAAAAAAAAAAATTTTATTTTATTTCTAAGTTGGAATTTAAATGAAATATAACTTTAATTATATTTACACTAGTTAAATGTGTTCAAACTGACAAGCTAGAAAATATTCAGTATGTAATAGTGTGTGGAGCCAGAATGGGGTAGGGCAGGGAAGAGAGAGAGATTGCATGAGCAAAATCAGGCTTTGCACCACAGGAAAAAGAGTTTGCATCTTGAACAACTATTACACAGCACTCAATACAATGTACATAAAATTTCACTTTGACATTCTGTCACATACTTGCACAGTTATTTTTTTTTTACTGAGCTAGCCACCCAAACACAGTTAAATTCTCTTATTTGTATTAGGCGTGGCTCTCAGACATTTATGTTGCGCTGGCTCTGTCTCATACTTACCCTTGTCATCAAGTTTTTCTTTTTTTTTTTTACACAGACACTGAAAAAGCCATTAGCCAGGTTTAATTACTTCCGTGACAATTCAGCATCCCCCCAGTAGTTCACATTACATTTCTCCCAAGGTTTGATCACTTCCATTCTTTGATACCCCCGTAAATACCTGAAGGTCACAATGCTTTGTAATAGAAAAAAACATTCATTCCACTACTTATAAATACCTTTAACATAGGGCAATCTTTCATTTAAAGCTTAACTTAATGATTTCTCTGCATTCTTCCAGCTTTTATTTGTGAGAGTCAGTGATGTGGATCCAGAATACAGGTTCATATAACACACACAGTGCTAAATACCAGGAGCTTGATTTATAAAGGGGATCCTGACACCTATCTAACCCCCCGCACGCTTACCAACCGCTACTCACCAGCTAACTAGCGTCCACCAACCATAGTGCCAACCATGGTGTGGCGCAGCAATGGCACGTCATCTCATCGGGGTTATCAAGTGGGCACCTTCCTTCGTCGGCGTTTCGTCGAGTTAGGCCCACGACACCTCCAGAAGGCTCAACCGCGGCTCAGGCGTCCCGGAGCTGCTCCCCTCCATTACCGCACGCACCACTACGCCACCCCGCCGCTTCTCACATTACGGACTCTTTACCTCAGCGTCCTCACCCTCACCGCTCTTTCTACCCGCCGACTAAAAGGAAGCAGCCCCTCGCCACCTACTTTACTTCGACTATACCGCCTGCTAACAGCTAACCGCCATCACACCTATTCGCTAACAACTATACGCCAATACACTAGCCACCATGACACCTACGCGCTAATGCTTCGCCGGCACCCACCTGCTCATCGCTTCGCCGCCCCGCTACCATCCGCACTGGTCCTCTTATTCCAGATCCAGAGACTTCCTTGCTCCGCAGCCTGTGACAATTCCTTCACCGCTCGTTGCAACTTCCGCCCCCGAATCCCGAGTTCGCGCAGCAAATCAAGCGTCGATCGGGCTATAAACCCACGGCAACCGACTTCAATTGGCCTCACCTTCGCGTTCCAGCCACGCCCCCCTACTTCCGCCGCTAATTCGCTATATCTAAGCTTCTTCCTCTCATGAGCGTCGTCCACCGATCCTTCCCACGGAACCGTGAGTTCTATGAAGTACACCACCCGTTGGCTTGCTGACCACAGCACCATGTCTGGTCTCAAGCTTGTATTGACTATTTCCTGGGGCACCACTAATCTTCCTCCCAGGTCCACCTGCATCTCCCAATCTCTAGCCCCCCCTACTACACCTAACTCCTTCCTACCTCTATATCTACTCCTACCCCCTTCTCTAACAAACTGTACCACTGTACCTTCAACCTCCTGCTCTAAACATACCTGCCTCCTCCAATCTTCAATGGTTGCCGCCAGGCACTGTAGCACCTGATTATGCCGCCATGTAAATCTGCCCAGCGCCAGACTAATCTTGCACCCCACTAAAATGTGTTTCAGCGTCCCAACCTCTGAGCACAGCTTTGAGCTACAATCAAAATCAGATTTATTTGGCTAGGTATGCATGCACATACAAGGAATTTGGCTTTGTTTCACACAAACAAAACATACATACAAGTGCAAAGATGTATGACTGTGCTGGAAAATAAGAATAAATCATGAGGGAGGGAATAAATAATGGAGAGAATAAAAAATGGGCAATGGAAAAAAATAAGGAGGGAGGAAAAATCAGTTGATGGATGTTACAGTGTGGGGAAAGAAACTGCTTTTGTATCTGGTTGTTTTGGGGCACAGTGATTTGTAGCTCCTGCTAGATGGGAGAAGTTTAAAAAAGCCATGGCCCAGTGAGAGGGGGTCTGTCACGATTTTCCCTGCCCATCTCCTAATTCAGGAGGAGTACAGGTCCTAGAGGCAGGGTAGTCTGATACCAGTGAGCTTCTCTGCAGACCTGAATTATACAGTGCAGCCTGCCCTTTTCTTCTTTGGTGGCTCATCCAAAGCAGATGCAACTCCTGTGGCAGGATGAGCTTCCTCACCTGGTACAGGAAGTGAATCCTCTGCTGGGTCTTTTTTATGATGTATACCATGCTGGTTACCCCACTTTAGATCCTGAGAAATTATACAGCAGATTTCAGAAATTTTGTGGTGTCCACCACTGATACTACACTGTTAAAAATTAAGGGGGGGGGGGGGTGTAGTACTGGGGGGTGATGAGCACTGTGTCCTTTGAATATTTTTGGAGCTTGCTGGAGGGATCAAAGCCATTACATTATTTAATTCAAAACATATACATTCATAACTAATAAACAGATTTTATAAATTAGACATAACGAAAAAAACAACAAAATTACCTTTTTCACCCTTTCAACCAGGTGCTAAATAACTTTCTCCTTTGCGTAGACCTTTTCTCTTTTTGCGCTAACTAGAATGTTCTCCAAACTTCTGTTTTGACATGTGCAGTGGGGTAAACTGACAGTTCCAGAGATTTTTAAATCAAAACCGAGATTCATAACAATTCAAAATTAACGGTATACCAAAAACCTTAACAGGGTCTTTTACAAAGCTGGTGATCCACTGACAGGTGCAGGCAGGCACAGGGAGCTGTGAAAGAGTTCTGGGATGATGGAGTTGAATGCCAAGCTGAAATCTATAAACGGGGCCCCCGCATAAATTTCGATTATCCAGGTGCTGCAGGATGAAGCAGAGACCCATGCTGGCCGGATCATCCACTGACCCATTTGCTTGATACTGAAGGATATCCATTAGGGGACCCGTCATGCTCTTTAGATGTGTCAGCATTGGTCTTCCAAAGGGCTTCATGACCACAGACATTAAAGCAACAGGCCTGTAGTCATTTAACTGTGTAACAGATGATTTTTTTGGGGACAGTTTGAAGCAGGAGGTAAATTTGCATCATTCTAGAGATTTGTTCAAGGTCTGTGTGAACACAGGAACCAAGCTTATCAGCGCAGGTTTTCAGACAAGGGTGCAGGGATGCTGCCTGGGCCTCAGTGTTGTTACTGGGAGGTTCAGCTGGGGGGTTCCTCAGTATCTAAGCAATGCGGCTCTGTATGGAAAGGGAATTCTGCAGTTGCCGTTGGCAAGCTTGACAGAGGAGTTTAAATGCGCAAAAGTGCAGTTAGAACTACAGCTGTCAGGTAGCAGGGATGAGGTTGTAAGGGGGACAGTACCCAAGAGAGTGACAGGTAGAAAGTGGGATGCGAGGCAGGCAGTACAGGAAGCCAAAGCAGATTTGAGGCAGGTAGAGGTAGTTGGGAGGGTCCAACAAGAGGAACTGCGGATAGGAGACTTGATAGGAGGCAAGCCCTGTAGAGAGAATATGGTTTGTTGCGGATAGGAGGCAGGCCCTGTAGAGAGAACGTGGTTGGTTCGAGAGCAGGTGCGTCGGCGGGAAGAAATAAAGAGGTGTGTTAGGGCACTCTCGCATGGGAAGCAGGGACAGTAGGTGAATTGGGAGGGAGTTGAGAAGAGGAGGCTGAGTTGGAGGGAGCTGTGAGTTGACAGGACTCCAGTATGTCAAGTGTTTTGGAGGTGAAGAGAGTGTCTGACAGAGTGATGGTTATGAAACTGGAAATTGATGGGGCAATGATTAATGTTGTTAGTGCATATGCCCCGCAGGTTGGGTGTGAGATGGATGAGAAAGAATAATTCTGGAGTTATATGGATGAAGTGGTGAAGAGTGAACCTGAGGGAGAAAGAGTGGTGATTGGAGCAGATTTCAATGGGCAGATTGGTGAAGGGAACAGAGGAGATGAGGAGGTGATGAGTAGGTATGGTGTCAAGGAGAGGAACGCAGAAGGTCAGATGATAGTGGATTTTGCAAAAAGGATGGACATGGCTGTGATAAAAACGTATTTTAAGAAGAGGGAGGAACACAGAATGACGTACAAGAGCGGAGGAAGATGCACACAGGTGGATTATATCTTATGCAGGAGGGCCAGGCTGAAGGAGATTGTAAACTGCAAAGTGGTGGCAGGGGAAAGCGTAGTTAGGCAACATAGGATGGTGGTATGTAGGATGACACTGGAGATCAAGAAGAGAAGGAGAGTGAGGGCAGAACCAAGGATCAAATGGTGGAAGCTGAAAAAGGAAAACTCTAAGGTGGAGTTCAGGGAGGAATTAAGACAGGCATTGGGTGGCAGTGAAAAGTTACCAGTGAGTTGGGCATCGACAGCAGAAGTGGTAAGGGAGACCGCTAGAAAGGTGCTTGGTGTGACATCTGGACAGAGGAAGGAGAACAAGGAAACCTGGTGGTGGAATGAGGACGTACAGGAGAGTATACAGAGGAAGAGGCTGGCAAAGAAGAAGTGGGGTAGACAGAGAGATGAAGAATGTAGACAGGAGTACAAGGAGTTGAGGCGTAGGGTGAAGAGAGAGGTGGCGAAGGCTAAAAAAAAAGGCGTATGGTGAATTGTATAAGAGGTTGGACACTAAGGAGGGAGAAAAGGACCTGTACCGATTAGCTAGGAAGATGGACTGAGCTGGGAAAGATGTGCAGCAGGTTAGGGTGATAAAGGATAGCGATGGAAACATACTCACAAGCGAGGACAGTGTGTTGAGCAGATGGAAAGAGTACTTTGAGGGGCTGATGAATGAAGAGAATGAGAGAGAGAGAAGGTTGGATGATGTAGGGGTTATGAATAAGGGAGTGTAATGGATTAGCAAGGAGGAAGTTAGGACAGCTATGAAGAGGATGAAGAATGGAAAGGCTGTTGGCCCAGATGAAATACCTGTGAAAGCATGGAAGTGTTTAGGAGAGATGGCAGTGGAGTTTTTAACCAGATTGTTTAATGTAATCTTGAAAAGTGAGACGATGCGTGAGGAGTGGAGAAGAAGTGTACTGGTACCAATTTTTAAGAATAAGGGTAATGTGCAGAGCTGTAGTAACTACAGAGGGATAAAACTGATCAGCCATAGCATGAAGTTATGGGAAAGAGTAGTGGAAGCTAGGTTAAGAAGGGAGGTGATGATTAGTGAGCAGCAGTATGGCTTCATGCCAAGAAGGAGTACTACAGATACGATATTTGCTCTGAGGGTGTTGATGGGGGAGTATCGAGAAGGCAAGGAGTTGCATTGTGTCTTTGTGGACTTAGAGAAAGCATATGACATGGTACCTAGAGAGGAGTTGTGGTATTGTATGAGGAAGTCGGGTGTGCCAAATAGTTCGTATTAAACACACAGTGCCAAATAACAGGAGCTTGGATTATAAAGGGGATCCCATTACCCATCTAATCCCGTCCTAACCCCCACAGCAATCCCACAGCATGCCTACAAATCTGCTACACAATGGCTAACCTATCAAAACTAGCACCAACTAACTATAACTCCAACGATGGTGTGGCGCAGCAATGGCGCAGTATCTCATCCGGGTTATCAAGCGGGCACCTTCCTTCGTCGGTGTTTTGTCGAGTTAGGCCCACGACACCTCCAGAAGGCTCAACTGCGGCTCAGGTGTCCCAGAGCTGCTCCCCTCCATTACCACACACATCACTGCGCCACCCCGCCGCTTCTCACATTACCTACCTTAGCATCCTCACGCTCACCGCTCTTTCTACCCGCCATCTCAAAGGAAGAAGCCCCTCGCCACCTACTTTACCTTTATCGCGCTTCGCAACAACTACGCCGCCTGCTAATAGCTAACCGCCATCACAACTATGCGCTAATGCTTCGCCGGCACCCACCTGCTCATCGCTTCACCACCCCGCTACCATCCGCGCTGGTCTTCTTACTGCAAACCCAGATACTTCCTTGCTCCACAGCCTGTGACAACTCCTTCACCACCCTTTGCAACTTTCGCCCCCAGATGCCGAGCTCACGGAATAAAGCAAAACTGGATCGGGCTATAAATCGACGGCATCCAACCTCAATTTGCCTCATCTTCGCGTTCCAGCCCCACCCCTCTACTTCCACCGCTAATTCGCTATATCTAAGCTTCTTCCTCTCATGAGCGTCATCCACCGATCCTTCCCACGGAACCATGAGTTCTATAAAATACACTACTCGTTGGCTTGCTGACTACAGCACCATATCTGGTCTCATGCTTGTACTAATTATTTTCTGGGGCACCACTTATCTTCCTCCCAGGTCAACCTGCATCTCCCAGTCTCTAGCCCCCCTTACTACATCTAACTCCTTCCTACCTCCACATCTCCTACCCTCCCCCCCTTCCCTAACAAACTGTACCACTGTACCTTCAACCTCATGTCCCGACCATACCTGCCTCCTCCAGTCTTCAATGGCCGCAGCACAGAGTACAAGTGGAGTCCTCACCCCCCCACTGCTTCAGGTTCTGAGGTGATGGCAGCACATCGTAAACCACTCCTAGCAGGAACCTTATTTGATATGTATCCATATTCCACAGTTCCCTCCAGCTCAGCCTCCTCCTCTCAACCCCAAACCAATTTACCCACTGTCCCTGCTTCCCCTGTGAGACTTAAGCCCGGGAACACCGAAGCGTACGGGCCTGGGCACTTTTCAGCCCCGGCCCCTGTGGCTCGCACCCGGCACGCCTGGTACCCCAGCGAGATGAGGTTACCAGGCGTCCGCCATACCGGCCGGCCTACTCTATCCCACCCCCTGGCCAGACTTAAGCCCGGGAACACCGAAGCATACGGGCCCAGGCACTTTTCAGTCCCGGCCCCTGTGGCTCACACCCGGGACGCCTGGTTCCCCAGCGAGATGAGGCTACAAGGCGTCCACCATACCGGCCGGCCTACTCTATCCCATCCCCTGGCCAGCCTTAAGCCCATTAACACCACAGCGCACGGGCATGGGCACTTTTCAGCCCCATCCACTGCGGCTCGCACCCGGGATGCCTGGTACCCCAGCGAGATGAGGTTTTAAGGGCTGATCCTGCTTAGCTTCCAAGATCAAACAAGATCAGGCATTTCTAGGGTGGTTTAGCCATACACATGGTTGTCGTAGGAAACAGTACTAAAAAGTGTTGAAACACAATTTTGCATATTACTGCATTTCTGCTTAGGGCTTGGAAACCAGCACAGAAAAACACAGTACTCTGTGCACCCCTTTGTGGCTGAACTTAAAATCACAGCACCTCCTATTATTCCTAGGCAGTCTCCCATCTAAATACTGACAAGAGATGACCCTGCTTAGCATCCAAGATTGGGTATTTCCAGAATGGTTTAACCATACACATGGTCGTTGTAGAAAACAGTGCTAAAAGTGTTGAAACACAGTTTTGCATTTTACTGTATTTCTGCTTAGGGCTTGGAAACCAGCACAGAAAAACACAGTAGTCTGTGCACCCTTTTGTGGCTGAATTTAGAATTACAGCACCTCCTATTATTCCTAGGCAGTCTCCCATCTAAATACTGACAAGGGCTGACGCTGCTTAGCTTCCAAGATCAGGTATTTCCAGAGTGGTTAACCATACACATGGTCGTTGTAAGAAACACTGCTAAAAAGTGTTGAAACACAGTTTTGCACATTTAGTTTTTCATTCTACTGCATTTCTACTTAGGACGTGGGATAAGCACACCGCAGCGCACGGGCCCGGGCACTTTTCAGCTCCGGCCCAGGCCGCTCGCACCCGGGAAGCCTGCTTCTTCATACCGGGCCGATGCGTGGAGCAGCAGGAGCGAGCCCCTCGTCCGACCCCCTGTGGCAAAAATCCGTTTAATACACAGTCCCCCGATGGGGGACGTATCAGATATTAAACTGATAAGAACAGATTTTTTTTTTTTCCCTCCGGATCAGAATTGACGTGCCATGATAAAAATGTATCGGGCCCAACCAACTGTCCAATTCGACAGCATTCAAGTTTTCCACTCATCACTTCCGCCAATAAAATCATTTTATTAAAATCTTACTACAAATAATTAAAATCCATCATGCACTCCTAAAATATATCCAAATAAAATCATTAAAAATAAAACCAACAAATAATACTCCATGATATCACTGTTAAAACAATAAGATATACCCCAAGGCTACAATAAAATACTCAAATATAAGAAATAAAGGAACAACTCACCCGGCAGCTCCATCGCAAAAGAGGGGTGATCCCCTGGTCTGTTTCCAGGGTGCTGCTACACTAACCTACCTTTTGTGGGTGTTTAAAAACCGCAACACGCCTTCCCCTAAAACATTTGACTGGTGGATAATCCAAAAGACAAACAAAACACACTACCTCAAGTAGACATATTTAAATAGACAAATATGAACATGCGCGGATATGCAAAGGAATAATGTGAGGAGTATTCTTACCTCTTTTAAAGATTACAGACACCCACATGCTTACTAATATTCTACACTATCCTTGTCTAACATCTGTTCACTATATTTCACTAATATTCACAAGATAAAACATACACGCAGTGTTAAATTATATAAAATACACACACACAAACATTCTTAAAAGGTTAATGTGAAAATATAATAACGTAAAAACCTCCACTCTACACCTACAACTAAAAAACACAGAACACACTAAAAAGGAAAACACATACATCCACCAAAAATAGGGGTCACGATATCTCGCATGTGTCAAAGACGTGTGTTACTTACCCAGGATGGAGGGATCGACACAAACCTGAAGGGGCTACAACTAAAAGAGGCCTTCCCACCTCTCTTTAGCCTCTGAGTGGCCCCATTGTGTGACGTCCATCTCCATCCTAAATTTAAGGTTAGCCCGGATTTTATAAAACAGGCCCTGGGAGCCCGAGTCTACCCCTGTTTGGACCAGCTGGCTTCTGGCCTGCCATAGCACATGCTTGGCAACGCTAATCACCAGCCAGATCCGGGCAGCCTTGGCCTTCTGAGTGCCAGGGTCCCAGCCCCTCAGCACCTTGTCAAATGTCAAAACCATCTGCGGATCGATCTTTCTGCACAGGTAACTTACCAAGAGCCATACCTCCCGCACCTGCCCGCAGTCCCAAAAAGTGTGGGCGATGGTCTCCCTCTCGCCACACTGCAGTCACGGACAGTGCGGGTGTCTGGACAGATGGTGCCTGTACAGTATGTCTCTCACCGGCCACTTACCCAACAGGCAGCGCCAGTTCATGTCCTGCAGACGGTGATCCAGCCACCTGGGTTGGATCCTAGCCCAAGTACCGTCATCGAGCCCCAAAAGGGCCCAGGTTCCCCTCCTCCCCAACAAGGCCCTATAAAGGGCCCTGTGTTTGAGGAGAATTTCCGCCTCCACCCTGGCTGCGATGGTTTTTCCCCACCTAACAGCGTATCTGTAGTGCGCGGGCCGGGTCTTTGCATTCGGCCCAATGTTAGAGCTGGACTCCATCAGGTGGCGTAACGGCCGAGCCATCCATAGACGAACAAAGTGCTGATGGGGATGTTCAATCGGAGCGGCCAGGCGATTACACACTTGGGAGAAGAAGAGGCAATCCAGTTTAAGAGGTATGTCGGGTACATCCCTCCCCCACTCCTCCTTCGGTAGATACATGACCTCCCTTTTCACGTACTCGTACCTGCCACCCCAGACGAGCCTAAAAATGTCCTTACACAGCCCTTTCCTCATACAGTAGAGGAGGGCAAGGGGTACACCTGCGCCAGGTACAGTAACGTGGGCAGGACGTCCACCTTCAGGGCCAACGTTTTCCCTATAAGGGAGAGGGATCTGGTCCTCCACAATCCCAGTTTTCGCCTGGCCGTTGCTAAGCGTTCCTCCCAGTTCGCCTTAGCTGAGCCTTCACTGTGAAAGTTCACCCTAAGCACCCTGAGAGGGCCGTCGCATCGTGCGAAACCGCTGATGCCGTCGGCCCTGTTTTTCCAGCTGCCAAAGTACTTGATAAGCGACTTACCGAGGTTCAGCGCCGCGCCGGAAGCACGTCCGAACACCTTTAACAGGTCCAGCACGAGACGGAGTGACCGGCCCGAGCACGCAAACAACGTAGTGTCGTCTGCATACTGGGCCAGCTTCACCACCTCACCACCGCTGCCGGGCAAGAGGAGGCCGTCGATCCCAGGATGGGCGCGCACGGCTGCCGCCAGCAACTCGATATACAAAGCGTACAGAAGTGGGGAGAGCGGACAGCCCTGCCTCACTCCACTAAGCTGGGGTACCCACCTACTGAGGGAACCGTTAACGGTAACTCGGCTACCGACCTCGGTATAAAATGTGCGCACCCACCCTGTGAACTTCGAGCCCAACCCCATTCTGCTCAAGGTGTTAAACAAAAAGCGGTGGTCAACACGGTCAAACGCTTTCTCTTGGTCCAAGCTGACCAAGGCGAGAGGAACCTCACGGTCCTCTGCCCAGGCAATCACGTCTCGAACCAGGTGCAAATTCCAGATCGCCGATCGCCCTGGGACCCCGCAAGTTTGGTCCCGGTGTACTAAATTGGCCATCACTGGCTTCAGGCGTTCGGTGAGGACTTTGGCGATGAGCTTCGCATCCATGCAAAGCATCGTTAGGGGCCTCCAGTTTGCAAGGTCGGCCTTATCGCCTTTCGTATACAGCAAGGAGAGAACCCCCGTCCTCATGCTTCTAGTAAGCCTGCCCCGGCTAAGAACCTCCTCGGCTACTCGCAAAAAAGCAGGCCCTAAGACGTCCCAAAAGGTCGAGTAAAACTCTACCGGGAGGCCGTCTAGGCCCGAAACCTTCCTCCGGTTCATCTTACCCAGCACGTTAGTCAGCTCACTCAAGGTAATGGGGCTTTCTAAGCTATCATAGGTGCTCTGGGGGACGCATGATGTCACCTTGTCTAAAAAGCTCCTCCTTGTCACCAGGTCAGTTTCCCTAACTTTAAAAACATTTGTATAAAAGGAAGTTGCAACCGCCAACATCTGGGACATCTTAGTGAAGGACTCCCCCTGTGGGTTTTGTAAGGTAAAACCTCTATCACGTTTTAAGTCCTTCACCTTATTAAAAAAATAGGAGGTACACTGCTCGTTCTGCTCTACCTCCCTAACTCTGGCGTTAAACAGAAAAGCCATAGCCTGCTGTTCATGCAGCCGCTTCAAAGTGTCCTTTATTTCCGCGGCCCTATTGTGATCATAAGCTCCCCCGTTATTATGGCAGGCATAGATGCCGTGGAGCTCCTTCTCGAGCCGAGCGATGCCCTGGCAACGCAAAGCAGCCCTGCGGGTACAATAGTTAATGGCGAGGACCTTGGCCTTATCTTTGACCCCCTTCCACCACTCGGCTAACGAGGGGAAACTAACCTTAGCCTCCTGCCACAAAGAAAAACTCTCGTAAAACAAGTCCCTGAAGTCCTTCTCTTGAAGGACTTCCAGGTTGAGTTTCCAGTAGCCATGACCGTGGGTCGGAGCCGCGATGGTAGTCGTAGCCTCAACCATCACGTGATCTGATGGCCACTGGGGGGACAAGCTAACACTCTTAAAAGCAACAGAGGAGCACGCTAAAATGTAATCCAACCTACTACAGGCACCGCGGCTGTTGCGCCAGGTGATGCCCGGATCGCTGGGGTTGCATATTCTAAAACCGTCAGTTAGGTTGAAACTGCACAGAAACTGTTTAAAATGTTTAACACTAGCGTCTCCCTTGCCCTCTAAATGAATGTTGAAGTCACCTCCCACTATAAGATGTCTATTAGTGATACAGGACGGGACCAACTCCTCTAACAGAGCGATGCGGGACTTGACCTCCACTGGAGCGTAGACGCACAGAGCTCGTATGTGTATACCTCTCCAAGTGGCGTCCACCCCCAACACCCGGCCAGGAACGACGGTAAATGGCCTTACCTTCTCATAGGCGTGGTCCCCAAAAAGAATCCCCCACGCCTGCGGAGTGGACGCCACCTACGCTCCAGTAGGACTCACCCTTCCTCCATTCCCGAGAGACATCCCGCTGGTCCTGGAGGTGGACTTCCTGCAAAAAACACAGGTTGAAAGTCACGGAAGACAGTTGGTTAAAAATCGCAGTTCTTTTAAGACCATTCTTCAAACCCCTGATGTTAAAGGTTAAAATTTTAAAATCAGCCATTGGGGTATAACAATAAAAAACTAAAACCAATAAACATTAAAATAATAAAAGTCGGCAAACTAAAATATGGTTCCCTCCTCGGAGTTTACCCGGGTCACCGGGTCCACCTCCATCCCATCACCCTCTAAATAGGGCTCTGAGTTGGGGGAACTAGTTTTCCCCCCATACTCCCTGGGCGGGGACGTCGGTGGGGTCCTCTTGGTAACCCAGGCGTCTGTCTCTCTTTCTGAGGGGGTATCTCGCTCCCGGCCTTCCTCCGAAGAAGAGTCGGCCGACAAAAAATACCCTTCGGCTCATGGGGCCTCCCTTCTGCCGTTCCTCCTCTTTTTTTTCTTCTTTTTAGAGGGGGAAGAGGGCTCTTCTTTTTTCCTTTTTGATACCTCTTCCAGGGTAGGGGACGGACCGAAGACCTCCAAATCCTGGGCTGACGCCGGGACTTCTTCAGCCCCCGCCCTACCCTCAGGCTCCTTCTCTGTCCGCACCTCTTCTCCCTTCAATTGCAGCCTCTGCAGGCCCTCCAGGAGCGACCCCTTTTTACCTGCAAGAGCGTCGGCATAGGAGGGCCGATATTGCGGGCAGAGTCAGGCCAGGTATTCTTCACTATTGCAAATTCTGCAATGGTGGGGGCCCTTACAGTCCCTGGCGTAATGCCCAACCTCAAGGCAATTCCTGCAAATCATACCCCTGCAAGAAACGTCCGTGTGTCCCCTACCCATACAGATCCGGCAGAAGGGAGGCTGCTGTGCATACAGAAGGTACCTTCTCTCATTCCCAATTGTAAAATACTTCAGGGGGGTGACAAAGTCCATCAGGAGCTGCAGGGTCAGGCCGCAGGCGGATCCGATATTCTCTGCGGTCATTCCAGATGCCGAATTCATCCCTCTGCTCCCTGCAGCCCGACAGGAGGTCAACATACTTCCGGAGGAAGGCTTCAACGGCCTCTATAGGGACAAAAGGGTTGAAGATGCGAACCGTAATAATCTTTCTGTCAGTCCACCAGAGATGCTCGACCATATACCGGCTCAAACCTTCTTCCCTCTCTCTGCTGCAGGTCTCCACCACTTGCTTATAGGTCCCTTCAGTTAATACGGTTAGGTCAACATATCGCTGCTGGGGGCTACCTTGAATACAGACAATTTGCCCAGCAGCCAGACCCAGCACCCTAAAAACAATCTCCCTGATAAAGGTGGCCCGGTCGGGGAAACCCTCTGCTGCCTCACCGTGCTTTCACCAAAACCTAGTGGTATTCTTCATTTTAATCGAAGAAAAGGGCACCCTCTCTTCTGCTGTGCCCCTGGTGTGGTCAGCCGGGCTTCCCTCCTCGGGCCTGGCCGCTGCAGACAGGACCGCTGCTTCCGCTGTCGTTTCTGCCATTATTGCTTTTTTCTCCTCCGCCGCCACCTCCCCCACCGGTCCTCCTCCAGCCGGCGTCAGAGACGCAGTCACGGCAGCGGGCAGCTCTCCAGTCCCCTTCCGCAGTGGCCATCGATTCGGCAATGAACTGCCGAGCTACAGCATTCTCCAGTTTCCCAGAGGGAGATGGTCCTTCCTGCCCTCCAGCTGCCTTCTTTGGCTTAATACCCCTAGCTGCTGGTGGAGCCGTCTTCGTCCCTACCGGGCCAGATATCTTCGTCGCCTTCCTCCCATTAGAAGACTTCTTCAGAGTCGACCTCCCTGATGGCGTCTTCATGCTGGAAATCAGCATCCCCGGAAGTAGCCTAGAAAAAGGCTCTTTTAGAAGCCCTTCCGTTATAACTAAAAGCTAAATTAAGAAAAGGGCTAAAAAAGAATAAAAAGGATAAAACCCCAGCTTCCACCGTGGCAGCGGCGGACAAGCCACCTACTGACCACGCTTTAGGGCTGCTGGACTATAAAACAAATAAAACCTACAAGGGAGCAGGAGGTCACCCTGTGGCAGCGGCGGTCAAGCCACCTACTAGACACGCATTAGGATCACCCCTACTCCCTCTAATCTAAAAAAAAAAACGCCCTACTACACTTTGATCTTAGCCAAAAGGCCGAGAAGCCATACCTTACA